>CM070671.1:2631505-2979005 GCA_036346575.1 Dendrocalamus sinicus
TAGTGGTTTTGTTTAGTTTGGAGTTCATTTGAATTTTTTATTTATATTTATTTTTTTCGATCTCTTGTGTGCACATTTTTCGATGCGATCATTTGAGTAGAGTACGAGGACGCGTAAGAGTCCCAGTTCGAGTAAACTCAATAGTTCCAAGACAATCCCATCTGTGATCTAGGCGAGTTAATACTTTGATCAAATTTAACCTATATTTTATGCAAATTATGTTTATTTAAACTATCAAATTGCATGCTATTATTTGTTATGCAAATGCATGTTAAGCCTAGGGTAGATACATGCTTATTTGACATTAGAATATTATTACACCATCCTTGATACTTGAATCACCTAATCTTTGTCACCCTAGATAATTCATAGTAAATTTACTAGATATAGTTGCACTTAAGCATCATGCTAGTCTTGCTTAAGTATTAGGGTATTAAATTGTCCTATCACCATCTTTTAATCATAAAACCTATTTTGGACAGTCATTGAAGGGAAATGATTGGTGTATTTGAGATAACTTAGTTATATGCTTCTCAAATTACTGTAAACTTGTTAACATATCTGGGCGAATGGTATGATGGTTGGTATGGATGTAGCACAAGAAATGGTAGTATGTGGTATGTACCGCCCGAATAATTTTAAGGATTTATCATGTGATGACCTCCTAATATAAAACAGTACAACCATAAGTCTATAATGGGTATGACTTAGCTAAATAATTTATATCCACCAGTGTGGGTTGCACCATTGGAATGACCCACGAGTCATGTCGCTGGTTTTGAGCCATCGTGGACATGTGTTGTGTCACTGGTGTAAGCCGCTGTGTGGCGTAAGAGGGGGTATGGGTGTAGTGAACATAATCACCCCTAGGTGAAACCGTAGCGGGTGTAACTTACACTGGGGGATGCATTGTAAAGGCCCTGTGATGATGTTTTTGATTCACATGTCCAAGAAAATGTGTGAAACATAACAAGTTGATTATCTCTTATGGGTAAAGTGTACAGCTTCTGCAGAGTATAAATTATTCGAACAGTCGTGCCCATGGTTAAGAGTGGGCATAGAAACTTACTCGAGCTAGTTTGTATTTCAAAACCATTTGTGGGTGGGTTGAAAATTTATCGGGTAGATGTAATTCTGAATTTGGCTTTCCTTGGGAGGATGTAACCCATTGATGATATTGGGTTAATGTAACCCTGAGAATAAAAAACTAGCATATGGTGGATGGAACCATATAACAGGTGGATAGAACCTGCACCATTATTAATATTGCACACTTTCACTTTCTTTAATAAAATTTGATTTGGTTAAAATGCTAAGTCATATGACTTTCTAATTATCGGTAATTTACAAATGTTGCCTTTAGTAAATAAATGAACTCGAGCCAATCCTTGTTAAGCCTTGCATGTATAAATATTGTATTCTACATGTTGGATCGCGGAGCACTATTGCTTGTGCTTACTCTTGCTCACAAAATTCCTCAGAGCCTGTGGACTAAGGGCACTACGAGTACTATGATGTTCCAGGAGCTGGCGGTGAAGAATATAGAGGAGAGTAGAATAGTTCCTAGTGGGCTAGATCTCATCCCAGTCTGGCTAACTAAGGGGTAGTGTTCGCGTACACCAATATTATCTAAGTCTCTAGTTAATATCAGTCATACATAAACCTTCTTCGGTCGCTTGCCGATGGCGAGATGTGCCTTCCCCTTTTGCTTCTACTACGCTTCCGCATTTTATGTACTGTATCATTTGGCCTAGTCAGCTCTATTGTAAACTTGACCCAATGCAGTCTATTTGAACTCTGATGATGTAATCTTGTTGTATGGTACGGTTTACGTCCTGTATGAAATAATTCAGTGATATATCTGTAAGCACTATTTACTAATCCAGATAATAGTACAGTGGTATTCACAGAGAATTCTGGATTAGCTAAATCTGGGTCTAACATTGGTCCTGCACGTCTTGTGTTCTTGATCTGTGCAGACCAAAAACCAGGATTTTAGGACTCTACATCATGGTGTTCTTCGTCACCCTGATGGGCGCTTGACTTGCATCTGGATGAATCAGCCCCTATCTCCTTCTCTTCCTCTGGACTATGCAGCTGGTGTATGGCACATATCCTGCCTTTCTGATTTGAAACACCAAACGAATCAGTTCTTCATATATCTCTGCAATCTCTGGATGTGGCTTCCCATCGACCTCAAAGACATGGATACTATGCTCAGTCTGTGTTCAACTCCGCCTAGGTCTAGCATTCACTCATCTCCCTTTCATTGCATACTTGAGGCTCTCAGCTTCCTCACGCATCTGCTCATACGCATACAAGTAGGGGTGGGAAATGGATACAAATTATCCGTAGAATCAGGAATGCATATCTCAGAGGAACTGAAGAAGTAGTTCTGCGACTTCAGTAGTTTTAGTATTGTCTGAATAATTTATAGCAGACTTGTAATTTTATCACAAAGCACGTGTTTGTCTTTCCTGTTTAAGTGGGATCATTGTTCTTTTGAATAAATAAGTGCAAGTGACCATAACTAGTGTACTAGTAAAAGAAATGTACGGTTTCTAGCTATTAAGGTTAGCGTGACAAATGGTTCTGCAAAGACATCAGTATGTTGTATGGTCCTTGTTATGTTGCGTTCAAGTTGGCTTCAAAATAAGTTGCATTCATTTTGTTGTATCATGACCTTCTATTATGATTTTATAGCTAAAATATAAAACTATTGATAGGGGATTGTTAGTTGTACAGATGATAAAAACAAAGAACCCGTTGAGCGTTTATAGATTGGCAACAGGCGGTTAATATGTTCAAACACAGCCTGAACATGTCAGGTCGTTGATTCCCAACTGCAACAGAGTTGGATTTTTCTTCGAGGAACTCCAGTGTCCATCAAGACCCCCGACTATCTACTTCCCGTTCTGAAGATTGGACTTTTCCTGCACCAAGCAAGAAACGAAAAACACAGCACTTACAACTGCAAAATGAACTTGTGCATGTGGGTGCAAGGACGAGCTCATCGAGCAGCTGGCCGTAATGCTCACGAGTCCATGATGTGAATCGAAGTTACCAGCTGTTATAATGGATGGCGCAAAGGATTTTATATGATCGGCTCCATCTATATATCTACACGCAATCGGTGATATTTAAGTTATCTCCTTCACTATAGAGATATAGACAATCCTACAATATAATTCTTAAATTAGAAAAAAAATTCTTAGAAATTCCCACGCTAATCTGAAGCAAAAAAAGAGAGAAAGCTCTAGACTACTTATTTCAGTGAGGCTAGATTATAATAGTACATATTGATATATAAATAAGAAAATCTCTCGTTAATATATAGAAAAAGAGAAGATATGAACTACTTATTTTGGTTAGGTTAGATTATAACGGTGTAAATTAATCATGTATTGATATTATAGCTATTACAACTGTGTAAAACATACAACTATATTTTGAAACTCAATAGAGTTATATAACAACTATAATATGTTACAATAATTACCTGTGTGTAATACAAGGAAGAAAAAAAAGAAGAGGGGTGGCTGGGTAGGCTCAAGCTTGAGCCAGCTCGACCCACGCCAACCCCACATAGGGATGAGCAGGGAAGGCAGCTCATACTTATCCATTCCCTTGCCCATGAGCTCGCCCCAGCTGCTCCCATGCGCTGCACCGTCCACCGCCTCCTTCTGTGCACTGGTTGCAGCAGCCAAGCCATGCCCCTCCGAGCTGCGTGCCATCGTGCCGGCCGTGCGCCTCCCCCATCTGCTCCAAGCTCTGCACCGCTGCCCCATGTCCTAGCAGCTGGCGCTGCGCCCGCCCCTCCCTACTAAAAGGTACAGTTAGGCGGTGGCTTCTATGTGCAGTGACTTCTACAGAGATTTTAGGCATGTTAAATGGCTAATCTGAGAATGTGATATACTAGAAAAGGGTAGATAATTTTGTAAGCTTTCTATAGAGCGCTAGAATGTCAAATTTAGTAAAATGGTTTGGAAGATATGCTTCCGAGAAGTCTGTTGTGCGGTACAAAACAACACAGCCTTTGGGGCTTAAATTGGGGATTTAGATGGCATAATATTTAAATTGTGATAACTAGAATTTCACTAGTTTTTTTTTAAAAAAGAAAATGCAGGTAGAGAGCAGAGAGGATGGTGTAGGCAGGTGGGTGGGCGGCCCAGTGGCAGCACACAATGCCAAGACCCGAGCACAGAATGATAACCCACATCGTGTATACCTTCTTTACAACGGTCCCACATGTCATGCAATGTTTGTGTTCCAAGCTGCGTATGAACTTATGCCTGTTGCTGCAAGGACGAGCTATATGTGCAACCAGCCAACCACCCCACTCCCAAACGAAAAGCAAGGGTATGTTCTTTTCAGCTTCTAAAAGCTGATTTTCGGCTTTTCTACAGTAACTAGTTTTTAAATGGAGTGTTTTTTCAACATAGGGTCTACTAGTTAATTGTAATACATACTTTACTGACTTCATTTATATCAGCAAAAACCGCACGTGAGTTTCTGTTACTCTGTAATCTCTCGTACAAATAGCCCAAAAGTCACAGACCGCATCTAAAAAGAACAGACCCCATGTCACGCGGTCGCTCCCACATGACTCGATGGAACGGACGAGGCACAGTGTGCACGTTAAGACTAGCACACACATGTGTGCTCGTTAGATTTTCCAATTGTTCAGAGGGCATGCTTCGGAACACCTATCACTATTACTTAAAAATATGAGTGGATAATGATCTGTTCTCCCACAGAAAATACTTCTTAAAGCCAATGGCGGGCCCATATTTCCCCTCATGCACATGAGTGGCACCAGTCGCATTCGACATTGATTTATTTCAAGTGTCAATCCCCCTACCTTCCTATCTCTCTCCCAATTCCCCTCATGCCCATCAAATCGTACTGCCCTCATGCTTCCTTCTCTACACGGCTCTGTTGCCCTGTCCCCATCTAGCCACCGCCCCTCCTCCACGTGGCTCCTCTGCCTTGTTCAACCTCACTCACTATACACCACATGCCTCCCGTCCTCTGCAAGTATCTCCGCCTTTGCCTGCGACTACATGACCGTCTCCCTCCTGCTCTCCCGTTCGACCACCACCGTTTTGAGTGAGTAGATAAAATGGAATTAAGAAAGGGTGGCCACTTTCTGATATCGCTTTTATGTAATGTTATTTTTTCTTTTAGTTTGCTTGCATGACAAATTAACCTGGAGGTCCTAGACAAAGTTTTACGAATAGAGCTTTTTTTTCCAGCTTAGCTAACATTTTGGTTGTTACTTGATGTCATAGTTGTGGCATCGTACTACTCTATCATTTACCAACATATCTCTTTTGATTTTTCACAATCCATAGCTATTTCTCAATTGTGCACCTGCTTCTTGTTGCCTTGTTTAGTAGGATGGATTTCTGAGTTTGTGGTGAGCTACTGTGTTAAGATCACACTATTTAATCGTAATAATGCACACATGCTTCATTGTTGAAACAATGTTTCCATATAAGATGTTAAAGTTTGAAAACAATTTACTCACAATAAAGCAATTATGTTTTTAATATGTCCAAAGATCTTTTTTCTTTTGCTTTCTTTGTGTGGTTTGACATGATATTTTGACTCGATGAGCCTTCAAAGAGTCAGCAAATCGCAAGGCTCCTCTATCTCTCAAGTTCTAATGACTTTTTATCTGCACCAGCTTGACAAAGCACCACCTTTTTTGTAAGCTCTGATCACAGTCAATGTTAGTACTTGTATGATTTTTCATGAAATATTCTCCTCGATATCCATTCCTTTTGTAGAGTTCAGAAAGCATCGTATAGAGCATATATCTTAAAGTAATAGTGATTTGTGAGCAAATGGCAAGGATTGTGATATTATTATTGCATAGAACAAGATCACCAGTCATGCATGGATTGGATGGCCTACCCTGTGGGTAGTAGTTATTGTGAGCTTGCGGTTGTCATGCACCCATCCACACTGGAGCCCACGGGAAAAATGCCGAAACCAACAGCGCGCTCGGCCGCGGCTCACGCATTCACGCCAATAAATTAAACAATCTCACATCAGTTGGCCTTTGAGCACCAAGCAAACTTTACGTAAATATATTAAACTATCACTAGTGAATTAAGCTGCCTGTCTTGACTAATCTATGGCGACGGTGGAGTCCTCCACTACGTATAGATGAACATCTGAGGATTGGTTTGGCGGAGACTCGGCCAGTCAGGTTCCGGCTTTTACCGATGGAAATGGGGTCGCTCACCTCGAAGCCGTCGCAATCTGACCAGAAGTGTCTGAAGAAAATGCTAGCTAGCACGATTTACTCTGACCAAGCACTGAAGCAAGTGCCGTCGAGCAAGCGATGCGTAATGGCTCGTCTATAAATTACGGAATGGTGCAGCAACACTCCGCACTCTACACCAATAGTTCTGACTGGTCTCTGGCTCTGCACCTATATTTCCAACCGGCGGCCATCTCCCGTGCTCCTCTTGCTGGTGCCCTCGAAAAGTCGAGCTGGGAGTGTGAGCGTGCATCTCATGCTAACATTTGCTCACCGACTGCATACAACTGACAAGAAACTATTTGTGTGCTGGAATTGATTAGATCAGGTAAATTAGCTGCTACCTGCACTACTAGAAAATGGATCATTCCTCAAGGGCTTTAATTTTTCTGACGGGCCCGCATAGAACGTGAGGGATATCAATTTTTGTGATGGGCCCACGTAGCACCGTCACAAAAATACATTTTCCTGTCGGGCTTTTTATGCCGCCAAAAAAATACACTATTTTTGTGGCGGTATTATATAAACCGTGAGGATAATTGTCTCCAGCCCATGAGGCTTTTGATCCAGCCCGTTCGCTACTCTACTTCGCAGCCTGTGAAACCCTAAGAAACGTTCGCAGCCGCCGCTCCTCCCCATCCCCTCGCGCCTCCTCCCCCATCGCCTCGCGCCTCCTCCGCCCCAAATTTTCGCAGCCGCCGCTCCTCCCCATCCCCTCGCGCCTCCTCCCCATCCTCGCGCCTCCCGCCCCAAATTTCGCGAGCCGCCTCCTCCCCATCCCCTCGCGCCTCCTCCGCCCCAAATCATCGCAGCCGCCGCCTCCTCCCCCATCCCCTCGCGCCTCCTCCCCATCCCCTCGCGCCTCCTCCACCCCAAATTTTCGCAGCCGCCGCCTCCTCCCCATCCCCTCGCGCCTCCTCCGCCCCAAACCCTCGCGCGCCAGGGGCGGGCCCAGCGGGTAGTCCATATAGGCCCAGGACTACCCTGCAACAGTACACAATTTGGCCCAAAAAAATTTTTTGGCCCAAAAAATTTTTTTTGCCCTAAGCCCCTAACCCACGCAGCGCCGCCGACCGCACCGCAGTCCAGGCCCCAGCGCCCATCCGCCTCCACTCTGACTCCGCCAGGCTCTCTCGGCGCCTCCGCCTCCGCCTCGGCGCCTCCGAGCGATCCAGCTGAGGGAGCTGCGGCCGTGCGGCGAGGGAGGGACTAGGGAGCTGCGGCCGCGCGGCGAGGGAGGGACTAGGGAGAGCGGAGAGGCCGAGAGGAGAGGGGACTGCCGAGCCGCCTCCGCCTCCGCCTCGGCGCCTCCGCCTCGGCGCCTCCGAGCGAGCCAGCGAGGCGAGGCGGCACCCGGCGCCCGGCCGGAGGAGTCGGCGGGCTCGGGCTGGCGTGGTGCCGGCGGCGCTGAGGGAGCTTCGGGAGAGCGGAGAGGCCGAGAGGCCGAGAGAGGCGAGCTGAGGGAGGCGCTGAGGGAGGCGCTGCCGCTGAGGGAGGCGCTGCCGCTGAGGGAGGCGAGCTGAGGGAGGCCGAGAGAGCGGAGAGGCCGAGAGGCCGAGAGAGGCGAGCTGAGGGAGGCGAGCTGAGGGAGGCGAGCTGAGGGAGGCGCTGCCGACGGGAGGGAGGAGTCGGCCAGTCGGGGGAGCGGAGAGGCCGAGAGGCCGACTGGCCGAGAAAGCTGAGGGAGGAGCCAATTTAATGAGGAAATGAGGAATTGAGGAAAAAGAAGCTGGGTGTTTGAGGGTAATTTTTCTCTACTTGTTTTTTTATCAATTTAGTAATTTAGACTTTAGATTTTAGACTAATAATTTAGATTTTAGATTTTAGCTGCGGTCTGCATTAATTTGGGCTATAGTCTTGCATTGTTAGACTAAAATCTAAATATTTTACATGCTAAATGGTTAATATGATCATTTGTTTTTTTAGATCTACAACACACATTAGCACTGAATTGAGAGGCTAGAGGCATGAAGAGGAAGAACGGAAGTATTGCATTGCTTTTTCAGAAACATGAAGCAAAAAAGAATGTATCTTGTGCTCCACCACCACCAATTTCAGCTTTAGATGAACAACCGTCTGATCCTATTGTAGATGATAATTCTCTAATTGAAAAAGGGCCATCTGTAGATGATAATTCTCCAATTGTAGTCGGTGGGGTTCTCACTACAAAACTATTTTGCATATCATTGACATGTATGATACAATCCGGGAAGTACTCATAACTCTTGGAAATGATCACACCCAAAAGGATGATTGGCCTAACATACATGCTATGGTTCTTACATTTGAGTCATTTGAGTTTATTTTCAATGCACACTTGATGCTTGTCATTCTGGGTTACACAAATGAGTTGTCTAATTCTTTGCAAAAGAGAGACCAAGATATTGTTAATGCGATGACACTTGTGGGTTTGGCAAATAAAAGAATCCAACAGATGAGGTCTAATGGGTGGGAAGGTTTCTTAGGAAAGGTTACATCATTTTGCATCAAATATTCCATTGATGTTCCTGCAATGGATGCTAAATATGAACCTCATGGAAGATCCCATCGCTTTTACCCTGAACAAACAATTGATGACCACTATAGAAGAGAGGTATATATTGGTGTCATTGATAGAGTTCATCAAGAGCTTGAGAATCGGTTTGATGAGGTTAGTATGGAGTTGCTTCTTTGTATGTCGGCATTCAACCCCTCCGATTCATTTGCCTCTTTTGATGCACAAAAAATACTTAGACTTGCAAATTTTTATCCCAAAGACATTGCAAGCTCTGATCTCATGAAACTTGAACTCCAACTTGATACATATATTGATGATATGAGAGAGGATGATAGATTCAAAGGCCTGAACAATCTTGGTGAGCTCTCTATTAAGCTTGTTGAAACAAAGAAGCATGATCTTTATGATTTGGTGTACTTGCTCCTCAAATTGGTATTGATCTTACCGGTGGCAACAGCAACTGTTGAAAGAGTATTCTCTGCAATGTGTCTAGTGAAGAATAAGATGAGAAATAGAATGGGTGATCAGTTATTGAATGATTGTTTGGTCACTTTTATTGAGCGTGATATCTTCTCCAATGTCAGCGAGGATGACATAGTTCACACTTTCATGGCCATGAAGAAGCGGAAAGCAAAAGCCTTAAACTAGTGTTGCAATCTTCTATTTATGTAAGACCTTATATTACATTTGAACAATTTATATTATCAGTTATGCAAATTTCGAACTTATTTGTTGAATTTAAGGTATTATGAGATCTTTTAGATATACTATGTTTTTTACCTAACCGTTTACCGAAATTTTGTATTAGATTATATCAACATTGGATAATAATTTTTTAGTTAGGCATACCCTGGATTCAAATCCTGGGTCCGCCACTGTCGCGCGCCCCCAGTGTAACACTACACCTTCACCGGCCCTAGGCCGACGAGTCACCGGAACCCAGTGAACATCGCCAATCGCCCGCACCTTCCACACCACGCTCCGTTTCCCCCACCCTAGGGCCACCGTTGCCTGAGACACCACTGGCTTCACCTATCATCGCTGGTCCAGATCTAGCCATGGCGATGCTAACTAGGTCATCGCCGCTCAGATCCACCCATTGCATCACTGCCATCCACAAATCCCTCCGTCCCGACCTACCTCCGGCCAAATCCGCCCATGGCGATGACAGATCTCATTGCCGGCCACCGGGATCCGAATCACTGTGCTATGCCCCTCTCTATTTCCCTCGATTTACCCTCTATGCCTTCATTTTCTTTGAGTTTTATTTTGATTTGCGGATTTTTTTTGTAGTTTGATTTCTTTGTGATTTGTGTGGAGGAGTTTTTGCTTAAGGTTGGCATGCCGTGAGGGGGACTTAGGGCTTCCTCATTCACCGGGGAGCATGCTGTAGGGCTTCCACATTCATTGGGGAACATGCCGGAGGTCGCTAGGTGTGCGCAGGTGACCGACCGCAAGTGCTACCATGAGCTAACTCAGGTATGCTCTACTTTCTCTAGTCCAACCATCCCCTACTCTATTTGTGGATCTTACTTAGTCCTACTGTGGTGAATGATGTTTTGGGGATGTATGCTTGTGATCCTACAATGGTGATGTGGATTTGGGTGAAAGTGATAGAAATGGAAAGCATATGGGGGCATCTTGCTTGATCTGGTTGGGCTTTATTTGAGTATCTATGTATTATGGACTATAATTTATTAAGTGATTTGTATTACATTTAAACATATACTATAATTACAGTGGTTGTATATACATTCATTACTCATTCACATACCTATATATATTGTTCTAGACATTTTTCGCTAGCTCTGTAGTGTGTGATAATGCTTTATTATTGTGGGTTCATTTAGTGACTTAGTGGTTCATGTTTAAAGATGATTGTTAATTAAGTTACTAAAGAGATGGGTTGTTACAATATATCCTCGTTGTAATATCCACCATGTGGTTCAAAAAAATACTACTAGCAAGGAATTGAAGGAATTGAAGAACATGTGTTGAGGCATAAATATTTACTACTCCCTCATAATATTGTCCAATTTTTTTTAAACTGCCATTTGACAATTATTATTTATTCAATAATCTTTCTAGTCCTACTATAATCTTTCTAGTCAGCAGTCAACAGTGCTAATAAGAGATGCTAAGAGTTTTTCACCTCGTACTAATGCTTTTGTTCTATACTCGTGCAGTCATTAAAGCATAAGAAGCAGAAAACATTGCATTCAGCTCTAGAGAGACTAAAAGAAGGTAATATTCAAGAATATCTACCAATTCTGTGAACATTTATCAATCTGGCATATGGTCATGCTATAGATTTAGTAAAAACTATAGACAAAAAGTTCAAAATTAATGGTGTAATCCTCTCCTTGCAAATTACATAGTTCTGTGTAATGTTTGTAGATATGCAGTGCAGGCGTGCAGCAGTAGGCAATTAGGCATATGTGATGCTTTAGACTTTAGATGTTTGTACTTTCTAGATATTGCTAGAAGCTAGATGTTGATTCTTGATTGTTAGATTGT
This sequence comes from Dendrocalamus sinicus, assembly GCA_036346575.1. Classification (NCBI taxonomy): domain Eukaryota; kingdom Viridiplantae; phylum Streptophyta; class Magnoliopsida; order Poales; family Poaceae; genus Dendrocalamus; species Dendrocalamus sinicus. The sequence continues at coordinate 2,642,791 of CM070671.1, forward strand.
TGCTAGATTGTTAGATGTTGCTAGATGTTTTTATTGCATAGACATGTTTTTATTTATGTAATCATGTTTCCATGTTCATTGCTATGCAGTAGGAACTAGGTAGCAGTACTGCAGTAGCACAATGGGCCAATGGCAAATGAAAGTGAGCCCATAATAGCAAATACTTTGGTGTTTTGGTCTTTTTGGTTGTATGGAGTGTGTGACTTCTAAGCTACTGTTATCTTGTAATCATGCCACTATGGTTCCATTTGTATGGAGTATGGACTATGCTACTATGGTTTCATTTGTCATGTAATCATGTTTATATGTTTCCTGCTGCGCCTGCTGCTGCATTTCCTGACATGAAATGCCATTTGATGATACTCTTTTGTGATTTGAACAGCAATGCTATTAGAAGGGAGTCAAGGGACTCATGGGAGCTGCTGAGCAGCCTGAGCTGCACCATGCTACTGCTGCTGTGTCTTGGTAAGGTTTTTGCATCTTTTTTATGTTACATGTATTGGTCTATTGGATCCTTAAGCATATGCTCAGCTGTGTCTTGCAATTTTGTTACATTAAAAATACAGAATTGTGATAGATGTTCGCAAATCACAATTGTGATAGATCTTGCAATAGGGTTTTCTAAGCACGAGATCCCCATTTTTCTATCTAAGAATAACCCATGCATGTAGCATATATCCATAAATGTAGGTCGTTTTCTTTTTTACTTTTTGTTATCTCAAATGCATGATTTTGACTATAATTTATTATCATAATATAGTAGAAAAATATAAAATATATACTATAAAAGTATTTTGCAATACAAACCCAATAATATTATTTTTATGTAGTCATTCTATATACGTTAACATATATTAATAATCAAAGGTTGAAAATCTTGGCCGCTTAGAACTTACAGGAACCAATATTTATGAACAGGTGAAGTATATCTCGTTGCAATGGCTAGCAGCTTTTAGTAGCGGTCCAAACCAAGGAAGTAATCGATTATATATACATGAAAAGCAATACGACATACACAAAAAGACATGTACAAGTGGCTAGGCCACCACTTTATATATTTACCAAATTTGATGGACATGCCTTGGCTCTATCTTGTTAGATTTTTGCAGCTTATTATGTAAGCTACAGCTTTCTTAGCGGTGGTCAAAAGGAATATTACCAGCGATTCATGTGATCTAACACTAGTAGCTCAACATGTTCCTAGCAGCCGTGGGCAAAAGGAACATGATTTTATTTCTGTGGTAAAAAGTACATTGATTAGTAACAATGCAGTCTACCTTAAATGAAATTTACTCTAGTGCATGGATGGCAGTGTGCAAAAGGAGTTATGAATTAGTATCAAAATGTAAGACAGGCTAAAGAGAGTTATTAATACAATTAATTTCAGAGCAAGGCACAATAATGAGAAGCTTTCTGTAAGGCTGAGCTATTTCGTGCTAACTCAATCATGCCTCCGTATCTTCACTGCTTGCTCTTCATGTCCAGCTAGGACTCAATGTTGAAGCACTTGGGAGCATTTACAAGTGGCTAGCAGGGGGCATGGGCTGCTGCTGCAATCTGCTGAACTTGAATGTAATGGAGATATACTTTTGTGTAATGGAAATATACTTTTGTATGTGGTACTTGATTTTAGATGTCTTTTGGATGGATGAACCAATCTGGAGGTGAAGTTTATGAATTGGATGCTTGTGTATGAATTAATCTATGGATTGTTTATGAAAACCCAACTTTTTATATATTTGTTTAATTATGTTTCTTGATTGATGCAAGGATGGTGTTGTGACTAATTTGATTATGTGATGCACGGATGTGTAAGATTTAAATATCAATGCTTATCTTGTAAGTTATTAATGCTTATCTTGTAAATGCTAATTCCTCGTGGGTCTGATTAATTTTCCTGTCAGTACAATGCATTTCCCTCACGGGTAACATTTCGCCCGTGAGTAAAATTTATTTTTCTCACGGGAATTTTATCGTCAGGTTAACTGATTTCCCTCACGGGTAACATTTCGCCCGTGAGTAAAATTTATTTTTCTCACGGGAATTGTACCGTCAGGTTAAATTATTTCCCTCACGGGTAAAACCGTCAGGTTATATATCCCTGACGGGTTCCCGTCAGCCAAATTTTATTTTCCTTTCCAGCCAGCCCTGAGGGCTTTTGCCTGACGGGAACCCGTCAGGGATATATAACCTGACGGTTTTCTGTGTTTTCCTGACGGTTTTGAACCGTGAGGGATGGTCTGTTTTCTAGTAGTGCTGTCACCTTTCTCCGATTTGTGTGATCCTTGAGGCTTTTCTGAAGCAAAATCTCAACTCTTCCGGTGGCGGTTACAGTAACATATCAGTTGGATTATCATGAGGATTTATCTTGCTGACTTTAATATCACCTTGAGCAATGGCATCTTGAATGTAGTGATATCTGATATCAATGTGCTTTGTTCTTTCATAGAACATCTGATCCTTTGTAAGGTAAATAGCACCCTAAATATCATAAAATATTGTAATGCAAGACATACTTCCACAATGCTCAGTAAATAATCCTTTCAGCCAAACAACTTCTTCCAAGCCTCAGAAATAGCTATATACTCAGCTTATGTAGTGGACAAGCCAACGGTAGTTTGCGGACTTGCTTTCCAAATAACGACACATCCTCCCATAGCGAACATATAACCAATAAGAGATCTTCTCTTATCCAAATATCCAGCAAAATTAGGATCTAACATAACCAACGAGTTCATTTCTAATCTTCCAAATTGTCAACAAGCATAAGAACTACCCTACAAATATATGAAAATCAATTGAATTGATTTCCAATGCTCTTTTCCAGAATTTGCTATGTATCTACTAATAACAATCAATGATTGAGATAAATCAACGTGAGAACATATCATAGCATACAAAAGTAAACCAACCGCACTGCCCCACCACAGCCACATTCAACATGTAGCAAAACTAAGGTTGAGACTTGAGACCCACAAATTAGTTAGCCAGATCTAAACTATACCAGACTTATGGTAGTACGTTGTGGTTTTGTTGCAGTTTTTGTAACCATTTATCTCCTTAATTATCAACATCAGTCTAATAAATAGTATCAGAGCCTCTTGTACTAGTCCTAGAAGTGGGGTGCATGTTCTGTGTACATAGGACTAGTGGGGTGCATGTTCTGTGTACATTATCTTTCTACTTACCCCGTACGATGCATTGGCATTGAGCTGTTTTACGTGATCTTGTGGTGATATTACGCACGGTCTTGCGCCGACCGGCCAGAAGAGACATAGGTGCCTGTCAACGCGGCATGAATCTTGTGGTGATCTTATGTTGGACGCGTGGGCGTGCCGTGAAGGATCGACTACAGCTTAAGAACGCCGATGCGATCGCGTCTGAAGGCAGAACTGACACAGTGGGACTGCCTGCCCGAAACCACACGCGAGAATGTACCCTAGGTAGACCTGCTAGGGGAAAGCGTTGGACCGCCATAGCTTCATCTATCTTATACAATATTAAAGGCAGCTCTTATAATAAATTATTTTTACATATCTCTATAGACAGTTGTTTTTAACATAATATCTCTTATTTCTCGTGTTATAATCAACTATTGTATTATAGGCGGTATAATTCTCAATGTTTTCTCTCTCCCTCCTTTACATCTTTTTATGTTTTATATAGTAAGATTTGTAGACAATTGACGTCATTTACTTTACATGCTCTTTGGTAGGCCTGGACCGCTCGTCAGCTCGGATGGAAAATCCGTGGACGTGCCGCGCGCCCGGCTGGGCAGGCGCGCGTGCATGGGCCAGCACAGCATTTGCACGGTGCCGATATCGATGGAGACGGCCGGTGCCCTGTGACCTAATGCACCATGAATATCTCACATCAGTTGGCCTTTGAGCACCAAGCAAACTTTACGTCAATAATAACTATCATTAGTGAATTAAGCTGCCTGCCTTGACTTATCTATGGCGACGGTGGAGTCCTCCACTACGTACAGAGGAAGCACTACCAGTGAATCAGAATTAAGTGGCGCCTTTGGGAAGGTGAACATCCTGGTGCAGGATTGGTTTGGTGGATATTCGATCAGTCATGTTCCGGCTTTTACCGATGGAAGTGGGGTCGCTCACCGTGAAGCCGTCGCAATCTGACCAGCACGATGCATGCACTAAAAGTGTCTGAAGAAAATGCTAGCTAGCACGATGCAATCTGACCAAGCACTGAAGCAAGTGGCGTTGAGCAAGCGATGACTAATGGCGCTCCTATAAATTAAGGAGTGGTGCAGCAACACTCCGCACTCTACACCAATATTTCTGACTGGTCTCTACACCTATATTTCCTCCCGGCGGCCATCTCCCGTCCCGTGCTCCTCTTGCTGGTGCCCCCAAGAAGTCGAGCTGTGAGTGTGAGCATGCATCTCATGCTAACATTTGCTCACCGACTGCATACAACCGACAAGAAACTATTTGTGTGCTGGAATTGACTAGGTCAGGTAAAGTAGCTGCTACTTGTCACCTTTCTCTGATTTGTGTGTTCCTTGAGGCTTTTCTGAAGCAAAACCTCAACTCTTCCAGTGGCGGTGACAGTAACAAGTCAAGACAACAACTGATAGTAATCCTGCATTGGAAATTTTCGGTCCTGTTCAACAGTTCTGATCAAGAGTGGAAAATATGAAGTAGAAAGAAAAAATCGCCTAGGTACTTCACAGTTCACATAGCACAAATGAATATATTTATTAATATTTAATGACTATCTAAAATTTTCCTTGTTTTCAACTATGCATGCATGTAATGATGATGATCTAAGTTCAAACAATATAGCTAGCCAACCCAGGGTTCAAAACATATCGGCCGGAATTCACCGAAAATTGGCGAATATCAATTTTACCGGCCCAAAACCAAGTAAATATACCTACCGGCCCTGTTAGGGTTCGGCATTTTCTTGTGACCTAGAATGTGTCTCAAAGGTTTCGTGCCTGAAAATAGAGATGCAGCAGATCTCAAAGGTTTTGTGCCTGAAAATAGAGATGCAGCAGTATCAGCCACCCTTTGCAGTAGTACCAGTTGGGAGCGGTCGTACCGGCCTCCCTTAGGCAGTAGTACTGGTTGGGTACGGTCTTTGGTGACACTATAGGGTGTTTCATCTTTTGTTCCTGAACTTGATGACTCTCATAGTCGTTTGAGTAAAGATTTTGAATATTTGGGAAAATAAAAGCTTTCGCAATCATTCATCCCTTGATTGCCGGTATCGGTTCAACAAGTGTATCAGAACCCGGTATGTAGTCCTATTTTAGGAGATGCATAATTATGGGATCTTTGCCACAACTTAAGACAATTATGTACATGTATCAAGAAACTTCTAGGCCAATTTCCTAATGTGCATGCGCGCGCGCGAGAGAGAGAGTTGCTGTTATGTTGAATGTTGATGAAACTTTCCATCGTTAAATTAACCATGTATATGTACAAAATATTAGGTGTATAATGAGGCCCATGAATTATGATGGGTTTAAAATCATGTAGAACTTTTCCGCATTATTGTGAAATTTTAGTAGATGAAGAGCTTTTTAATTTTTTATGAAGAATGAAGGAGCAAGTCCATTAATAAAATTTGGTTCTTAAAAGTGGTAGAAAGAACTGTTTTGACAACACTAAAAATAGAAATTTATATACGATGACATCAAAGGTTAGCTTAAAAGTAGAACATTCTAAAAAATACAATATAAGACTAATCACTCTTTCTAAACTAGCAGCATCTCGTTTACTTGCATGGACTAGTTTCAAGATTGGTTTTTGAGAGCGGGTTTGCCATCTTGGCCGCCACGTAACCCGGTTGTCACCATGACTGCCACATCTTGTTAGATAGTTACGCACTTTAGTGACTATTCAATCCACATAACAGTGATCAAGATGTGCGCAAAATATACACTAGGCATAATCACAACATTACGTATACCTATCTCATGTATGTGCGCTACCATGGCAGTAGTGATGAACAAAGTAATGGAATGAACCATATGTAAATGATGCATAATTTTCCTTACAGTAAAGCGTTCCGGTAAAGGTTGCAATAGAGTCAGGAAACGCAGACGAGAAAGACCCACGAACAATGAAGACATGAAGCAGTGAGCAGTCGCACCAAGCGCCTTCCGAAAACTTGATCCTGCGCGTCTTGTGTTCTTGATCTGTGGAGGACCAAAAACCAGGATTTTGGGACTCTACATCGTGGTGTTCTTCGTCACCCTAACGGGCGCTTGACTTGCATCTGGACGAATCAGCCCGTGTCTCAGTATGGCTAAGGCGCAGCTTCTCCTTCTCTTCCTCCGGAACATGTAGGGTGTGTTTGGTTGAGCTGTGGTTTCTGAAAAAGCTGCTATGAGCTGTGTGCTGTGGAAAAACTGTTAACTGTTTGGTTCAAACAAGTATAAAACTTACCTCCTATCTCTATTTTCCTTGAAACAACTGTGAAACAGCTCTCTATTTTCACCATTTCAAAAAACAGAAAGCCAAAAGCAGGGCCCAAGGTGCTTTCAAAAGTGTACTACCCAAAAGTAGCTGCTTCTGAAAAAGCAGGTTCTGGTTTCCACCCCTTTGGTTGGCTTTTGGCTTTTTGGAAGCAAAAGCAGCTCCCAAAAGCTCAACCAAAGGCACCTGTAATTCTAGACTATTCAGCTGGTGTGTGGCACATATCCTGCCTTTCTGATTTGAAACACCAAACGAATCAGCTCTTCATATATCTCTGCAATTTCTCGATGTGGCTTCCATGGACCTCAAAGACATGGATACCATGCTCAGTCTGTGTCCAGCTCTGCCCAGGTCTAGCATTCACTCCTCTCGCTTTCATTGCATACATGAGGCTCTCAGCTTCATCACACATCTGTTCATACGCATACAAGCTCATCATCAGCATGTAGCTGGCCGAATTTTACAGTTCCGGCCTAAACAATTTCCTTGCACACACCTCTGCAAGATCACAAGATTCCAGTGTATTGAGCAACCTATGAGAAGGGCGCCCCCACAAGCTTGCTCCCGAATCGACTGGTGACTTCTCAATGTGTTGATTTTGTGATTCGAATTCCGCTGTATGACATAATTTTATCCTTGATGCACATATGCAAGATGCTATGCTGCATTCATATCTTACATCTTGTGTGTTCTTGGTTTGTTCTGTTCTAATTCGCTTCAAAATAAGTCACATCCATACTGAAAAACTGGTTATACAAAGTCTGCCGTCCAAAAGAGATGGACCTCAAAACACCGCGGGCCCAAATAGGAAGAAGCTGGCCTGCATGGGCTCGATCAGCCCAGCTCGCTCAGTTTTTGCCCCATGGGAAAAAGGCCGAAACCAACCGCACACTCGGCCGCAGCTTAGGCCCTTGCGGCTGTGGGTTGTGCTGCGGAAGCTAAGGTCTGTATAGTTTTCTTTGAGTAAATAAATAAGATAGTTTTTTCATTGTTTTTTAAAGCGATTTATTGGGATAGTCTTTTTGAAAAGGCTTGCTAGCATCCGGTGACAAGTGGCTATGTAAGATTGTAACTATAAGACATAAAGTATGCTTGATGCAAATATGGCTGGATGTGGCTCCATCGACCTCAAAAGACATGGATAATATGTCCAGCTCCGCCCAGGTCTAGCATTCACTCCTCTCGCTTTCATTGCATACTTGAGGCTCTTAGCTTCGTCACACATCTGCTCATACGCATACAAGCTCATCATCAACAACTAATTGACCGAATTTTACGACTACAGCCTGAACAATTTCCTTACACACACCTCTGCAAGATCGCAAGATTCCAGCGTATTGAGCAGCCTGTGAGAAGGGCGCCCCCACAAGCTTGCTCCTGAATGATTGGTGACCACTGAATGTGTTGATTTTGTGATTCGAATTCTGCTGTCGAAGTACCCATGTCCACGAACGCCATCCCCGTGTAGATGACGTCCGACTCGAGCTGGTGCCTCAGAAAGAAGCAGTGCATTTCCATGCCATGCCATGGTCAAGCAGCCGATTTGGCTTCCTTGCGATACAAATTAAATTCCTTCCAACCACATTCAACGTGATTGAAGCGCCTTTCGACCACGTTCACTTGTCCACAACGTGTGTTAGAAATTAATCTTGTTGTTTAGATGTTTAATTTATGGTCATTTGGTTTCTGAGTAGTAGGGCCAGAGGCATGCTTGTTCATGGCATGGCCCAAGTCATTAGAGAGTCTGCATGGGTTCACGTAGCTGCATGGCACTGTACACGGATACGTATTGGCACTGTTCATGCATACGATATCACGCGCGCGTGCACGGAATAACTCGCGACGAGCCTGAGTTTGTGGGCATGTCGGTGGCACCAAGAGGAGCGCACGTCGTGCTTGTGGCGCAAAGAATGGGCGTCGGGAGCTTGCATGCATCCATTCAGTTAGTTGATCGATTAGTTGAGTCGGTTCGTAGCAATGAGTTAGCGCATCTGTTGCTTGGATTCCGGAAGGTGTGGCCGAGTCAAGAGCGGACGTTGTGGCTTGAGATACGGATCAAGCTAGCTGTATGTATGCGTGTGTGTTTATTTATAGCTTGCATTTAGTCATCTGTAACCAGAGAGAAGAAAAACAAGAGAAAAGGCACAAGTTTGAGTTTGGTGCCGCAAAACTTTCTGCGTGTGTTCTTCCTCCAGAGTATTTTCCCCACGAAAGTGCGAGTTGCGTCCACTGTGATCGCGTGGGTATTTAGCTGGGCCAACAACGTGGTCGTAACTCCTACCGATCATCTTCACTTTGTACTGCCATAGTCGTAGTACCTCTTGACCACTTCCAGTTTCTTCTGCCACGGTCGAATCGCCCTTCGACCACGTCTACTTCTGGTTTGCCGTGGTTGTAATGTCTTTCGACCACGTTCAAACCTTCTTTGCCATGATCATAACGCCTTATGACTCGAGCTGGTGCCTCAGAAAGAAGCAGTGCATTTCCATGCCATGGTCAAGCAGCCGATGTGTGGCTTCCATGCGATGCAAATTAAATTCTGATGGGCTGACCAGGGTGGCGCATCTCATCCGAGAAGGAATGGGCGGACGACAGTTGTATTTGCCGTACTGGAGTGGGCGCTTGTCCTCGTCTATCTGGGCCGCGTCGGACGGCGTAGGGAACCCGACGTGACAGTCCACTGTGGATGCGAGCAACTCAGCAAGACGGTGGTTAGTTCCGCTCGTCCCTCCCGCCGCCGGTCGCCGGTGGGCGGAGCTCCGCCACCTCCATCTCTTCCCGCGCCATGCCCGTACGGGCATAGTGGCGGCGCAGCAGCAGCAGAGGGTGGAGGAGGTGGTGTACTGGTTCCCACGGAGGAGGAGCAGCAGAAATTTCGGCGCCTTTTCGACCTCACCCGCCACTTCGGCCTCCGCGTCGCTAGCGTATGGCATGGGTTCAGCATAAGGACCGCAAGGTGAGGAGGACCCCGCAAATCTTCTATGTTCTTTTTCGTTGTTTTCAGATCTTTCTCCAGGATTCTAGTTAGTTTTTTGGCCAGTTCTTTTTAGTTCTTTCTTGGATGAAATTGCTGGATAATGGATGTAAATACAACCAGAAATTCAGTACCTAATGCAAAGTATTAAAACACATAATTGTTGTTTGCTGAGATTTCAAGACAAGAAGGAAATTGTCACCTATTGCTCTAATGACCGTGCCTCACCAAATTGGGTGGTAGTCAATACTCTAGTTTGTGTTCTACTAGAACTACGAACTCTAATGCGAATTAGAATTTTCTCGTACTAGCATTGGTGATGTGTGTGAATCCATGTGTGGATTCAGGGGGAAAACCTGCAGTGCCACAAATTCTACTGCAACTGCTTGATTTCATTGCTGCCCTGCTGCGTGCATGAGAGTCAAGCTTGCTGCCACTTTTTATAGGGCCTTGTCTATATCTATTGTGCTGTTTCGGAGAGCATCGTGGCATCCTTTTGTTAGGATGGCTTGTGGAAATTAGGCCTGTCAAGTCCACTCGTAGCTGGTGTTTTCGTCTTCAATGACGATGTGAGAAGGCAGTCTCTTTCTCCATTTTCTTTGTAGAAACTGGGTCACCACGGAAGTCATCTTTGACTGGTTCTATGTATAGGAGTTCAACTGAAGGCAAAGCCTTATTAAAAGGAAGTACTTGTCCAATAAAACTCTTACCCAAGTTACAAAACAACCGGGGGATTCACATTTTTGGTCTAGCCTTATGAAGGTCAAGGATCAATTCTTTGCATGTGGTCAGTTCCGTGTTCGTGATGGGTCCCAAACTAGATTTTGGGAGGATACTTGGATAGGTGACAAACCCTTTAGTGTTGCATATCCCGCACTCTATAGAATTGTGAGGAGAAAAGACGCCACGGTATCACATACCTTAAGCTCTATACCTCCTAATGTGTCCTTTAGGAGGGCCTTGGTTGGCTCTAATCTAGATGATTGGCTTGATTTGGTGACCAAAATATTTTCAGTAAACCTTACAAGTGGAGAGGACTCTTTTATCTGGGATTTGTGTAACAATGGTACTTTTACGGTTCATTCTTTTTATATATATGTGATGCAAGAAGGGGTAGTTCCCCAAAAGACCCCTCTTTGGAACATTAAGATACCTCTGAAAATTAAGATCTTCCTTTGGTACCTTCAAAAGGGGGTTACTCTCACAAAGGATAATCTAGCAAAAAGAAATTGGCAAGGTAGCACCATTTGTTGTTTTTGTAACTCTATGGAGACGATACAACATCTTTTCTTTGATTGCCACTTTGCAAGATTTATTTGGAATACCGTTTATATCACCTTTGGAATTCAGCCCCCTTCTAGCTTTGCGAACATGTTCGATTCTTGGTTGAATGCCATTCGGCCAAAACTTAGAAATCAAATATTTGTAGGAGCTGCTGCTTTATGTTGGGCTATGTGGTTGAATAGAAACGATATGGTATTCAATAATTCTAAATCTAATACATTTCTGCAGGTTATCTTCAGGGCAACATATTGGACTCGACAATGGTCCCTACTACATAAAGAAGAGGCGAGATCAAATCTCAAAAATGGATGCAGATTGTTGGAGACCATAATCATGGAGGTTTTTGCGAAGTTCGGTTGGAAATTTAGGAATAAAATTGAAGCGTAGCTTCTTTCTTCTCCTTTCTTTATTTGTAGTTTGATTTCTTGTGGAGTTGGAGCCTATGTGCTCGGTTTTGTATTGAACAGCTGTGTACTTTCTCCCCAGAAAGTAGAAGCTGGAACTTTGTTGCATTATCTAAAAAAACTGAAGGAAAAAAAACGGTTGAACTCTACAAAACTGATAATTTTTTAAGAATACAAAACTGAAATTGAAGTAGCAGTGGAGTAGAAGATTAGATAGCTTTTCACTCCGGTGAAGCAATGGTGGAGTGTTCCACTTAGGTGATGTCAGCGGGGGACCACGCGAAGACGTCTGCGTTCTTGTATTGTAGTTCCAGTAGACTCCATTCGGCCTCCGGGGTAAGGCCGCCTCCAACCGATGCTTGCTTCGACGGGTCTTTATTGTTGAGCGGCACCTTCTTTACCTCACCGTCCAGCTTCGATTTCGGTGTCCACCTTGGGGCAAATGAAGGGGGTGTTGCTGAGCAAGGGGTAGGACCTTCGCCTACGGCGTGCACTTTCCGAAGAGGGCTTCGTGTACCCACCTCGACTTGCCTAGTAAGGTCATGGTTGCCTAGTAAGCGGCCTGATTTGCTGTGCATCTACAGAAGGCGATTACTTCAGATGATGGTGTTTTCACATGCGACCTTTTTAGCCTTATCATCATTGTGCAAATAATAGCCTATTATTATGTACTAGCCTCATAGGCGCGGCGACACGCCGCGCCAGCCACTGTGTGTACCGAAGTAAAAGAGGCGATAATTCGTGAGGAGTTTTTTTAAAAAAATCGAGGGCATATGTGTATTTTCGAAAAAGCAAAAGGGCTTTTTCATAAAAACTCAAGGACCTGTACGTAACTAAACGAGGACCCGTACATAATTTAGAAAACCGCGGGGAGCCATCCTGCAAAGTGGAGGGGTGTTTTCAAAAAAAGTGTTTTAAAAAAAACTGGAAGGGACCTTTTCGCGAGGAAAAAGGACCTTTACGTAATTTCGAGAAAATACAGGGAAATCACCTCCCCGGCCGTACTAAAATTCGGGCGACACGCGGGAATCTTGTGATCTTGCAGAGGTACGCGGAAATCACCTCACCGGAGTGAAAAGCTATCTAATCTTCTACTCCACTGCTACTTCGTATTTTCAGTTGGACCCTGTACGCTGCCTTCTTGCCCTCAGCCGTTGTACGCTACCTTTTTGCAGCCACAGGAAAAACTTATTTTGAAAAATCTGTGTGGTTTGTGTTTCACCCTAGCTTCTTGGATGTGCTATTTAAAAGTCCAGAATGGGTTTAGATTAACTTATCTCCACGATTCTTCCTATACCTCATGCTATTGCACCTCACCCTTTTTATCGAAAACCCTATCAAGCCTACAAATGTGAAGTGACGAATAGCCAAGATCAAGATGATCAAGAACAAGTGAAGACCACTCAACGTCCCAATATTTGGAGGAAACAACATCATAAAAAAAACAACGACTTGGAAGCCTCAACCCACACAAGGACCAAGACTCGAGTCCCCGCTTTGCTTTTGTTCTCTCCTCACCCCGCTATAGGCCCGCTAATCAAGTCTTCATCAAGCAAATGCAATGGCTGAAAACTAGACAACCATCCCTAGTGGAAGTGAGAAAACAAGACCAATAGTTTCTACTCGCCATAGCCCTTACCATCCATACAAGCTGTCGCCTAACCCTACTCCGCCAGGATTATTGAGAAAAAGCCGTCACAATGGAAACAATAATAACACTACATCAAGTAGGTCCCTGAAGGACGTCACCTATTTCTGTTGCGGAAATACCGGACACTACGCCAGTAAGTGCCCTCGGAAGAAGAAAAATAAGGAGTTTATTATTTGTTTTGATTGAGGCAACGAGGGACATTATGCAAGAGAATGCCCCAATAGAAACCAGAAGATGTGAGAAGGCTGTCGCTTTCTCCATTTTCTTTGGCTGGCGTTTTCATCTTCAATGACGATGGAAACCCGTCCTTGACTGGTTCTATGTATAGGAGTTCAACTGAACAAGAAAGCAGTTTAACTCTACAAAACTGATTTTTTTTTAAGAATACAAAACTGAAATTGAAGTAGCAGTCAAGTAGAAGATTAGATAGCTTTCAGTAGATGGTTGGCATGCCTATAAATGAAGTGTGCAAGGTCAAGCGACTAGTAACTTATAGCTATGACCGTTCTCCAACCAAAGTACGCAGCCTCTCTCATAGAAGTGGTACAAAGGCATTGTAAGTTACATCTACTATTTGATGAAGCATATATATTTTTGTTTTTGGGTGGAAGAAACATATTGTTTTCTGTCTGATTAAAACGACATGTCCTTCTTGTTTTGATCACCTAACTGTTTCCCACATGGCGAATGGTGGTGAGATAATGGCGCCAAGAACTTAAGTTGCACAAATGTCTTGCTTATCTTTGAGTGTAAATAGTGCTCATCTAGATTCTAGAGTGTTTAACTTTTTTTGGAGAGAAAGCATTGGTTTCTAATCAGAATACAATTGTATGTGTGTTATCTAGTGTCTTGAGGACGTCCATATGTCATGGTGCTTGTTACTCAATACAAATACCAATTGAGGATAGATGCAAGACTCATTTACTAAAAAGTAAGTTATAAATAACAGTCGATTATTGATAGAAAAGTTTCGTGTTTGTAACACAACATGTAAAATAAGTTAGAAATATGTACACAATTTTCAGAGTTCAACAAGCGCAAACACATACACTAGTTGTTTTGAGTTCAGTTTTCTCCTTTTTTTTTGAAAAGAAACTCCATGCACAAGTGAGGAACCAGAAAACTAGGACAAAATATATTATGAGTAAAAATACGAGATATACAAGAGGAGGGAGAGAGTAGAAGGAAGAGCACAATCAAAGTTTTGTTTAGTAGTTTTAGCAGCAAATTCATGAATATTCAGTGACATAAGATAACATAAGCGATTAACTCCCACATAATTGCAGGATTCGAAGATAATTCACATATCTGAATGCAATTAGATTAGTCAAGACTACAGTTATAATATTCAACACGCAGTGGCCAAAATTTTCACTTCTGTTGAATCTTGCTGATGGAATCGAAAGCAAGTGCTGACTCCTAAGAGTACGAGGGAAAATCCTTCAGGTACTTCGCTCACCAACATTGCATCCCGGCTAACACTTGTTGACTATCTAACTTTTGTCCCTTGTATATCCCTAGCCATGAAGGCAGTCGATCAGTTTCTCTTGGTGCTCATGGCTTGCAGTGCACATGTTGTCATCTGCTCCTTTAATGGAAATGAGACAGATCATTTATCTCTGCTTGAATTCAAGGATGCAATAAGTCATGATCCACAGCAAGCCTTGATGTCCTGGAATGAGACCACTCACTTCTGTAATTGGGTAGGTGTCTCGTGTAGGTTGAAGAACCCACGTCGTGTCACTTCCCTCAACCTCAGTAGTCGAGGCTTAGTGGGGCGCATCTCTCCTTCACTTGGAAACCTAACATTCCTAAAATTTCTATTCCTACCGGACAATTCATTCGCTGGACAAATCCCTCCATCCCTTGGTCACTTGCATCGTCTCCAATATCTCTACTTGAGTAATAACACACTCCAAGGAGAGATACCTGACTTTGCAAATTGTTCTAGTCTCAAGATGCTATGGCTGAATGGCAATCACCTAGTGGGACTAATACCTACACAAGCCGATTTGCCTCCTCGCCTTCATGACTTGCAGATTTCAAATAATAATATTACCGGAACCATTCCCACCTCTCTTTGTAACATTACGACATTGACTGAACTTCAAATCAGCTATAATCATGTCAATGGAGAAATCCCGAGTGAAATTGGAAAATTGCCCATGCTGCAAATCCTGTCCGCTTCTATAAATAAGCTAACAGGAAGGTTTCAACCAACCATCCTTAATTTGTCTTCTCTTGTTACACTACATCTTGGCTTCAATTATCTTAATGGAGAGTTGCCATCCAATCTTGGTAGTTCATTACCGAATCTACAAATATTTGGTTTAAGTAACAACCTCTTTGGCGGGCATATCCCAAATTCATTGGTAAATGCTTCTAAGCTATTTTTGGTCGACATGCGAATGAATAATTTCACTGGTGTGGTGCCTAGTTCTATTGGCAAACTTAAGGAACTCTCGTGGTTGAATCTTGGATACAATCAACTACAAGCACGTGACAAGCAAGACTGGGAGTTCATGAATAGCCTAAGCAATTGCACTGAGCTACGAATGTTGGCGCTAGATGAGAATCACCTAGCAGGACAAATATCAAATTCATTTGCCAACCTTTCTGTGAAGCTTCAAATTTTATACCTTGGCAGCAATAGACTATCAGGGGATTTTCCTACCGGTATAGCAAACCTTCGCAGCTTGACTGGTTTAGGATTGGAAGAAAATCAGTTTACAGGTGTGGTTCCAGAATGGCTAGGAACTCTAGGAAATTTACAATCAATAAACTTATGGAACAACATCTTTACGGGGTATATTCCATCCTCCCTCTCTAATTTATCTCAACTGGGACGGCTCTTTCTGAGCTCTAACCAGTTCTATGGGCATATACCCCCAAGTTTAGGAAACCTTAAAGTCCTTGAGAAATTGCATATTGCCAATAACAATCTTCATGGTAGCGTACCAAAGGAGATCTTCAACATTCCTACAATGATACTAATTGACCTATCTGTCAATAGCCTAGATGGACCACTTCCTATTGAAATAGGCAATGCCAAACAATTACAGCATCTGCTGCTTTCATCAAATAACCTATCCAGTGCTATTCCTGACACACTGGGTAACTGTGATAGTATGGAAGACATTGAGTTGGATCAGAATTTTCTTACTGGAAGCATTCCAGCGTCATTAGGCAACATAAGAAGCTTGGAAGTACTCAATATGTCTCACAACCACTTATCAGGATCCATACCAAAGTCTATTGGTAGTCTGCAATATCTTGAACAACTAGATTTGTCATTCAACCATCTTGAGGGTGAAGTCCCAGAAAAAGGCATATTCAAGAACACAACTGCCATATGGATTAATGGAAATAAGGGGCTTTGTGGTGGGGCAGCAATGCTACACCTACCGGCCTGCCCTGTTACACCTCCAAGTTCAACTACGCACACGCGATCCATAGTACTCAAAGTAGTGATCGGATTTGCTAGCATGGTGTCACTTGCTATGGTCATATCAGTCTTGCTATTCTGGAGGAAAAAACAAAAGAGAAAATATATATCTCTACCTTCTTTTGGTAGAAAATTTCCCAAAGTTTCTTACAACAATATTAGCAGAGTGACTAATGGGTTCTCCACATCCAATTTAATCGCGAGAGGAAGATACGATTCGTGTACAAAGGGAGCTGTTGCAAGACGGAATTGTGGTTGCCATAAAAGTCTTTAGCTTGGAGACAAGGGGAGCACAAAAGAGCTTCATTGCAGAATGCAATACTTTGAGAAATGTGTGTCATCGTAATCTAGTTCCTATCCTTACTGCATGCTCAAGTATTGATGTTAAGGGAAATGATTTCAAAGCCTTAGTGTATGAGTTCATGCCACGAGGGGACTTGCATGCTTTACTATACTCAATTCGAGATGATGAGAACACTTCAACTTTAAACCACATTACATTGGCTCAGAGGTTAAGCATTGTGGTGGATGTAGCAGATGCATTGGAGTACCTCCACCATAACAACCAAGGAACTATTGTTCATTGCGATCTGAAGCCTAGCAACATTCTTTTGGATGACAATATGACAGCTCATGTTGGAGATTTTGGCCTTGCTAGGTTCAAAGTTGATTCCACAACATCATCTCTCGGTGACTCAAACTCAACTTCTTCACTTGCAATAAAGGGAACCATTGGATATGTGGCCCCAGGTAATGTCTAATTTCTTATTGTTCTATGTCTCCATATAACTTGAGAGTACAAATTACTTATTTTCAGAAATTGTGCTAACATGTGACTAACTTGTCTTGTATGGGGTCTACTACAGAGTACGCTGGTGGTAACCAAGTCTCAACTGCCTCAGATGTTTATAGCTTTGGAGTTGTTCTCCTCGAAATATTCATCAGAAGGAGGCCAACAGATGGCATATTTAAGGACGGATTGAGTATTGCAAAGTTCACAGAGATGAACTTTCCTAACAAGATATTACATATTATTGATCCCCAGCTGCGACAAGAGTTGGACTTTTGCCCAAAAACCCCAACAGTCGTAAAGGAAAAAGGTGTACACTGCCTGCATTCTATGCTCAACATTGGCCTTTGCTGTACCAAGACGTCCCCGAGTGAACGCACCTGCATGCAGGAGGTGGCTGCAAAGCTGCACAAAATCAGGGATGCATATTTCAAGGGGAACTAAAGAAGCAGTTCAGTGTTGTTGTCTAAATAGTTTACGAAAGATTCATCAGTTATCATGTAGCATGCATGTGTTGTTTCCGTTGTGATGAGATCACCACTCCGTTGAATAAAAACAGTGGTTGTGTTTAAAAAAAATGACCACAAAAATTGGATTGATGTAGTACTAGATGATGTAGTGTTTCTTATTTTCATTGCGTGACAAATGGCTCTGTAGACTGTAACCGTAAAACATAATTTATCCTTGATGCAAATATGCAAGATGTTGTGCTACATGCATATCTTACGTCTTGTGTGTCCTTGGTTTGTTCTGTTTGAATTGGCTTCAAAATAAGTCACATTCATATTGAAAAACTTGTTATGCAAAATCTACCGTCCAAAAGGAGAAGGTTGCGGATGCAACGCTGACGGACAGATCTCTGATCTCTCCTCATCAACAGGAGCAAGATGGATCTCAAAACACAAGTCTTCGTGCGGTGTGCCAACGCTACTGAGAAAGAAAGGCGTTCCTAGCTGCTACACCACACGCGGCCGGCATGGGCTCAATCAGTCCAACTCGCTCAGTATTTGCCCTATCATCCACGGGATAAAAAGGCCGAAACCAACTGCACTCTCGGTCGCGGCTCAGACCCTTGTGATCTGTGTGCGGAAGCTAAGGCTTCTATAACTTTCATGGAACAATCAAACAAGACAGTTTCTCTATCATATTTTCAAAATAACTTATCAAGACAGATTTTTCAAAACAGCTTATTGACATATGGTTCATTCGTACAAATATCTCTCTAGATGTAAAATATATTAGCTAGAGCCGAAAAGAAAAGCCGTAGCTTAGGCTCCTGAACCGCATGCGTAAGAACCTGCTAGAGGCAATAACCAATGAAATGGCCCGCTTAGAGCATCTCCAATGGGTCTATAGCAGCTATCTACAAGAGAGTCCATGTCATCAACTGTCCTACGTGGAAGATATTAAATGAAGAAAGAGAACGCAGCTCTCTACAGCTCTAGAGATAGTCTATAGCGCCAAACGAGGCAGCCTCCATAAATTCTGTGTGTGCATGTAAGCATCAAATAGCTATCCTTAGAGCATCTCCAATGGTTATAGCTAGCAACTAACTATAAGACTTCCACATCATCTATATAGTACACACTAAAGTTAGCATTCTAAAGAACTATCTATAAGGATAGCTATTTGATGCTTACATGCACACACAGAATTTATGGAGGCTGCCTCGTTTGGCGCTATAGACTATCTCTAGAGCTGTAGAGAGCTGCGTTCTCTTTCTTCATTTAATATCTTCCACGTAGGACAGTTGATGACATGGACTCTCTTGTAGATAGCTGCTATAGACCCATTGGAGATGCTCTTATAGATAGTTCTTTAGAATGCTAACTTTAGTGTGTACTATATAGATGATGTGGAAGTCTTATAGTTAGTTGCTAGCTATAACCATTGGAGATGCCCTTAGAGGGTCAGAAAATCTTCAATGCTCCATGCTTAGAGGGAGGTATCATAGCTTTGTTTTGAATTTTTATTTATCTATTTTGAAGCTAATATGTATTAGAGTGGGAACGTAACTATTTTAAATAAAATGTACCATACTTAAAGCTGCTATGCATTATACAGGGGCTACCAGTAGCTGTGAGCTGTTAGCATTAATGGTGCAAGGGATTGCACATAATTTATATTTAGAGAGAGAGAGAGAGAAAAGGATGTACATGTTAAGTAGGGTAATTGCTCCAGAGAGCTCGCAAGAGCAAGGCAAAGGCAAAGAGTAGTCCTTCTCGTCCTCTACCATGCCATTTACACCGGATTATATGTTCATAAATAACAATTAAAGCCCACATGATGTGTCCATAAGTATGTGTGTGTGCATGAGTGTGATGTTTAATGCTAGAGAAGCACAAACATATTGTTAGACCCAGATTTTATTAATCCAGAATCCTTTGTGATTTCACTTATTCCTTGGATTAGTAGATACTAGATAATACTCATATATACATTATATATTATATACCAAAAATATATCAGATGGAAGCGTAAATAATACAGTAATTACTTACTCATATGCCAATCAGATCGAAATCAATAAAATGCAGTAGCGAAAACGGAACTTCACACAGGTAGGAGTCGTAGGACTTGCCCCACAGGCAGGCCACTAGGGTTTGTAACCTTATTCTTGGCCTCGTCGTCTTCCAACATCTGTCGATTCCTTTAGAGCACCGCAAGGCTTAGCCTTCTTTTTCTTACTAACTGAATAATGGTAATTAAGTAAGAATGAGTGAAACGGTACTCAGCAAGCCACTACACAGAATGCAATATTAATAGATGCAAAGCTGTCAAAGGAGTCTTGAAGTTCTTTTCGTTGCTAAAAGCATTGATTTGAAAGTTACAGTAAATAGGAAAATTCTTGAGACTTAGTAGTTTTACCTAAACCAGATTTTCTAAAGTTGTTTGAGAGAATGATGTAATAATAGTAGCGTAGGTTACATTGACCGAATGCTAGTTTTGATCATTATCACCACTGGAGTACATTTCCTCTAGGAAAAACCAAAGTCAGGGTTACATCTGCCCAACGAGTTTTTATCTCACCCATAAATATTTTTGAAATAGAATCCAACTCAAGTAAGTTTCCATATCCGCCTTGACCATGGCACGACTATTCGAATATTTTATAGTCTATAGAGACTGTACACTTCACCCACAAGAGACAATCAACCCGATAGCTCTACACGATTCCTTTGACATGTAGATCGAGGGATCGTCACATAGCTTTTCGTAGTCACCTCATCCCATTGCCAATTCACCCATATGAGCTTGTCCTACATGAAGTAGGCCTCATAAGTTGTGCGGAAAGTCATACCCTAGTCACTAGGCCAGTTGGACTACGACGTGTCCACAGGTCCAGCGGGTACACATCACCTCCAGTGGTGTCTCCCATTCATGCCGGACTTTTGTCCGCACATGCACTACTTCACTCCCACACCAGTGAAATGACTTTGAGGTCTAGTAACCCTGCGTGGCCTAGTTGCACTTTGTAGAATTGTGGTTGTACTAGTTTACATTAGGAGGTCATCACATAATTAAGTCCTTAATTTATCTAGACGGTACATACCACAAATCATAAATTCTCGTGTGACATCGACACCAACACCTTTTACTATCCATTCAGATATGTAACAGCAAGTTTTAGGGTTTTGAGAAGCATAAATTATATTATCCCAAAGTATCATCCATTTACATCCCATGACTGCCCAAAATAAGTTTCATGTTTGTAAAAGATGATGATCAGGGCAACTAGTGCCCTACTACTTAAGCAAGACTAGCATGGCACTTAAGTATGACTTATAGCTAGTGAAGTTACTATTAACATCTATGGTGATAAGGATTAGATGATTCAAGAGTCAAGGATGTCATATTAAAATTATTACATTATTAGGCATGTAACTACCTTACGAATTGACATACATTTGTATAATAAATTAAGCATGCAATTTACTAATTTAAATGAATATAATTTGCATAAAATATAGGGTAAATATGATCAAGTAATGACTTGCCTTGCTCAATTTACCATGGCCTTTATCTTATTCAAATCATTCTCAATCAGTGGTCTTGAATCCTTGGCCTTTGTTTTCACCGAAATCTTGATCCCGTTCGAACCTGTCGCCTCTTCGTGACTCCTGCTTCTAATTATACGACAAATGATCGACAAACCAAATAAATCCAAGAAGATTCAAAAGTCCAAATAAATTCAATCGAGATTATTTATATTTTGCTAGGATTGAGGATACGAGAGAAGATTTAGCGAGTTGCGGGATAAAGGCAGAGTCAAATGAGTTTTGAGTGAAAGCAAAGCGACGAAGTAACTTCGCCGCGAAGGATAAAAGAAGGATTGATGTTGAAGGAATATTTATGAGAATATTTCTCTTTAGATTTGAGCATGGCTAGACATAGCTGATTATAAGATACCAAGTGTCAACCTTTAATTAATAGTTTCTTTAATTAATTCATATTTATTAAGAAAATTCCATAGATTAGACAAGACCTATAGAAATATGGGAGAGTTTTAACGGGGATGCTAGATATTATTTGCCGAGTGATAAAACTTAGTGATTTTAGGATGTGGGTTTCACATATATAGGATGTGTATAATGTTAATTAGTTGAATTGACTTTGATAATTCAAGATGCAAATTATCTAATATTGCAACTCCCAATTCATTGAACCATTATTTCAGTAACTTAGTTAAAATATGGAGTTGGAGTTGGTCATTTAATCAATTTTTATCATGAGTGAAGTTGATTATTTTACTGATTAACAAATTTATTAGTAATGATCAACGGCCCGTGTTTTATTGGACAAGGGGTTAATATTTTAAATGCATTCTCTTTTAAGATTGAACTGAATTAACGGTGTATTAAATATTCTCAATTGTCATTTAGTGAATTTAAATCCTGAGATAAAGGTTGGATGATTAGGGAAGATTACATTTTAGCATGACTCGTTAATTAAAGATGCTTTTTGCATGAAATGACATCATTTTATACACTTGTTGAAATGTTTTGGATTTAAGATACATATTAGTGACATACCACTATTTTTTAGAGTCATCCTATTGGCGGTTGGATCAGAGATGAGGATTAATGATGCCCTAATTATTTTGAGAAGTTTCTTAATCATGCAAGGGATTCTTTAATTAGATCTTCGCACTTCTACATAAATATTAGAGATTTAAAATTAAAATAATTTACCAAAATTATTTAAGCATTACTTTGAAAAGAGGCCTTGTGATTTTGGAGATGAGCAGAAAATATTTATTATTTTATGTGGCAAAATTTTGTTATACCAATTATCTTTAATTTGCATTGATAACTTCAGATCTGGGGAAAAAGATATGATAGATTTTACTTGGACTATTTGTGTTTAGAGAGGATTTGCAATTAATATTTAAGTTGGAGAGCAAATATTGAGAGCATTAAAAATCATCTATGAATAGCTTCAATTTCTATTTCAAGATAATATGCAAGTTTAAATTCTTGCACTAATGAATCTCATAATAATTATCTTGCTAATTTCTTGGTTGACATGAAATTAATCAAGATTAAATTCTAGTATTTTTTAATTGGCATGAACTTTCGTTATGATTTCATAATTAAATCTTTATTCTCATTTCACCATTTTAATTTTATTTATAACTAAATTATTTATCTTAACTTTATAATTTAAAAAGAGTTTTCATGATGTTTACAAGCTACTCCCTCCAGTTCACAAAAAGTAGTCGTTTTAGACATCGACACGTTGTTTAAAGTACAATTTTGACCACTAATTACTACTATAATATATTTATAAAACTCAACAAAATTATAATATTATAAAAATATTTTTTAAGACAAATCTATACATATAATTTTTATATATTTAATCTAAATATTTAAAAAGATATCAATAATTAAAGTTTCTAAAATTTAACTACATGTATTCGAAACCGACTTGTTTGTGAACGGAGAAATATCCAACAAGGATTGCAATTTTAATTGGTGATCCCAAACATAAGTTAACTTTAAAAGAAGTGGGCCCACCTGTCATCCAGAGAGAGAGAGAGAGAGAGAGAGAGAGAGAGAGAGAGAGAGAGAGGCCAAAACAGAGGAGGGCTCAGGAGACCGTGCACCGGCCAGGATGATGCCGTCGCCGGCGAGGAGAGTCCGGGGAGGCGAAGGCGACCACCAAAACAGAATGCCTGGGAACTGAGGAAGCCAATGGAGGCGTCGGCACTGCTCGGGGTGGAGCCGAGGGTGGCCGGCGGCGGTAGGGAGCGCCGGGGTGGGGGCGTGGGGCGTCGGCGTCCGAGGAGGAGCGGGAGCGAACTAAGGTGAGCATGAGCACAAATAGAGTGCAAGGATGCATACCATGAAGTCCATGAAGGCGGGGAGGCACCGGAGAAGGCCGGCGGCCAGAGCCCGGGTCGACGTGGGTAGGCCGTCGGTGGCAGCGAGCTGGGGTGGAGGGGAGCCTCGATCGACGGTTGGAGAAGCTTCAGGGCGCTGAGGACATGCTCCCACAGCGGCGAATTAGATGGAGGAGCTCTGGAGATGAGGGGGCGGTGGTGGCGGCGGGTTTCGGCCAGAGACGGTGAAGGACGACGCTCCAGCGAGCTCAGGGCATAAAGCTTCAATTAAATGGGAGGGCGAGGATTAGATGCTCGGGAATGCACTTTGACACGGTTGGTTTGCGGAGAGGATGGCTGGAACGGGAAGTAGGAGCGACGGCCGGCGCTAGCCGGCGCTAGCACTGGGGCGACGTTTGGCTCAGGGAGGAAGAAATGGAGGAAGGGGGCAATGCGGAGGAGCAAGGGCAAGCTCGGGGCCTTTAATAGCTGAGGGACGTAGTGCGGCACTGTTGTTGCACAGTGCGGAGCAGTGGCATCGCGTAGCAGCGCCGGGCGGCGAGAAGAACTCCTCTGCGTCTGACCCTATGACCTCTCAATGGGGACTGCCTTGGATAAGTTACACGTGGTGCGCACGAATCTCGAAGCCCGCTCCACCCAAAGCAGCATGCGCAGCGGCATCCCCCACCTCTCTCTCTTTCCTCGCCTTGCCCTGGGCAACTCCTCGCGCTACGCTCACGGCCGCCGCCGCCATGTCACCCCGCGCGCTCCTCAGGCCCGCCTCGATGAGGGCCTTGGCCACTCATTCTGCTACGTCCGCCCAGAAAAGTTCGTCGTCCCCTTCTCTGCGGGCGACCTGGTGGCCGACGCCAAGGCGGCGGCCGAGGAGGCGACCACGTTCCCGGCCATCTCGGGGGCCGCGCTTAGCGCCAATGTGTCCACGCCGCTCTCTACTTCTGTGCTCCTGCTGCCGGACGAGTCGGCGGCCTCGGCCGCCGCCACCACGTCATCGGGCTTTGAGAGCTCAGAGTCGTTCGCTGCCGTGCCTCTCCGAGCCCTTCTCCGGTGGGTTCCTCTCCTGCCCCATAGAGAGGGGGTTCCTCTCCGGGCCCCTCGACGCCGCGCTGCTCTCTGGGCCTCTCCCCGGGGCCACCACCTCCGGCCGTATGGGAGGCGCCGTCCCTGCGCTCCGCTGGAGTCGGCGATTCTGACGGTCTTCAGTGGGAGCAGGGGAAAGTCGGCGAGGACCGCGTCCACATCGTCGTGTCGGAGGAGCGGGGCTGGGTGTTTGTCGGCATCTACGACGGGTTCAATGGCCGCGGCCGCCGCCTTGGCGTCGGCCACCAGGTCGTCCGCGGAGAAGGGGACGACAAACTTTTATGGGCAGACATAGCAGAAGGAGTGGCCGAGGCCCTCGTCGTAGGCATTGTCGGAGGGGAGCGCGGCGGGGGCGACATGGCGGCGGTGGCGGCCGTAGCAGAAGCAGGCGAGGGAGTTGCCCATGGCAAGGAGAGGAGAGAAATTACTCTGTTCTTCACTGTAGCTAGGGTTTATACCCATAGCATATTTGAAATTTGTGCTTTCCCTTCAAAAGGATGTGACTAGGTGTGGTGGTCCAAGTCCCCTTGTCATTGCTAAACTGATTTCAAAGTTTCATGAGCAAAAGATGTGACAAAAGTGAGTAATTTGGAAATTAGCCTATTCCCTGTCAAAGTTTCAAGTCTTGTGCTCAAATCTTGAATTCTTGCTCTCTTGATGTTTTCCTTTGGTTTCTAAGGGTTCTCTGCTGTTTGAAGTGTGGTCAAGTTCTTTTGATCCAAGAAGGACAGCAAGTCTTTTAGCAATTTCCCTGGTTTCAGCTTTCTCCAGTAAAAACCTGTGCAAAATCATCAGTCTGGGCACTCTGCTTTCGGGAGCCCGGTCTGACCGCTAACCCTAGCGGTCAGACCGCTCGTTAGCTGCCGGTCTGACCGGTCAGACAATGACGGTCTGGCCGGCCTAGCAAGGGCGGTCTGACCGGCCAGCTCAAAGCGGTTCAACTGGCGGTACAGAGGCGGTCTGACCGGCCTGGTGCGCACGGTCTGACCGGCATGGTGTAGGTGGTCTAACCGGCCAGTGCACTACGGTCAGACCGGCCCCATGCAAGCTGTGCTGTCTTTTGTCTTTTCTATTGTGTTTTTATTCCGGTTTCTCTTATGTATGCTTTGAGGTCCTAGAGAGCATGAATCTTCCTCGTCATAGTTTTTCATAGCTATCAGAGAGGAGATTCGCTCGTGGATACTTTGGGGGCAATTTTTAAAAGGCACCATTCACCCCCCTCTGTTGCCATTTCCGATCCTACATTGTGGCCAAACAACTCTTGATGGATAGATGAGAGGAAGGCGATCAAAAGAATATTAGATATCATTATTGAGAAATCCGATGAAGAAGATGAGGGATAGGACACTTTAGAAGAGATTGAGTTTGTGGTATCAAGGAATTGTACACCACGCTGCATATAAAACCAAAATGGGGTGGAAGTTTAAGGGTTGCTTGCATTGGAATATTAACAGGTGGGAGTAGGGTGCGCATATTTAAGCGTTATCATAGACAGTTCATATAACAAACCATCTCTGGTATGGCACTATCACAAATAGTTTGTATAACAAACCGTCTGTGATAATGACATGTCACTGATCCGTGTCATATCCCCTAGGATTTCGATCTCACCTGTCCATTCTCTCCGCATCGAACGGCAATCACCGGTTCCTCCCATTTCTCACCCCTTATTACTCCCCTCTCCCTTTCCACCGGTAGGCACGCTTGAGTTCCACCGGCGCTGCTCCTAGTTCATCCACTCCTAGCTTATTCCTTCATCCTCCCTTCGATGATGCCGACTACCGCCATGAGCTAGCGCCTCCGGTTGTGATACCACGGTTCACTACACAAGACACTCCCATCGTAATTTGTTTTTTCATATGAATTTCAAAGTAAAATCCCTAAATAATTAGAATTTAGAATAAATTAAATAAAATTAGCTATTTGATCTGAATTTAAACTCCAATAAAAAATAAATAAAGTTTTAAATAAAAATACAATTATGACAAAGATAACACGAATGATGTTAGAGAACACCATGAAAGAGTGTAATTGCAAAGGACATTGATCCATGGGAAAGCAAAAAGCTGAGATAGCGATGATAGAGATAAGGATAATGTCATGCTGCTCATCTTAGTTGTTTGGCGAGGATAATGTTGCGCTGCTTGCCAGAGCCATTGAAAAGAAAGGCCAGCATTGAAACAAGCAAAGGACCGTAATGACGAGTGGTGAGCATCGGTGTTGTCAAAGAAGTCGGTGGCCAAAGAAGCTCGATGATTGGGAAGTCCTGGCAGAGAGGAGATGAAGCCTTGCATTGAAAATGAGCTATAGACGATATAGGGTCATCGGGTAACAAGTAGCGTGCCATCGCTAGTGAGGGGCATTATATCACCGGTAATAACGAGAAAATTCTCTATATCGTTAGATAACGACTAAAGCAAACATGCCAACACAAGTGAATATTGGGGATCACCGCGGTTAGTGAGGAAGCCACAATATTGAGTTGGCCAACGTTGAAAAAGAGGAGCGATTGACACGGGAGAAGAGGATATCAAGAACGCATAGACATATAAAAGCATAGAAGCAAAGAGCTACATGATTAAAATTTGGAAGGGTTGGCAGCCGAGAGGGATCGATTAAAATTTGAGCTTATTGTTAGAGATTGAAGCAGAAAAGATGTGGCAGTGAGAAGAGATAGTTGACATATGTTTCGGTAGGGTAGCAGGCATGTGAGGGAAGATAAGTTCAAGATAGGTCGCCCATTGTGCATTAGTGTGTACGCGAGCAAGGTAGTCTAATACCATATAAACTAATAAGATAATTTACTGTTATATAATCAATGTATTGCTTAAGATTAAATAGAAATACCTGTGCATACATATATTTCAAAAAAAAGTGTAACTAATAGAGGAAGAATAGGAGTATGCAGCTATATGATCCATTTCTAAGAAGCCCAACAACTTATTCTGCTCAATGATTTTCTTCAGTCAAAACATATACTTCAATTACGTTTCTCAAGTTGTATTTTTCTTCGAGCTTTATTGTCATTTCTAATGCTTATGATATCTTAGAAATCTAAATAGCTAATAAGATAAGTAAATATATTCTGAAGCATCTAAGTTATATTATTTAATACCAAAAACTTTAAAACTAATCGTGTAGCCACACTGCTAAAATCTAACAACTAAAGGACGAGGAAGCTTTTTATTAAACCTGTCCAATTCCAAAGAATATATGCGACTAGATGTTGTTCAAATTTATGCACGTATAGTTTGTATAGTGAATGTTTACGCACTTTCGCCTGCCTAAACGTTTTTTTTTTTTGCATTTTGCCACAACATTATCGCTGGATTGTAGTTAGGGCTGTAAACGAGCCGAGCTCGAGCGAGCTTGACTTTCCAGGCTCGAGCTCGGTAGAACCTCGAGCCAAGCTCGAGTTGGGGTCCGAGTCTGGACCTGGGCTCGAGCTCGGCTCGGCCTAAGCTCGAGCTCGGCTCGTTGAACCTCGGTAACAATTAAAATAATTTATTATGCACTATTTTTCAATAATAAGAAAATTTTAAGCTCGAGCTCGCTCTAGTAAACTCGATATCAGTCAAAATAATTCAACTATACACTAATTTTCAAAAATAAGAAAAGCTCGAGCTCGAGTTCGGCTCGAATAAGCTCGGTAAGAATTAATATGTATTACTATTTGAGCTCGAATCGGAGCTCGCGAACTATTTGAGCTCGGCTCGGTGAAGCTCGCGAGCTCGAGATCAAGCTCGAGTTCGGCTCGTTTAAAGTTCGAACCGAGCCTAGAACAAGCCGAACTCGAGTAGCTCGCGAGCTTCGAGTTTTTTTTACAGCCCTAATTGTAGTATATATTATCCTCTGTAAGTCTGAAATCTCGTTAGAGTAGGGTCAAAGAGACCCAGAGCAGTATCGATTAGCCACGCGCGCATGGAAATGGAAATGGGGTGTCACGACTTCCGGCCAAGGACTTCAGCCGGTATAGACAGATTAACTGGAACGCCTAGAAATTGCACCTAGGAATTAAAAACTGAGTGGCTAATTAATCGATTTCTAGGCGCGCGTGATATCAGCCTTGTGAAGAAAATGCTCTCCATTCCGGTTCCGGGTGATGTACCCACTACTGATCAGTTGGCTAGCGACGACGACGTCGAGTCAACTCAGCAGATGGTGACTGATTAACTGGAACGGTGCGTGAGGCTGTGCTGGTCGATCGATCTGTAGACGTGCGTGCTCAGCGCGGCCTGGCGTGAGTATCGAGGCTGGCCGTGGCCTGAGCTCCTCGCCGGCTATTGCTCCATCGACGCTTGCACCGCGCCGACGGCCGGCCGGCTGTTCTCTCGCCAGTGGTAAGCGTACTGTTATAAAACACACGATAGAAATAAAAGATCAAACGTACAGACACAAATTTAGCATAAAAAATCTTTACGAGAAAAAAATCATGAACTTACAAAGACGGAATTTATTATATGAGAATATTTTTACAGTGAGGCTTTTGCTATTTCTATGAATTACAGGGATATATACATAGGATGGGAGAGCCGAATCCTAAAGAGAGAAGAAAACCGAATCAGTTGGATGCGCTAGCCGTTGCCACGTCTGACACGGCTTATTGCATGCACCGTTTAGCACAACGTCTGGTGCAGTATCCGGCATGGACATGATGACCAATTTGAATCATACTTTAACAATCTCCACCTTAATATGAATTTGCTCTTATAGCCGAAATATGAAAAATCTTCTTAAAATAAGTTTTCACCAATTAATCTTGTACCTCGAAAGTCCATTGGACAAATCTGAATATAAAAGACTAGAACAATCTTGTCTAAATGCTTCTCGCAAAGCAAAATTGAGCAAATCATCAGCAGATCCACACACATAGGTATCAATGAAGCAGACGAACAAATATGGGTCTTCAACAATTCATAACTCTAGCAAAAGTCTTAAGTCTGTGCAATTAACCTCCTGAAACAAATGCTCAATCGTTGAATGGTATAGGCCAAAACATCACATGTAGCGTTAGATAGATGGCGAAGAATTCATATCATGGAATCTTGACATACTCCATCTGAAACAAAAAACTCGACAAAAAAACACTCATTAGAAGAGCAATTTGTATGTGTAGCCATCACATACGTCAAACTACCGACTACAATGGTAATTAAATTCGATGATATGGTTGAAACTACAGTAAAATTGTTTGAATAAAAGAACTCTTGTTCCATCAATAGAATATAGAACTATAGTAGACTTTTCATATCGATCTATGGCAACTGAACAAATATTATAGTATCTACGGAAAACAAATTCCTTACACATAAACCCTTCATTTAGAGCTGAAATTAGAGAAAAAAACATCACTTTCAAACAACAAAACTTCAGAGAGTATCACGCTAGCTGCCATCAGAGTGTCATCAAATTCCTGAAAATCAATGTTGATAAAACCTCATAACGGTCGCGCAAGCAACCCAAATTGTAACATATCCAAATGTTGATTGAAACATCAAATTCAGTTGTCCCCACAACCGACATTATTTATTTTCTTTAAAGCCTCCTCAATCAAGCGTAACCCAATTTGTATTCAAAACCTGCAACTCCACCCGTAGAAGATGATGGATCATCAAACAAATTGGCAATAATTAATCGTGCATAAATATTGTCAATGATAAGCACAATGATCTAAATTGCAATGAACTCCACCTCCAATAGAAGCAATGTGACAGTCGACTGAACCGGGAGATCATCAACAGAGAATTTACTTTTATTCGATATGTCTATCCAGTGGTGACCAGTCTGACCTCCTTCTCGTTGTGTTCAGAGAATGTTGTGTCAGATCCTTTCATGTGATTCAACGCTCTGGTGTCGAGAAACCAGGAGGTCTCCTCATGCTCTTTGTTAGGGAAGACCGATCTGGCGCACTCCTCGTTGAGGAAGACCTACCCGCCGACGTGCTCTGGCTTGGCGGGCACCTAGGTGATGTCCTCTTCCACCATTACTTGGGCCATCAGAAGAGATGGCTCAGCGTCAGTATTCTGCACCAGATGTGCCTCCTTCCTTTTCTTCTTGTGGCAATCGTGAGACCAATGCCCCAATTTTTCACAGTACCTGCACTCACCCCTCTTGGGGTTCTCATGGCCGCCACGAGAACGAGTCTCCTACCTATTTCTAGAGGAATCTTGCCCGCGCCTGCCACGCGGCCTACCATAGCACGCAGAGGAGTTGCCGACTTCGATCCGTCCTGATCGCGTGCCTGCATCCGTGCCTGCCACCCCTCCTCCATGAGGAGAAGATGGGTTCCTTTGTCGTCGGCACCATGGTGTAACATCTTGATTTTTAGAGCCTTTTTGAAGTTTTAAAATAAAATTCACCTTTTGGATTTTTTGGAATTAATTAAAGCTTAATTGGAATTTTCATTAACTAAAACAGATTTAATATGATTAAATAAAACATTAACATTTGCCAAAAAATATTTTATTTGTGTTCCTTGAGTCTCAAGAAATTTTCTAGATTTTTCTTTGATTTTTTGGGGTTTATTTGCTATTTTCTAGAGCTTAAAAGGATTTATTTAAATTCTAGAAAAAAGAAAATGAATTTCAAAAAATCCCAAAACCCAACTGGGCCAAAGCCCGGTCCAGCCGCCCCTGACCATGCCACTCCGCAGCCCAGCCTACCTCAGTCCAGCCTGCGCCCGCCTTGTCCCGCTCGATGGTCGACGCGTGTCGCCATCGGACGGCCACCGCCTTCCCACATCCACGTTGTCTGCATCGCATCCTACGGTTGGGATTGAGTGGTTCCGTGGCCGTTAGATCGCACTGTACACCCATGTCGTCTCATCCTGGCCATTCATCCTACCCGAGCTGCTGACAAGTGGGGTCCACCTGTCAGAGCTTCCGTCTCCGACCGGGACTCGTCTCCGTGTCCGATGTGAGCTCCGCAGCCACCTCGTCGTCTCCGCCCTGTACTCTTCGGTCGTGTCCGCCCCGGTCTCCTCGGCGTCCACGCTTTAAAAGCCGAGCCTCGCCCCCTTGTCCCTCACATCCCGAGCCGCCATCTTGCCTTCTGTGCCTCGTCGCCGCGCGCCGCCACCGGTGAGTCGCTGTTCAGCCGCCGTCATCTCTCTCCCGTCCGGCCAGCCTTTGTCGCCGCTCTCGCTGAAGTCCGCCATGCGCCGTGGCTGTTTTAGTTGCCGTCGCCGCTGTCTTGGGTTTCGGTCATCGTCGTCTTCGTTCTCGTCTCCGGCCGTCGAGCCCCGCCTCCGGTGAGTCGCCGTTCAACCGCTGTCATCTCTCTCCCGTCCGGCCAGCCTCCACCGCCGCTCTCGGTCTCCCCATCGCTACCCAGTGGCCCGCCCATCCGCCTCGGTCCGCGCCACTGTCTCCTCGGTCGCCGCGCTTGCCTTGCGCCCGACTTTTTCGAATTTCTAGGACATTTCTTTACGTAGCATATAATATATATATATATATATATATATATATACGCTGACTTTTTCTGAATTTCTAGGACATTTATATATATTTAGCATATAAATATATATATATATATATATATATATATATATATATATAT
The DNA here is from genome assembly GCA_036346575.1 of Dendrocalamus sinicus. Lineage (NCBI taxonomy): Eukaryota > Viridiplantae > Streptophyta > Magnoliopsida > Poales > Poaceae > Dendrocalamus > Dendrocalamus sinicus. Next base: position 2,674,768 of record CM070671.1, read on the forward strand.
ATATATATATATATATATATATATATATATATATATATATATATATATAGTTATATAGTTCTCTCGCTTTCATCAGTTTCTGAGTCATCTAATGCTTGTTTCATGTGCCGACGCTCCGGAAAAGAATTCTATGGGACGGAGTCTAAGGACCTACATTTAGATGGTTCCATGATCCCTATGCTCTGTCGTGGCGTTTACGCTGGATTACGAGTTCCACTGATAGTGAGATTTGAAATCTGAAATTAGAGCACCACTGATAACCGATGAATCAGAATCATGCCACGTTGTTGAAAGAAAAAATGAGATTGTCCTCACGGCTACGGACACGAAGTCATTGCTTGCGAAGACGTTTTAATTTGACCGGCCGGCTGAAAAAAGCCTTGTGAAGATAATGTTGGCACGCCTATAAACTAAGCTTTCTGTGCCTATCTACAGCATATGTGCTCTCTGCTCGATCGGTCTGGTGGCCTGCGGCCGTGACCTCGCTCCTCGCTGGCTATTCCTCGATCGGTGCGTGCCTCTGTGCGCCGGCCGTTCAGGCCTCGCCACTGAACAGAAGCCGTAAGCATCTCTTGTTTAATCTTTTTGCTCATCTGATCAGTCTAGCTTTAAGCTTTTGTTCACAATCTTCATGCATGCAGGCAACTGATCAGGAACAATCTGTGTGCTAGCTAGAATGGATTAGATCAGAAGATTACTTAGCTGCTAACTAGCTAAGCTAGTCATCCTGCAGCGAAGTTGCCGGAAAGTTTCACTTCTTTTGAATCTTGCTGAAGGAACAGAACAGAAAGCAAGTGATCTTTACCCAAAAAAAAAAAAAAAGAGCTAGTCATCCTACAGGTATTTCAAATACCAACAACTGAATCGTCTCTTAAAAAAATACCAACTATTGAATACATAGTTGCCAACATTTTCTGGCTAACAAAAAATTCCCTATGTTTTTGTCTATATGCATAATCAAGATCAAAATTCGATCGACCAAGGTTGCTTGCCATGGAGGTTACTGGAGCTGGACAGTTTCTCTTGGTGCTCATGGTTTGCAGTGCACATGCCACCATCTACTCCATTTACGGAAACGAAACAGATCGACTATCACTGCTTGAATTTAAGAAGGCAATCACTACTACAGAAAGCCTAATAGTAGACGACCAATCACAGACGGTTTGACAAAACCGTCTGTGACTAACACTAACACAGACGGTTTTAATTAGAACACCGTCTGTGTTGGCGGCGTCGGAGAAAATGATTATCACAGACGGTTCTTAACTATGAACCGCTCAGCGATAATTTAGTATCACGACGCCCGTATTAAAAAAACCGTCTGTGATGATCCTAGATTATCACAGACGGTTTTTAATTAAAAACCGTCTGTGATAAGCTCGTTATCACAGACGGTTAATAATTAAAAACCGTCTGTGATAATGGCAGTAGGCATTTATTGCGCTGCACAGACCGCATCTGTCTTCATTTCGATCCAGATCTAGCCACTGCTGCGCACTTTTTCACACGGGAGGAAGCTAGGCGATTTCAGGCCAGTTAATTTGGTGGGAAGAGGCAGAGATTGAGCTTTGAAGATTCAGACTTTCCTGGTTGCTCTAGATATGGTTAGTAATGAAATTTATTTTTTCTTTAATTGCATTACAATTTAGGTCTAAGTAATCCATGAGTGGTTATTGAAGATGGTTAATTTGCAAAATTGTTGGTTATATAATAGCTGTTGTGTTTGTAATATGAATTGAGCTAGCAAATTAAGTCTCAATATAATAAATGTGGCCGGTATATATGTAGTTATAATTAGTTAATCTAGATTTTAATACTAAGTTGTTATATATGTACGTAACGTAGGACCGAAGCTGGATGTATGCCGCGAGCCGTGTGAGTGAAGAGTACATTAATGGCATTTCTGCTTTTATAAGAGCCGCCGAGGAGGATATGTTGAATAAGGGGGTGGAATATATGTGTTGTCCATGCACTGACTGCGAGAATTTGAAGATGTTTAAGAACCGAGGGCAAATTGAAGCGCACTTGATTCGGAGGGGTTTCAAAAAGGATTATACGTGTTGGACCAGTCATGGCGAAGTGAATGATCATATGCCGCCGGATGACATCGTCGGTGAAGTGAATGATATGCCCCCGGATGACATCGCTGGTGAAGTGAATGACATGCCGCCGGCTGATGTCGATTGTGGCTCGGATTCGGATAGGTTGCATGATGATAATCTGGATCAGATGCTTCGCGACGTAGAAGAGAACTATGATGAGAGAGAGTATGTTAAATTCCGTGGCTTGATGGAGGATTTAGAGAAACCTTTGTACATGGGCTGCAAGTACACGAGGTTGTCGGCCGTGCTTGAATTGTTGAAATTGAAGGCAAGCAACAGTTGATCCGACAAGAGTTTCACGGCGCTGCTAGGTCTTTTAGCGGACATGCTTCCGGAGGGAAATGAGTTGCCTAAAACCACGTATAAAGCCAAGAAGGTTCTTTGTCCGTTGGGAATGGAAGTAGAAAGAATACATGCATACCCGAACGACTGTATCCTCTACCGTAAAGAGTATGCAAACATGCATGTATGTCCGGTGTGCAACGCATCCCGATACAAACGTAACAATCAATCAGATGATGGCGAGGGAACAGAGGCGAAGAAAGGACCTCCTGCTAAGGTGGCATGGTATTTTCCTATAATTCCCCGTTTGAAAAGGTTTTTTGCAAATCCAAAGGAGGCAAAACTACTGCGTTGGCACTCGGAGGAGCGCAAGAAGGATGGAATGATAAGACACCTTGCTGATTCATCGTAGTGGAGAAACATCGACAGGAGTTTTGCAGAGTTTGGTGCAGAACCAAGGAATATAAGGTTTGGACTGAGTACAGATGGAATGAATCCTTTCAGTAGCTTGAGCAGCCGACATAGCACATGGCCCATGACTCTCTGCATCTATAACCTTCCTCCTTGGTTGTGTATGAAGCGAAAGTACATTTTGCTGTCGATACTTATCCAAGGGCCAAAACAACCTGGGAATGATATCGATGTGTTCCTAGCACCGTTGGTGGAAGATCTAAAAGTACTGTGGAACGAAGGGGTACAGGTATGGGATGCATACAAACGAGAGAACTTCACTCTGCGCACCTTATTGTTCTGCACCATAAATGATTATCCTGCCCTTGGTAACCTATCGGGCCATAGTACAAAAGGTGCCAAAGCTTGTACTCACTGTTTAGATGGTACCGAGAGTGTGTGGCTGAGACACTCACGCAAAACCGTCTACATGCGTCACCGCCGGTTCCTTCGGAGGGCTCACCCATATCGCAAGATGAAGAAACAATTTGACGGAGAGAAGGAAAACGGTTCAGCTCCAAGGCATTTAAGGGGACACAAGGTTTATGATATGGTTAAGGATTTAGATGTTGTCCTCGGAAAGGGACGTAAATTGAGGGCTCATGAGAAGAACACCTGGAAGAAGAGATCAATATTTTGGGACTTACCTTATTGGGAGTACCAAGATGTTCGACACTGCATCGACGTCATGCACGTAGAAAAGAATGTGTGCGACAGCTTGATTGGTCTCTTACTGAACATCCGTGATAAAACAAAGGACGATGTCAACGCACGGCTTGACTTGGCTGACATGGACATCAGGCCTGAGTTAGCACCGACATGCACTGATAATGGACGAACGTACCTTCCCCCTGCGTGTTACACTCTGTCCAAGGTGAGAAAACAGAAGCGTGCGCTGCTTGCATGGTGTCAAAGTTCCGTCTGGTTACTCCGGCAACGTGAAGAAACTTGTTTCGATGCAAGATTTGAAGTTAAATGGCATGAAGTCTCATGATTGTCATGTGCTGATGACATAGATGCTCCCTATTGCAATTAGAAATATTTTGCCGATCAAAATCCGAGAGGCAATCATGAGGCTATGTTATTTCTTTAACACAATTGCTCAGAAGGTCATCGATCCCGAAGGACTAGATGCTCTGCAGGACGAGGTGGTGATGACTCTATGTCACCTTGAAATGTATTTCTCTCCTTCGTTTTTCGATATCATGGTCCATCTCATTGTTCACGTTGTGTGCGAGATAAAAATGTGCGGGCCCGTATTCCTACGTAGCATGTACCCATTTGAGAGGTTCATGGGAATTCTCAAGTCCTACGTACGGAATCGTTCTCGGCCGGAGGGCAGCATCGTCGAAGGTTATGCAAGCGAAGAGGTCATTGAGTTTTGTGTCGATTATATGGCTCAGATTCAACCGATATGTGTCCCTCAATCTCGTCATGAGGGGAGGCTAAAGGGTCTCGGAACTATCGGAAGGAAAGCAATCACTCCAGATATGGACACGTATACTCAAGCCCATTTCACGGTGTTGCAACACATGACTGAAGTGGCGCCTTATGTGGACTAGCACAAGGATGTGCTTCGGCAACAGAATCCAGAGCGGCCGGATGTTTGGATCATGAGGCAACACAACCGTTGGTTCAACCAATGGTTGAAGGAGCAAATCGCTAGGAGCTCGCCGAGTGAGACGCTGACATGGTTGGCAAAAGGGCCGATATTTACAGTTGTGACATGGAAAGGATATGACATAAATAGGTACACATTCTATATGCAGTCTCAGGATGTCAAGAGCACTAACCAGAACAGCGGTGTCCGCATAGATGCATTCAGTACCGATGGGTCGAGAAACTCGTACTATGGCTTCATAGAAGAGATTTGGAAACTCGACTATGTGGTTTTCAAGATCCCCTTATTTATTGCCGTTGGGTGCATCTCCCACAGTGAAGGTTGACAAGTGCGGTGTCACGACCGTGGACCTCCAACATGTCGGGTACAAAGGCGAACCATTCGACTCGCTAATCAACTTGTTCAAGTTTTCTATGTAACCGACCGGCAAATAAGAAACGCCATGTAGTTCTTCATGGAAAAAGGAGAATTGTCGGAGTGGAGAATGTAGTGGACGAGGAGGAATACAATCAATTTGACGAGTTACCTCCTTTTGGAAATGGCATAAGGGTCGACGATGAACAATGTGACGAAACTAGTTACGTACGCATTGATCATGATGAAGGGCTAATTTTTAAAGGAAATAAGCAAGTACAATAAGAATGTATATGTGAAAATGTGTGACAATTTTGAGATGTATATGTGAAAATGTGTGATGTAGTCAATTTTGAGATGTATATGTGAAAATGTGTGACAAAATGTATATGTGAAAATGTATATGTGTATTGGCATTTATGTATATGTGATGTATATGTGTGATGTATTTGAGAATGACAAAATGTATCAAGAAATACACTGTGTGAATGCAGCTAGTTGGTGTTGTATATGAATGCAGCTGTTTGGTGGTTGATATGAATGCAGCTGTGTAGTTATTGGTGTTGTCTTAATGACAACAGGCGGCAAAAGCTTATCACGAGCGGTTCTAAACTTAGAAGCGCTGCGTGATATCATATCACTGACGGTTCTAAGTTTAGAACCGTCGTGAATGATATCACGCAGTTCTAAGTTCGTAACAAATCTCGTGATATCTCCTATATATACCCTCTCGTTAGGGTTTCCGTGTGCGCTGCGATTATTCGATCTAGATCTAAATCCCGAGCCCGTCGTGCCGCCGCTGCCTCCCGAGCCCTCGCCGGCTGCCCGAGCCCTCGCCGCCGCCCTCCTGGTCAAAGACGTCGCCGCAGCCTCCTCCTCCTCCGTCGTCGCCTCCCCGAGCCCGTCGCCTCCTCCTCCTCCGTTGCCACCGCCTCCTCCTCCTCCGTCGCTGCCTCCCCGAGCCCGTCGCCTCCTCCTCCTCCGTCGCCGCCGCCTCCTCCTGCGTCGCCGCCTCCTCCTCCTCCGTCATCGTCGCCTCCTCCTCCTCCTCCGTCGCCGCCGCCTCCTCCTGCGTCACCGCCTCCTCCTCCTCCTCCGTCCCCGCCTCCTCCTCCTCCGTCGTCGCCGCCTCCTCCTCCGTCACCAAAACCCTAAGGTCATCAAATCCCTCCCCGAGCTTCATGCTTACTGTTAGGGTTTAGGGTTGATGCTTGATGCTTCATACTTAGTGTTAGGGTTTAGGGCTTACTGTTAGTTGCTTACTGTTACGTATATGGTTAGTTGCATTCATGTATATGCTTACTATTATGGTATATGCTTACTATATATTCAAGTTTGTTATGCTTACTGTTATGGTTAGTTGCTTAGTTGCATTCATGTATATTCAAGTTTGTTAATCTTCCATATACTGAGATTGCCTATGGGATTTACAGTTGCTCGATGATGATAAATTCATATACTGAGATTGGTTCATTCGGTCTTTGAGCTCTAATAGCTGTCGGTTCATGCAGTTTTCAGGTTATAGCATGTTATTAAATTGATCTGTTAGGATTTAATCTTGACAAGTTAAAAGACTGAATTATTGGGCAAAGTTAACTTGTATGGTCTTGATCTGTATGAATACTGCAATATGAATATATGCATGCTGAATATATCTTGATCTTGAGATTGTAGAGTTTGTATCTAGAGCTCAAAATACTGAATTCATTATTTGGCATAACCAATCAAGGAAGAGTATATGATTTAGTAGCGGGACGGCCAAGATTAATCTTGTGCAACCCTACAATTTGAGAGCACAAATTAACCAATCAAGGAAGAGTATTTGGTTTAGGGACTTTGCTATTTGGTTTATAGTATTAGCAACTAAAGTAGGTGCTAAGATAGGCACATCACTCCCTCTCTATGTCCATATCACCCCTCCCTTCTCCCCCTCCCCTCTACTCCTCTCCTCTCTTCCAATTCAATATGATCACTTTCTCATCTTATCTTAATAGACCCACAAAATGAGCAACATGTCACCGCGCATTCTTCAACATCATCGCCGGAGGCGTCCGCTCCAACATCAAGACGCCAAGGAAGAGGGGCTATCAAAGAAGCCTGAGGGCCGACAGACCATCACAGCGATAAACGCATCTGGAGTCCCTATCCTTCCTACAAAAGCGGTAAATGCATTCCGAACCATGGTCGGAATAGTTGCACGAGAACGAATTGAGATCACATACAATTCGTGGAAGAACGTGCCTGACACTCGGAAACGTGAGCTGTGAACCGAAATTTTGGCATCGTTCGAGTTCCCAGAAGAACACCTACACGTTGTGCAACGACAAACCTACCAGGCGGCGTGCAAAGCATGGAAGAACTTCAAGAGCACGCTTGTCAGGAAATATGTGGAGACGGACAAAACGCCTGTTCATAAATACCCATTCCTGGAACCACAATGGGAAGAGTTCAAGGCGATGAAAACGACCGAAGATTTCAAAAGTACAAGTGTGGCGCACAAGGCCCTCCAGGCAAAAAATACACACCCCCACAGACTTGGCACAGCTAGGTATGCGGGTAAAATCATGATGGAGGAAGGAGGATGACACGCAGCTGCACAGACATCGCCCGCCGTTTTCCAATATCCGGATGAGCGCTCGAAATTGGATTAGAGCAAGGTCATCTACAACGACATCGGGACGTCTCCTTTGAAACCTGCGGACCAGCAAGTGTCCCAGCGCCTGGTAAGATATCGATAGAACTACGTAGCTTGTAATTACTCCACAACTTCGTACGAATTGAAATGACATGTCGTGCTCTTGCAGGAAGAGCTGAGCTGAGTTTTCAATCTACCCTGGGATCATTCCAAGGAACAAGGGAGAATGATATGCTCTCCGTGGCCCTGGGAAACAAGGAGCACCCGGGCCGTACGAGAGGTCTTGGGCTTTACGTTCCTTGGAAACATGGTTTCCAAGATGACTCCGACATGTATCGGCGCAGAAAGAGAAACAAAGCCGAGCGTGACGTACAGCTACGAAAAGAGATCAAGGCATCTCTTAAAGAGGAGCTCTGGATTATTGGCTGATGTAATCGAGAGATGAGGTGCGGAAGCAGACGAGAAAGTCGCGAGCCGCCACCGCCGCTCTGTGCTAGCTAGCCCGCACAACCGTTCGAGTAGCTGCGCATCCAATCCGACGCAAACCCACCCAAATTTCCTGTGGACGACATCCAGTAATAATTATTATCTCTCGACGCTTGCTCCATTGGTAGGCCTATTCGAGTAGCTAATTTTGTATCGTTATGTAAGAGCCTCACGTGCGAGGCTCCAAGTGAGATATGGCTCCATTCCTTGTACGTTGCAGGCCGGGCATATTAAATGCAGTATCGGGGCCATGGTGCGGTCAAGCTTTAGCGCCGAGCTTCACAAAAGTTAATGTGGATGGTGTGTATGTCAATTTTGAGGTGGTCCCGCTACCGAAGCCCCCCAACGACGAGATCGTGACTCTAGGACAGGCCATTGGAACATTCATCCAGTGGCCCAAAAGCGACATCTCCCTGGAGGCTTCTTCACCGGTGGCAGGACCAGAAGTGCAGTGCGAACCACAGCAACATGCACTGGTGCCATCTCCACACGGGCAGTGTGAACCACAGCTACCTGCATCGGTGCTATCTCCACGGGTGCTATTCTCGCCAAAGCAACTTGCACCGTCTATACCATTACAGTCGACTAGCATAAAGTCGACCGACAATCGAGGCATTGGCCAGGGCAAATCAAAGACGAAGGATGATGACGATATCCTGTACCTGCCATTGGCCCGCAAATTCGTGCTAGGCGAGCCGATGGTATTCCCGGAAGAGCACCTCCTAAAACTAGGACTTGGTTGCCAAAGATTCCACGCTTGGTATATGGAACAGTCCAATAAGCCAGAGGCAGAACGACGCTCAGGTATCATTGTCAAATTCAAGCCAGAACATTTCTTGCACGAAGCTCAGGAATGTGTCTTCGCGGTGACCTTTGACGATATATTTGAATTTTTCACGCTCAACGCTCTCGACGCCTCACTCGTTCGATGCTGGACGTTGTAAGTCTGTACAATCACAGTCTCTGTTCACGTAATACCGATATATGTCACAATTTGTTGCTTTTCTGTGTTATATATAGATTCATGCTGACCGAAGCTAGATCATCGAAATCACGAATTGGTTTCCTGGACCCACGCTTGGTCGCCATTGATACCATCAACGAGGATGCATCCTTCGTCGAGGACTATATTACAAAAGCATTGCTGGCTCACCAAGATAAGGAATTTGTTCTTATGCCATACAATGAGCAATTCCATTGGATTTTAATTGTAATTATACCAAAATGGAACAAGGCTATATACCTTGATTCTCTAAGTAAGAACAAATCCAAGTACACAGTTATCGCCCAAATACTCGATAGGTACGTACATTGTACATTGTACTCTTTCTTTCCTTCCGAATGACTAATCTAACTTTTTCGAATAACGAAGGTCGTTCGCCACATGCGTTCAACAAACACATGGCTCGACGACAGGGGCCAAGCCCTTGAAACATGATCACAATTTTCGGGTATTCGCTAGCTACACATTAATTAATCATATACAACGCATAGTAGTAATGCCACTTGATTTAACACATTCTATTTTTTGCAGTGCCACCAGCAGCAGCCGGGCAACACGTGTGGATACTACGTGTGCCACCATATGAGACTACTCCTCGATTCCACCAAGATCTCCAATTCTAAAGTTTGTCAATATTCCCACATTTATTTCATACATGTCAAGTTTTATATATGCGCGCGTTGATATTCCTATCGACAGGCTGCGTCCATCTCTACATCTGCATTGAAACAGCCGGATTTTGCAAAAATTCGAGGAGAGTTCATTTGGTTTTTGTGGACAAAAGTCGTAAGATCAGATGGAGAGTTCCATTGCCCAGAATGATTTTTTTATTGTAATTCTAAGTGCAAATGCAATGTAGATCTTTTACAATTGTGTATTTGTTAATGGATATTTTATTTTAATTCAATGAATTGACTTGTGAAATGGATGCTTTATGTTTGTGAAATGAAGTGTGTTGTCAATTGGATGTTTTATGTCTGTGAAATGAATTGAGATGTGAAATGTATCTGAAATGAAATGAGATGTGTCAATTGTATATGTTTTATGTCTGTCATTATCTGCTTGTTTCAGAGAGCATGGCTAGCATTTCCTGAGGCTAGCCAATAAACAGAAATATATTTAGGGGTTGATGGGAATATCACAGACGGTTTTGAGTTAAAACTCGTCTGTGATAGCTGATAATCCTGAGCGGTTTTTACTTAAAACCGTGCAGTGATGATCGATATCACTGACGGTTTTTAACTAAAACCGCTCGTGATTATCGATATCACGAGCGGTTTTAACCCAAAAATGCGTGATTATCGACTATCACGAGCGGGTTTTAACTCAAAACCGTCGTGATAGCGATAATCCGACGGTTCGAAACCGTCTGTGATGACCTTCGATTATCACTGACCCATAAATACAGACGGTTCACAAAACCGTCCGTGATGACGATTTCGAACCGTCTGTGATGACCTTTTCTGTAGTAGTGAATCAGTCTTGATTCACAACAAGCTTTGATGTCCTGGAATGATAGCACCAACTTCTGCAATTGAGAGGATGTCCTGTGTAACTCCACGTCGTGTTACTTCTCTTGACCTTGGAAATCGAGGTCTGGTAGGGCATATCTCTCCTTCACTTGGAAACCTAACATTCCTAAAACATTTGTTCTTGCCGACAAATAGACTCACTGGTGAAATCCCTCCATCACTTGGTCACTTGCGTCGCTTCCAAACCCTCCTCTTGAGCAATAACACGCTACAAGGAATTATACCTACTTTCGCAAATTGTTCCAATCTTAAGGTTGTTTGGCTGAATAACAATAATCTTGTAGGACAATTTCCTGACTTGCCTCATCGCCTTCAAAATCTGTGACTTGCCTGAATCCTGAATCCTAGGACATGAACCCAGCTAGATGAGGAAACGACGCTACCTCTTCATCAACTCCTTTACATCGTTAGGTGTGCAACTGATAAAACAAAGAACTTAACGACCGTTCGCAGAGCGTGCAACATGTGGTTAAGTTTTGAGCGTTCACAGAACTTAATTAGCAGCACACAAGGCCGCGGCCCGGGCACGTAAGAACAGCCCAAACGGCACAGCCCACATGATACGTTCCTTTTCTTCTTTTTCTGCCTACGCGGCAACTATTTCGGCTCCAAAAGTCCAGGTTAATATCTATCTATCTGTCTATCTGTCTCTCCTATTTATTATATAGTATATTATTAAAACAAAAAAAGAAGTTACCATGTTGGCTCTCAAGAGCTAGAAATTTTTAGTTAATTGATGGAAGAAAGAGAAAGATCTATACTATTTATTGTGGTGAGTCTAGATTATAATGATCTAGATTGAAAGAAATAATCCGTATCTAGTACAATCCAAAACAAACTGAATTTCAGCACAAAAAATAAAATAAGATAGCAATTTGATTTTTGTACGAATTCCTAAGTAAAATCTATAAATACTTATAATTCAATCTAGATTGAAAGAAAGAGTTCGTGTCAAGTACAATACAGAAATAACTGAAATTCATAATAAACATAAAATAAAATTAGCAATTTGATTTCCATATGAATTCCTAAGTAAAATTCCTAAACGAATATAATTTAGAATAAAAATTAAACAAAAATTAGCCATTAGATTTGTATACAAATTTCAACTAAAATAACTAAAATTCAGAATAAAAAATAAAATAAGTGAGCAATTTGATTTTGATATTAATTCCAAAGTAGAATCCCTAAATAGCTGTAATTCAGAATAAAAATTAAAGAAAAACTAGTAATTAGATTTGTACATAAATTCCAACAAAAATTTCGGAATAATAAAAAATTTACAATTTGATTTTTCATTTGAATTTCAAAGTAAAATCTCTAAATAATTAAAATTGAAAATAAATGAAATAAAATTAGTGATTTGATCTGCTTTAGAACTCCAATAAAAAATCACTAAAATTTTAAATAAAAATAAAATTATAATAAGTATAACACGAATGATGTCAAAGAACACCATGAAATAGTGCAATTGCAAAGGACATTGATTCATGGGAAAGCAAAGAGCCGAGGTAGCGGCGGCAGATATAAGAATAATGTTGTGCTACTCATCTTAGCCGTTTTGCGAGGACAATGTCACGCTACATACCGGAACCATTAAAAAGAAAGGCTAGAGTTGGAACGAGCCAAGGGCTATGATGACGAGTGGTGAGCATCGATATTGTTGAAGAAGTCGATGGCCAAAGAAGCTCGATGATGGGGAAATCCTGGCAAAGAGAAGATGAAGCCTTGCATTGAAGATGAGCTATAGATGATATAGATAGCTAGGAGCGTGCCATTGCTAGTGAGAGGCACGACGTCACCGATAACAACGAGAAGATTTTACATATCATTAGACAATGACTAAAGCAGATATGCCAATATCAGTGAATATTGGAGATCATCGTCGTTAGTGAGGAAGCCACAGTGTTGAATTGGGCAACGTCGAAAAAAAGAGCGACCGACACGGGAGAAGAGGACATCAAGAACACATAACGTTATGCATCTATACAAATAGAAGCGTAGGTGTCTATATAATAGAAGCATAGGTGTATAGAAGCATATGAACAAAAAGCTCGGAGTAGAGATAGCGCAACCGTAGAGAATAGGCTTGAGGCCACCAGAAATAGCGTGATAGGTGTCCCAAGCAGGGATCGATGACAGTTGCACATGTGCGTGTTGATATGTCGCAATGGTCTGTATTAAGCAATAATTGGAGAAAAGTAAAAGATAGTTATGTGGTAGAGTATTGTATTGGAAGGGGTGGCAGCTGATATGTCGCTAAAGCTGAAACGAGTGAGGCCTAAAGTGACGAGGAAGCTTTTTAAACCTGTCTAATTCCAAAGAATACATGCGATTAGGTGTCGTTCAAATATATGCACGTATAATATGTATATCGAATGTTCACCCACTTTCGTTAGCATAATCGTTTCTTGCATTATGCCACACCGTTATCACTGGATTGTAGTATATATTATCCTATGTGAGGTAGAGTATTGTATGTATACCTGTATGAGCTAAGTACTACATGAGATTTTACTAAAGCTACCTTGATTTGACTGGTTGATGGCGACAAGCTAGGGAGTCCTATGAAGGCTAGAGACCCAGAGCAGTATCGATTAGCCACGCGCGCATGATACCATGGAAATGGGGTGTCACGACTTACTTCCAAAAGTGCTTTACTTTGACTTGCAGTCAGCCGGTAAAGACTGATTAACCGGAACGCCTAGGAATTAAAAACTGAGTGACGACGACGACGACGACGACTAAGAAAATGCTCTTCATTCGGAGTGACGACGACGTCGAGTTAACTCCTAACGAACGGTGCGTGAGGCTGTGCTAGTCGATCGATCTGTAGACGTGCGTGTTCAGCGCGGCCTGGCGTGAGTCCCGAGGCTGGCCGTGGCCTTAGCTCCTCAGTTATTCTTCAATTAGTTCCTCAAGTTATATTTTTCTTCAAGCTTTATTGTCATTTTCGATGCTTATGATATCTTAGAAATATAATAGCTGATAAGATAAGTAAATATATTCTGAAGCATCTAAGTTATATTATTTAATACTAAAAACTTTGAAACAAATTTATTCGTGTAAATAGTGAGCCACACTGCTGGAATCTAACAATTGAAGGACGAGGAAGCTTTTTATTAAACCTGTCCAATTTCAAAGAATATATGCGATTAGATGTTGTTCAAATTTATGCACGTATAGTTTGTATATTGAATGTTTACCCACTTTAAATCGCCTAAACGTTTTTGCATTTTGCCACAACGTTATCATTGGGTTGTAGTATATATTATCCTCTGTAAGGTATTGTATGTATACATGTATAAGCTAAGTACTACATGAGATTTTATTAAAGCTGCCTTGATTTGGTGGTTGATGGCGGCAAGCTAGGGAGACCTATAAATATAGTGTTTATTTAGATTTATAAGTTTATATTTTTTGTTTTTTATTTTAGCGGCTAAAAATATACTGTAACTATTGTTAACTTTTTTAACGTAATTAAAATTAAAAAGTTATATCATCGTAAATAATATAAAGAAATAAGAAAAAACTAAAAAGCTAAAATCCAGAAGTTAGAAATAGAATCGCGTTAGAGTAGGGCCAAAGAGACCCAGAGCAGTATCGCGCGCATGGACATGGAAATGGGGTGTCACGACTTCCGGCCAAGGAGTGCCCACTACTATAGAAAGCCTCATAGGAGACGCCTCATCACAGACGGTTTTGTAAAACCGTCTCTGATGAACACTATTACAGACGGTTGTAATTAGGAGGCCGTCTGTGGTATTTGTGGCGGGAAAATGGATTATCACAGCGGTTATTACCTAAGTATCACAGGCGGTGCGTATTAAAAACCGCTCGTGATAATCTCAGATTATCACGCACGGTTTTAATAAAAACCGCTCGTGATAAGTTAATTATCACGAGCGGTTTATTATTAAAACCGTCGTGATAATTCCTGACGGTTTTTAGTTAAAAACAAATGCGTGATAATGGCTAAGGCATTTATTGCGCCGCTCATCGCATCTGTCTTCATTTCGATCCACAATCTAGTGGTTGTTTTACTCTTTCGCTCTGGAGGCAAGCTTGGCGATTCAGGCCACTTAATTTGGTGGGAGGAGGCGGATATTGAGCTTTGAAGCTACTTATATTTTCCGGTTGCTCTAGATATGGTTAGTAATGAATTTCATTTTTCTTTGCATGCATTACAAATTTGCTCTAGATTTGGTTAGTAATGAATTTCATGCTCTAGATATAAGTAATTGGTGAGTGTTATTAATTGAAGATAGTTTGCAATAATAGTTGTTGTGTTTATAATATGAATTGAGCTAGCAAATTAATAAGCCTCAATATAATACATGTGGCCAATATATATGTAGTAATAATTAGTTAATTTAATTTGTAATACTAAGTTGTTATATATGTACGTAACGTAGGACCGGCTGGATGTATGCCGCTAGCCGTGTGAGTGAAGAGTACATTAATGGCGTGTCTGATTTTACAAGAGCGCCGAGGAGGATATGTTGAATAAGGGGTGGAATATATGTCTTGTCCATGCGATTGCGAGAATTTAAAGATGTTTAAGAACCGAGGAAAATTGAAGCGCACTTGATTCGGAGGGGTTTCAAAAGGGTTATACGTGTTGGACCGATCATGGCGAAGTCAACGATCATATGCGCCGGATGATATTACGGTGAAGTTAATGAAATGCCGCGGATGACATCGCGGTGAAGTGAATGAAATGCCGCGGACGACATCGCGGTGAAGTGAATGATATCTTTGCGGATGATGTCGATTGTTGTGCGAATCCAGATAGGTTGCACGACGACAATCTGGATCAGATGCTTCGCGATGTAGAAGAGAACTATGATGAGAGAGAGTATGTTAAATTCCGGGGCTTGATGGAGGACTCGGAGAAACCTTTGTTCACGTGCTGCAGGTCAAAGTACACGCGGTTGTCGGCCGTGCTTGAACTGTTGAAATTGAAGGCAAGCAACGGTTGGTCCGACAAGAGTTTCACACCTTTGCTAGGTCTTTTAGCCGACATGCTTCCGGAGGGAAATGAGTTGCCTAAAACCACGTATAAAGCCAAGAAGGTTCTTTGTCCATTGGGAATGGAAATAGAAAGAATGCATGCATGTCCGAACGACTGTATCCTCTACCGTAAAGAGTATGCAGACATGCATGTATGTCCGGTGTGCAACGCATCCCGATACAAACGTAACAATCAATCAGATGACGGCGAGGGAACAGAGGCGAAGAAAGGACCGCCTGCTAAGGTGGCATGGTATTTTCCTATAATTCCCCGTTTGAAAAGGTTTTTTGCAAATCCAAAGGAGGCAAAACTACTGCGTTGGCACTCGGAGGAGCGGAAGAAGGATGGAATGCTAAGACACCTTGCGGATTCTGCCCAGTGGAGAAACATCGATAGGAGTTTTGCAGACTTCGGTGCAGAACCAAGGAATATTAGGTTTGGACTGAGTACAGATGGAATGAATCCTTTCAGTAGCATGTATAACCTTCCTCCTTGGTTGTGTATGAAGCGAAAGTATATCTTGTTGTCGATACTTATCCAAGGGCCGAAGCAACCTGGGAATGATATCGATGTGTACCTAGCACCATTGGTGGAAGATCTAAAAGTAATGTGGAACGAAGGGGTACAGGTATGGGATGCATACAAACGAGAGAACTTCACTTTGCGCACCTTATTGTTCTGCACCATAAATGATTATCCTGCCCTTGGTAACCTATCGGGACAGTACTAAAGGTGCAAAGCTTGTACCCCTTGTTTAGATGGTACCGAGAGTGTGTGGTGAGACACTCACGCAAAGCTGTCTACATGCGTCACCGCCGGTTCCTTCGGAGGGCTCACCCATACCGCAAGATGAAGAAACAATTTGATGGAGAGAAGGAAGACGGTTCAGCTCCAAGGCATTTAAGGGGAAACGAGGTTTATGATATGGTTAAGGATTTAGATGTTATCCTCGGAAAGGGACGTAAATTGAGGGCTCATGAGAAGAACACTAGCTGGAAGAAGAGATCAATATTTTGGGACTTACCTTATTGGAAGTACCTAGATGTTCGACATCTTGCATCGACGTCATGCACGAGAAAAGAATGTATGTGACAGCTTGATTGGTCTCTTACTGAACATTCCTCATAAAACAAAGGACAGCGTCAACGCACGGCTTGACTTGGCTGATATGGACATCAGGCCTGAGTTAGCACCGACAACAGATAATGGACGAACGTACCTTCCCCCTGCGTGTTACACTCTGTCCAAGGCCGAAAACGAAGCGTGCGATGCTTGCATGGTGTCAAAGTTCCGTCTGGTTACTCCGGCAACGTGAGGAAACTTGTTTCGATGCAAGATTTGAAGTTAAATGGCATGAAGTCTCATGATTGTCATGTGCTGATGACACAGATGCTCCCTATTGCAATTAGAAATATTTTGCCGATCAAAGTTCGAGAGACAGTCATGAGGCTATGTTATTTCTTTAACACAATTGCTCAGAAGGTCATTGATCCCGAAGGACTAGATGCTTTGCAGGACGAGGTGGTGATGACTCTATGTCATCTTGAAATGTATTTCCCTCCTTCGTTTTTCGACATCATGGTCCATCTCATTGTTCATGTTGTGTGGGAGATAAAAATGTGCGGGCCCGTATTCCTACGTAGCATGTACCCATTTGAGAGGCTCATGGGAATTCTCAAGTCTTACGTACGGAATCGATCTCGGCCGGAAGGCAGCATCGTCGAAGGTTATGCAAGCGAAGAGGTTATTGAGTTTTGTGTCGATTATATGGCACAGATTCAACCGATAGGTGTGCCTCGATCTCGTCATGAGGGGAGGCTGAAAGGTATCGGAACTATCGGAAGGAAAGCAATCACTGCAGATATAGACACGTATACTCAAGCCCATTTCACGGTCTTGCAACACATGACTGAAGTGGCGCCTTATGTCGACTCAAGACAAGGATGTGCTTCGGCAATGTAATCCGGAGCGGCGGATGTTTGGATCATGAGACAACACACGATCGGTTCAACCAATGGTTGAAGGAGGAAATCGCTAGGAGCTCGCCAAGTGAGACGATGACATGGTTGGCAAAAGGGCCAACATTTACAGTTGTGACATGGCAAGGATATGACATAAATGGGTACACATTTTATACGATCTCGGGATGTTAACAGCACTAACTGAACAGCGGTGTCCGCATAGATGCGTTCGATGCCGATGGGTCGAGAAACTCGTACTATGGGTTTATAGAAGAGATTTGGGAGCTCGACTACGTGTTGTTCAAGATCCCCTTATTTATTGCCGTTGGGTGCATCTCCCACAGGTGAAGGTTGACAAGTGCGGTGTCACTACCGTGGACACGCAACGTGTCGGGTACAAAGGCGAACCATTCGCACTCGCCAACCAAGTTGTTCAAGTTTTCTATGTAACCGACCGGCAAATAAGAGACGTCATGTAGTTCTTCATGGAAAAGGAGAATTGTCGGAGTAGAGAATGTAGTGGATGAGGAAGAATACAATCAATTTGACGAGTTACCTCCTTTTGGAAAAGGCATAAGGTCGACGACGAACAACGTGTGAAACTAGTTACGCACGCATTGATCATCATGAAGGGCTAATTTTTAAAGGAAATAAGCAAGTAGAATGATGTATATGTCTTATGTATATGTGAATTGGCATATTTGTATACAATAATGCATGTGTGTGATGTATGTGGCAAATGTGTCAAGAAATACATTGTGTTATATGTTGCCAAGGAAATAAGCAAGTAGAATGATGTATATGTGTTATGTATATGTGAATTGGCATATTTGTATACAACAATGCATGTGTGTGATGTATGTGGCAAATGTGTGAAGAAATATATTGTGTTGTATGTTGGCATTTAAGCTGGTTGGTGTTGTAATGCAGCTGGTAGGTGCGGGTGTAAATGATTATCACAGACGGTTCCACACTTTAGAACCGTCTGTGATATTATATATCTGACGGTTCCACATTTAGAACCGCTCAGTGATAATAATTCCTGACGGTTCTAAATGTGGAACCGTCTGTGCTAATCCCGCTATATATTCCTCGCTAGGGTTTTCCGCTGCAGTGATATACATCTAATTAAACTCGCGGCTCTCCCGCTCCTCCTCCTCCGTCGCCCTGTAGGCCTCCTCCTCCGTCGCCGCCGCCATCCCCGAGCCCCCGAGCCCGTCGCCGCCGCCATCCCGAGCCCCGAGCCCGCCGCCGCCTCCTCTCCTCCTCCGTCGTCGCCTCCTCGGACGAAGACGTCGCCGCAGCCTCCTCCTCCTCCGTTGCCGCCTCCTCCTCCTCCGCCTCCTACCGTGAGTGCATTCAATCCTCGTCGCCGCCTCCTCCTGCTCTGTGATGATAATATCGAAAACAGAAATAATCTGTTGAGTTAGATTTGAGCTCCTTGGTATTTCGGCTATACTGTTAGACCTTATTTCGACTGGGCATATAAGTTTACATCTTTTGAGATCTGTTTGTGATGCAGTATTATATTAATCTTGTGATGCAGTATTAATCTTGTGTAGAACAGATCCTTTTATTCAATTGATCTATTTGTGATGCAGTATTAATCTTGTCTAGACATGTATTTTTGTGAGCTCAAATCTTTAATAATCAGATTATTGATGATGAGTGTCGATATTAGCATGAGATGGCCAAGATTTTCAATCTTGCGCAACTCAGATCGAGAGCAAATCTAAAACAATTAATTTGTGTAATGCTGGATTTAATTGTTTATTTGCTTAGAAGATGATTGTCATGTTATTTCAGCATGTTGGTGTTTATATTCATTGAATATTTACATGGTTATGAATGGCAAGATAGAATTATATGTTTACATGCAATTTATGTCATTCATGTTATGTTGGAAATATAAATTGAATTTAGTTGGAATTAAATATGGAACTAAGATAGGCACATTACCTCCTCTCTCTGTCCACATCATCCCCTCCCTTCTCCCCCTCCCTTCTCCCCTCCCCTCTACTCCTCTCCTCTCTTCATATCATTGAGCATCATGTTTCCTCATCCTGTCCTAATAGAGCAACATGTCTTCCACTCATTCTTCACCATCTTCGCCGGAGGAGTCCGCTCCAAAAGCAAAACGCCAAGGAAGAGGGCTATCGAAGAAGCCGAGGGCGATTTATCATCACACAAAGTCAATGTATCTGGGTGCCTCTCATTCCTAAGAAAACAGAAGCGCATGGAGAAGAATGATCGGCATAGTTGCACGAACAATTGAGATCACATTCAATTCGTGGAAGGACGTGCCTCCGACTCAAAAAGCGAGTGTGGACAGAAATTTTGGCGTCGTTTGAGATCCCGAAGAACATCAAGACGCCGTGCAACGACAAACCTTACTAGCGGCGTGCAAAGCATGGAAGAACTTCAAGAGCACGCTTGTCAAGAATTATGTGGAGACAGATTTAAACGCCTTATCATAAATACCCATTCTTGGAATCACAATGGGAACAATTTAAGGCGATGAAGATTACCGACGAGTTCAAAAGTACAAGTGCGGCGCACAAGGCCCTCCAGCAAAAACACCCACCCCACGGACTTGGCACACTGGGTATGCGGGTAAAATCTGCAGTGGACGAGGAGGATGAAGCGCAGCCCAACAGACATCGCCCGCCATTTTCAAATATCCGGATGACCGCTCGAAATTGGATTAGAGCAAGGTCATCTACAACGACTATCGAGGACGTCTCCTTCGAAACCCTGCAGACCAGCAAGTGTCCCAGCGCCTGGTAAGATATCGAACGAACTACGTAGCTTGTAATTACTCCACAACCTCCTACGAAGTAAAATGACATGTCGTGTTCTTGCAGGAAGAGCTGAGTTTTGAATCTACGTGGGATCATTCCAGGGACGAAGGAGAATGATATGCTCTCCGCTGCCCTGGGAAACAAGGAGCACCCAAGCCGTACGAGAGGCCTTGGGCTTTATGTTCCTTGGAAACATGGTTTCCAAGATGACTCTGACCAGTATCGGCGTAGGAAGAGAAGCAAAGCCGATCGCGAGGCACGGCTACGAGAAGAGATCAAGGCATCTCTTAGAGAGGAGCTTGCTGATTATGTTAGAGATGAGGTGCGGAGAATTACAGAAAATCAGCAGGCGCGCGCGCCATCGGTCTAGCTAGCCCGCGCAACCATCCGAGTAGTTGTGCGTCCAATCCGGCGCAAAGCGAGGCGATTTCGGTGGGCGACATCACGGTAATAATTATTATCTCTCGAATGCTTGCTCCATTGATATGCCTATTAATTGAGTAGCTAATTTTGTATCGTTATGTAGGAGCCTCACGGCGCACGCTCCAAGTAAGATATGCCTCCGTTGCGTTGAGCGCTGCGTGGGGCATGGCATATCCGTCGTATCGAGGCCGTGGTGCACAGTCAACCTTTAGCAACAAAGCCGCAAAGTGTCGATAGATGGGGTAAACACCAATTTTGAGGTCGCCCCACTACCGAAGCCCACCAACGACGAGCTCGTGACTTTAGGGCAAGCCATTGGATCCTTCATCCGGTGACCCAAAAGTGATATCTGCTCGAGGCTTATTCACCGTGGCAGATCAGCAATGTGCACTGGTGCCTTCTCCACAAGGGCAACCGGAACCGGACCGCTACTGAACAAGTGCAACCTCCACCACCGGTGCTACGTAAAGTCGACCAACATCGGGCAGCAAGGGCAGCAAGGGCAAAAGCAAAGCAAAGACCAATGATGAAATCTCGCAAGCCATTAGCTCGCAAATTCGTGCTTGGCGAGCCGTTGCTCGAGGAAAAGGCCCTCCAACGCCTACCATATAGTTGCGTGCAATTGCACATGTGGTACATGCAACGATCCAATAAACCGAGCAAGAGCGGATCTCAAGTATCTCTATCAAATTCTTGCCGAGTGATTTACATCACAATATGCAAAACGGTGTCTTCGTAGTCACCTTTGATGATTTATTCGATCTTTACACGCCAACACTGCGGGCGTCTCTCTCATGCGATCTTTGGGCGCTATAAGTGTGTACAATCACGAGTCTCGATTCATGTCATACCGATAAATTTCGTATAATTTGTTGATTTCTTGTGTATATATGTAGCCACATGCTGAGTAAAGCTAGGGCATCCAAAGCATCGGTTGGTTTATTGGACCCACACATGGTCGCCAAGTATACCATCGACGAGGATAGACCCTTCGTCAGAGGTACATTGCGGTGGATCTGCTGGATTACCATGCGATGAATACGCATTTATGCCCTACAACCGAGCTATCATTGGATTTTAATAGTGATTGTACCAAAATGGAACATGGTATATTACCTTGATTCCCTAAGTAAGAATAAAATGGACTTCACACTTATCACCAAGTAATCGATGCGTAAGTACATTTTCTCCATACATACCTATATTGTACTCTTTCTTTCCTTCCGAATGACTAAGGTTAATCTTTTCGAATCACGAGGGCGTTCGAGATGTACGTTGCAAAGGGAGGTGACTCAAGCCAGGGCCAAAGGCCCGACACATGCTCGAGATTTTAAAGTATTCGCTATTACACATTAATTAATCCTATGCAACAGTTTGTAGTAATTAATGCCTCTTGAATTGACACATTCTATTTTTGCAAGTGCCACCAAGAATACGGGCAACACATGTGGCTACTACGTTTGCCACCATATGGAACTACTCCTCGATTCCTCGAGGATTACAAATCCCAAGGTTTGTCAATCTTCCCATAATTACTTCATACTTATCATGTTATATATACGCACATTGATATTCCTATCGACAGTGCATTTATCCCGTCATCCGCATTGAAACAAATTTCGACCTTGGCCGAATTCGATCGAGTTAGCGTATTTTTTGTCGACTCAAGTTATAAAGCCGAAGGACGGTTCCATCACGCACCATGAGTTTTTATTGCTCTTATCACTCCGGATTTGTAA
Source organism: Dendrocalamus sinicus (assembly GCA_036346575.1). Classification (NCBI taxonomy): domain Eukaryota; kingdom Viridiplantae; phylum Streptophyta; class Magnoliopsida; order Poales; family Poaceae; genus Dendrocalamus; species Dendrocalamus sinicus. Next base: position 2,697,171 of record CM070671.1, read on the forward strand.
TTGTATATTTCTAAATGGATATTTTATTTCATTTGATTATTTGCTTCGTGAAATGGATGTTTTATGTTTGTCAAATGAGTGAGATGTGAAGTGCATGTTTTATGTTTGTGAAATGAATTGAGATATGAATTGGATGTTTTATGTATGTGAAATGATTTCCCATGTGAATTGTATGTATATATCGCTTGTTTGAGAGGGCATGGCTAGCATTTCTGAGGCTAGCCATTTAAACGAGTAAATAGATTTAGGGTAGAAATCAATATCACAGACGGTTTTAAGTAAAACCGTCTTCGATATATCAATATCACGAGCGGTTTGAAATCAAAAACCGTCTGCGATGTATCAATATCACGACGGTTTGGAATAAAAACCGCTCGTGATATATTAATATCACGAGCGGTTTTTATTAAAACCGTCGTGATATCGATACATCGCAGACGGTTTTGATTCCAAACCGTCGTGATATGTACACCACGACGGTTCAAAACCGCTGCGTGATAACCTTCGACTATCATCGACCCATAAATTCGAGGCGGTTCATATAACCGTCGTGATGACGTTTTTCAACCGTCGTGATGATGATTTCGTAGTAGTGGCCTTAATTACTTTGGCGTCCGATCACCGGTATAGACAGATTAAGCGAACGCCTAGGAATTAAAAATTGAGTACCCACTCGATCGGTTGGCAAGTGGCGGCGGCGTCGAGTCAACTCAGCAGACGGTGACTGATTAACTGGAACGCCTAACGAACGGTGTGTGAGGCTGTGCTAGTCGATCGATCTGTAGACGTGCGTGCTCAGCGCGGCAGGGGCGGAGCCAAGGTCCGACTACCTAGGATGGCTGCCCAGACTCACCGAGAGCAGCCGTTGAAACCTTGCCATCGTCCGAGATGGGGGATTGGATCATATACCCTCCCTTTAGTTGGGAAATTTAGGATTTACCCTCCTCATCTCAATGACACGTGGGGTCATCATAAGTCACTGACACGTGGGTCAGGAGGGTAAATCCTGAATTTCCATCTAAATGGAGGGTATATGATCAATAAATCATCCCAAGATTGGCTGGCTCCGCCCCTACAGCGCGGCCTGGCGTGAGTCCCGAGGCTGGCCGTGACCTTAGCTCCCCGCCGGCTATTGCTCCATCGGTGCTTGCACCGCGCCGACGGCCGGCAGGCTGTCCTCTCACCAAGCCGCTTTTGCATGGCCACCGATCGATCGTAAAGCGTCATTGTTATAAAACACACGATAAAAAATAAAAGATCAAAAGAATAAACACGAATTTAGAATAAAAGACCTTTGCGAGAAAAATCATAGACCTACAAAGACAGAATTTGTTATATGAGAATATATTTTATGAGGCTCTTTCTCTTTCTATGAGGCTCTTTCTATTTATATATATATATATATATATATATATATATATATATATATATATATATATATATATATATATATATATATATATATATATATATATATATATATATATATATATATATATATATATATATATATATATTGTAATTGACTTTAAGTTAGTTCCCATCCGCCCCATGAATTTTATGAGTAGATTTTTAAAATATTTGAAAGGAATAATTCCTCTCGAATACAATTCATATCAGCTCTGAGTCAATTAAAGTTTTGTATTTGAAGTGAAATCCATCAACAAACTTGTATGAAATTTCTACATACCATTTTTGTTTGAAGTATGTTTCTATGGAACTCACTATTTCTTGATTATTCTCTCTCTCTCTCTCTCTCTTATTTTATTTGAAGAGAGAGAGGATCAAAGACGAGACCCAAAGAGAGAAGGAAACCGAATCAATCGGATGCGCTAGCCGTTGCCACGCTTGACACGACTTGTTGCGTGCACCGTTTAGCACAAATGCAGTGCGATATCCAACATGGACATGATGACCAATTTGAATGACATTTTAACAATCTCTACCTTAATACGAATTCGCTCTTATAGCCGAAATATGAAAAATCTTCTCAAAATAAGTTTTCACCAATTAATCTTGTACCTCGAAAGTCCATCGGACAAATATGAATATAAAATACTAGAACAATCTTGTCTAAACGCTTCTCACAAAGCAAATTGAGCAAACCATCAGCAGATCTACACACACAGGTATCAACAAAGTAGATGAGCAAATATGAGTCTTCAACAATTCATAACCTTAGCAAAAGTCTGAGTCTGTGCAATCGACCTTCTGAAACAAATGCTTAATCGTTGAACGGTATAGGCCAAAACATCACATGTAGCGTTAGATAGATGGCGAAGAATTCATATCATGGAATCTTGACATACTCCATCTAAAACACAAAACTCGACTAAAACACTCATTAGAAGAGCAATTTGTATGTGTAGCCATCACATACGTCAAACTACCGACTTCAACGGTAATTAAATTCCATGATATGGTTGAAACTATACGTAAAATTGTTTGAATAAAAGAACTCTTGTTCCATTAATGGAGTATAAAACTATAGTAGACCTTTCATATCGATTTATGACAACTGAACAAATATTATCACTATTACAGAAAGGCTAATAGTAGACGCCAAATCACAGACGGTTTTGTGAAACCGTCTGTAATGTACACTATTACGACGGTTTTAATTTGAAGGCCGTCTCGTGGTATTTGTGGCGGAAAAAGGAGTATCACGAGCGGTTCTTACCGATGAACCGCTCGCGATATCGAATATCCTGACGGTTTTATTAAAACCGTGCGTGATAATCTGGGATTATCACAAGCGGTTTTTTATTAAAACCGTGCGTGTTGTGTCGACTATCACAGCCGGTTGTTGTTAAGAACCGCTCAGGAATGTTCATGACGGTTTTTCACAAGAACCGGTTGTGATGTCCCTTTGTCTGTCATAATCTAGATCAGAGGTTAATATATAAGTATTAAGTACACATTGCTTCTAATAACTTAACTACAGAACTACTGAGAGAAGAGGTCACAAATTTAAGGCAAATTTATTAATTTCAATTAGAGGCAAATTTATTACAAAAGTCGCACAGTAAAGAGTTTCCCAGTTGTATTCTTTTGGGCTTCGTAGCTTCTTCTTCAACTTGGGGACTTGGAGGATCAACCGCTAAATTCTCGAACGCCGTTAAGATTGCCCTTGTCCTCGCAGACTTCCTCGTGCGGCTGGGCAAATGATCGTGACATCCATAATGTTGTACAGGATAGCATGAAAAGATTCCTCAGAATCTGCCGTTTCTGCTTGATCGGCAAGGCTATCCATCAGTCTCTGCAATGCGTGTAGAGCTTCTTCCGCATTGCGCACATTGTGGAGAAGAACCAGGGTGAGGGCTATTTCCCTTTCTTGAGCGGCAGCGAGACGCCTCCGTCGACGGCGGAGGATCAGGTCAAGCTGACGGATGCAAGAAAGTCGGGGAAGGAGAGCAAGGCGGTGCGGAGAAGCTGCTCGGATGCAAATTGCTGGCCGCTTTGTAAGGTTCGGCGAACAATTCGTGATGAGCAGATGAGAGGAAGGAGATGATCACAAGAACGATGAGTAGAAGCCATGTTGTATTGTATATTGTATTAATTGTACGACGTAGAAGAGACGGATTAGGAGCGCGATTTAACCTTTAGCACAAACGGTTCGTATACCCAAACATTAATGATATAGACGCTCGTATAATGATCGAGAGACGCGTTAATTAGACGATCGAAACACGGCGTTACGGCATCGAACACGCGCAAAAGCGTTCAGTGCGAAGCTTATCACGCAGCGGTTTTTATAAAAAAAATGCGTGATAATGACTACGGCATTTATTGCGCTGCTCGAGACCACATCGTCTTCATTTCGATCCAGATCTAGCCATCGCTGCACACTTTTTCACTCGGGAGGAAGCTAGAGCGATTTCGAGCGATTAATTTGGTGGGAAGAGGCGAGATTGAGCTTTGAATTAAGATTCAGACTTTCTGGTTCTTTGTAGATATGGTTAGTAATGAAATTTATTTATTTTTAATTGCATTACAATTTAGGTGTAAGTAATCCATGAGTGGTTATTGAAGATGGTTAATTAATTTGCAAAATTGTTGGTTATATAATAGCTATTGTGTTTGTAATATGAATTGAGCTAGGAAATTAAGTCTCAATATAATAAATGTGGCCGGTATATATGTAGTTATAATTAGTTATTCTAGATTTTAATACTAAGTTGTTATATATGTACGTAACGTAGGACCGAAGTTGGATGTATGCCATGAGCCGTGTGAGTGAAGAGTACATTAATGGTGTTTCTGCTTTTATAAGAGCCGCGAGGAGGATATGTTGAATAAGGGGGTGGAATATATGTGCTGTCCATGCACTGACTGCGAGAATTTGAAGATGTTTAAGAACCGAGGCAAATTGAAGCGCACTTGATTCGGAGGGTTTCAAAAGGATTATACGTGTTGGACCAGTCATGGCGAAGTGAATGATCATATGCCGCCGGATGACATCGCCGGTGAAGTGAATGATATGCCCCCGGATGACATCGCAGGTGAAGTGAATGACATGCCGCCGGCTGATGTCGATTGTGGCTCGGATTCGGATAGGTTGCACGATGATAATCTGGATCAGATGCTTCGCGATGTAGAAGAGAACTATGATGAGAGAGAGTATGTTAAATTTCGTGGCTTGATGGAGGACTCAGAGAAACCTTTGTACACGGGCTGCAAGTACACGAGGTTGTCGGGCGTGCTTGAACTGTTGAAATTGAAGGCAAGCAACGGTTGGTCCGACAAGAGTTTCACGGCGCTGCTAGGTCTTTTAGCGGACATGAGGGAAATGAGTTGCCTAAAACCACGTATAAAGCCAGGAAGGTTCTTTGTCCGTTGGGAATGGAAGTAGAAAGAATACATGCATGCCCGAACGACTGTATCCTCTACCGTAAAGAGTATGCAAACATGCATGTATGTCCGGTGTGCAACACATCCCGATACAAACGTAACAATCAATCAGATGATGGCGAGGGAACAGAGGCGAAGAAAGGACCTCCTGCTAAGGTGGCATGGTATTTTCCTATAATTCCCCGTTTGAAAAGGTTTTATGCAAATCCAAAGGAGGCAAAACTGCTGCGTTGGCACTCGGAGGAGCGCAAGAAGGATGGAATGCTAAGACACCTTGCTGATTCCCGCGGTGGAGAAACATCGATAGGAGTTTTGCGAGTTGGTGCAGAACCAAGGAATATAAGGTTTGGGTGAGTGCAGATGGAATGAATCCATTCAGTAGCATGAGCGTGACATAGCACATGGCCCGTGACTCTCTGCATCTATAACCTTCCTCCTTGGTTGTGTATGAAGCGAAAGTACATTTTGTTGTCGATACTTATCCAAGGGCCAAAACAACACAGGAATGATATCGATGTGTTCCTAGCACCGTTGGTGGAAGATCTAAAAGTCTTGTGGAGCGAAGGTGCAGGTATGGGATGTATACAAGCGAGAGAACTTCACTCTGCGCTCCTTATTGTTACGCACCATAAATGATTATCCCGCCCTTGGTAACGATCGGGCCATAGTATAAAAGGTGCCAAAGCTTGTACTCACTGTTTCGATGGTACCGAGAGTGTGTGGTGAGACACTCACGCAAAACCGTCTACATGCGTCACCGCCGGTTCCTTGAAGGGCTCACCCATACCGCAAGATGAAGAAACAATTTGACGGAGAGAAGGAAGACGGTTCAACTCCAAAGCATTTAAGGGACGCGAGGTTTATGATATGGTTAAGGATTTAGATGTTGTCCTCGGAAAGGGACGTAAATTGAGGGCTCATGAGAAGAACACCTGGAAGAAGAGATCAATATTTTGGGACTTACCTTATTGGGAGTACCTAGATGTGCGGCATCGCATCGGCGTCATGCACGTAGAAAAGAATGTGTGCGGCTTGATTGGTCTCTTACTGAACATCCGTGATAAAACAAAGGGCGGCGTCAACGCACGGCTTGACTTGGTGATATGCACATCGGCCCGAGTTAGCACCGACATGCACTGATAATGCACGAACGTACCTTCCCCCTGCGTGTTACACTCTGTCCAAGGCTGAGAAAACAGAACTGTGCCAGTGCTTGCATGGTGTCAAAGTTCCGTCTGGTTACTTCGGCAACGTGAAGAAACTTGTTTCGATGCAAGATTTGAAGTTAAATGGCATGAAGTCTCATGATTGTCATGTGCTGATGACACAGATGCTCCCTATTGCAATTAGAAATATTTTGCCGATCAAAGTCCGAGAGACAATCATGAGGCTATGTTATTTCTTTAACACAATTGCTCAGAAGGTCATCGATCCCGAAGGACTAGATGCTCTGCAGGACGAGGTGGTGATGACTCTATGTCACCTTGAAATGTATTTCCCTCCTTCGTTTTTCGATATCATGGTCCATCTCATTGTTCACGTTGTGTGGGAGATAAAAATGTGCGGGCCCGTATTCCTAGTAGCATGTACCCATTTGAGAGGTTCATGGGAATTCTCAAGTCCTACGTGACGGAATCGTTCTCACGGAGGGCAGCATCGTCGAAGGTTATGCAAGCGAAGAGGTCATTGAGTTTTGTGTCGATTATATGGCTCGATTCAACCGATAGGTGTCCTCAATCTCGTCATGAGGGGAGGTGAAGGGTCTCGGAACTATCGGAAGGAAAGCAATCACTCGGATATGGACATGTATACTCAAGCCCATTTCACGGTGTTGCAACACATGGTGAAGTGGCGCCTTATGTGGACCAAGCACAAGGGTGTGCTTCGCAATGTAATCCGGAGCGGCGGATGTTTGGATCATGAGGCAACACAACCGTCGGTTCAACCAATGGTTGAAGGAGCAAATCGCTAGGAGCTCGCCGAGTGAGGCGCGACATGGTTGGCAAAAGGGCGACATTTACAGTTGTGACATGGCAAGGATATGACATAAATGGGTACACATTCTATCGCGATCTCGGGATGTCAAGAGCACTAACGAACAGCGGTGTCCGCATAGATGCATTCGATACCGATGGGTCGAGAAACTCGTACTATGGCTTCATAGAAGAGATTTGGGAGCTCGACTATGTGGTTTTCAAGATCCCCTTATTTCGCTGCCGTTGGGTGCATCTCCCACAGGTGAAGGTTGACAAGTACGGTGTCACGACCGTGGACCTCCAACGTGTCGGGTACAAAGATGAACCATTCGTACTCGCCAATCAAGTTGTTCAAGTTTTCTATGTAACCGACCCGGCAAATAAGAAACGCCATGTAGTTCTTCATGGAAAAAGGAGAATTGTCGGAGTGGAGAATGTAGTGGACGAGGAGGAATACAATCAATTTGACGAGTTACCTCCTTTTGGAAATGGCATAAGGGTCGACGATGAACAACGTGACGAAACTAGTTACGTACGCATTAATCATGATGAAGGGCTAATTTTTAAAGGAAATAAGCAAGTACAATAAGAATGTATATGTGAAAATGTGTGATAATTTTGAGATGTATATGTGAAAATGTGTGATGTAGTCAATTTTGAGATGTATATGTGGAAATGTGTGATGTAGACAATTTTGAGATGTATATGTGAAAATGTGTGATGTAGTCAATTTTGAGATGTATATGTGAAAATGTGTGATGTAGTCAATTTTGAGATGTATATGTGGAAATGTGTGATGTAGTCAATTTTGAGATGTATATGTGAAAATGTGTGATGTATTTGAGAATGACAAAATGTATCAAGAAATACACTGTGTGAATGCAGCTGGTTGGTGTTGTATATGAATGCAGCTGGTTGGTGTTGTATATGAATGCAGCTGTTTGGTAGTTGATATGAATGCAGCTGTGTAGTTATTGGTGGTCTTAATTGCAACAGCCGGCAAAGGCTTATCACAGACGGTTCTAAATTTAGAACCGTCTGTGATAACATATCACAGACGGTTCTAAGTTTAGAACCGTCTGTGATAGTAAACTATCACAGACGGTTTTTAACTCAAAAACGTCTGTGATATGTTATCACAGACGGTTCTAAGTTTAGAACCGTCTGTGATAATCGTCCTACATATACCCTCTCGCTAGGGTTTTCCGTGTGCGCTGCAGTTATTCGATTAATTCTAAATCCCGAGCCCGTCGTCGCCGCCGCCTCCCCGAGCCCTCGCCGGCTGCCTCCCCCAGCCCTCGCCGGCCGCCTCCCCGGACGAAGACGTCGCCGCAGCCTCCTCCTCCTCCGTCGCCGCCTCCCCGAGCCCGTCGCCTCCTCCTCCGTCGCCGCCTCCCCGAGCCCGTCGCCTCCTCCCCCTCCGTCGCCGCCGCCTCCTCCTGCGTCGCCGCCTCCTCCTCCTCCGTCGCCTCCCCGAGCCCGTCGCCTCCTCCCCTCCGTCGCCGCCGCCTCCTCCTCCTCCGTCGCCTCCCCGAGCCCGTCGCCTCCTCCTCCTCCGTCGTCGTCGCCGCCTCCTCCTCCTCCTCCTCCGTCGCCGCCGCCTCCTCCTCCAGCGTCCCTAAGGTCACCAAAACCGTAAGGTCATCAAATCCCTCCCCGAGCTTCATGCTTACTGTTAGTGTTTAGGGTTGATGCTTGATGCTTCATACTGTTATGGTTAGTTGCTTAGTACATATTTAGGGTTGATTCTTCATGCTTACTGTTAGTGTTTAGGGTTGATGCTTGATGCTTCATACTGTTATGGTTAGTTGCTTAGTACATATTTAGGGTTGATGCTTCATGCTTACTGTTAGTGTTTAGGGTTGATGCTTGGTACATATTACATTGGTACATTGTTTACTGCAGTAGCTTAATTAGTTTGCTATTTGGTACATACTACATTGGTACATTGTTTACTGCAGTTGCTTAGTTTACATTGGTACATATTGCTTGTTGTGTTAGTATATAGTATATAGTATATAGTATATAGTATATAGTATATAGTATATAGTATATAGTATATAGTACATAGTATATAGTTTGAAATCATTTGGGTCCCCCTTCCCTCTACTCCTCTCCTCCCTTCTCCCCCTTCCCTCTACTCCTCTCCTGATCTCTTTCTAGTGTATCTGGATAAAGAAATCTTGCGATTATTGCAAAAGATACATTGACCATTTGGGTGGAAAGAAATACATTGTGTCGTCGGGCTCATGATGCCAATTTGAAGCATAGCGTAGCATCAGAGGCACATCCAAGGCTGCGGTGTGTCTTGAGGAATCCCAAGAGCTGGTCTTCAGATGTGGCATTCCTCAAACTATAAATTATGAATCTTATTCTCATAACCCATCTGAATACCAGCTCTTGGCATTCCTCAAGACACAGCAGCAGGCCTCGGATGTGCCTCGGATGCTATGCTATGCTTCGAATTGGCAGTCATGCGCCTGACGAAACAGTTGATCTTTCCACCCAAATGCTCCATGTATCTAGACAAAAAAACAGCAAATGAAGCAAGTGACATACTATAGTGTTCCCGTTCAATGAACCGGATACACAGTTTGTGTCATTTGCTTCATAGACGTTTGTTTAGGGACTTTGCTATTTGGTTTATAGTTTTAGCAACTAAAGTAGGTGCTAGGATAGGCACTTTGTTTAGAGACCTTGTAGTAATAGTATTACAAAATTCAAGGAAATTTTAGTACAGAAGTTCAAAAAAAACAAATTCCCAGATTCTTCGGTGAGCAGCCGATATAGCCGACTTCTTCGGTGAGCGACTATGCATCTGCTTCTTCCCACTCCTTCTCTTCATCTCTGGTCTCTGGATCACGCACGCGCGAGAGCGATGATTCAGTTAGGCACATCACCCCTCTCTATGTCCATATCACCCTCCCTTCTCCCCTCCTCTACTCCTCTCTTGTCTTGCAATTCAATATGATTACTTTCTCATCTTATCTTAATAGACCCACAAAATGAGCAACATGTCACCCGCGCATTCTTCAACATCATCGCGAGGCGCCCGCTCCAACATCAAGACGCCAAGGAAGAGGGCTATCAAAGAAGCTCGAGGGCCGGCGGATCATCACGCGGTGAATGCATCCGGGTCCCTATCCTTCCTCAGCGAAGCGCATTCGAACCATGGTCGGAGTAGTTGCACGAGCAATTGAGATCACATACAATTCGTGGAAGAACGTGCGACACTCTAAACGTGGTGTGGACCGAAATTTTGGCATCGTTCGAGTTCCCGGAAGAACACCTCGACGCGTGCAACAACAAACCTACAAAGCGGCGTGCAAAGCATGGAAGAACTTCAAGAGCACGCTTGTCAAGAAATACGTGGAGACGGACGAAACGCTGTTCATACATACCCATTCCCGGAACCACAATGGGAAGAGTTCAAGGCGATGAAAACGACCAAGATTTCAAAAGTACAAGTGTGGCGCACAAGGCCCTCCAGCAAAAATACACACCCTCACGGACTTGGCACAGCTGGGTATGCGGGTAAAATCGCGCGATGGATGAAGGAGGATGAGTGGCGGTGCACAGACATCGCCCGCCGTTTTCCAATATCCGGACGATCGCGCTCGAAATTGGATTAGAGCAAGGTCATCTACAACGACATCGGGGACATCACCTTTGAAACCCTTCGGACCAGCAAGTGACCGGCGCTGGTAAGATATCGATCGAACTACGTAGCTTGTAATTACTCCACAACCGCATGCAATTGAAATGACATGTCGTGCTCTTGTAGGAAGAGCTGAGTTTTCAATCTACCCAGGATCATTCTAGGAACAAGGGAGAATGATATGCTCTCCATGGCCCAGGAAACAAGGAGCACCGGGCCGCACGAGAGGCCTTGGGCTTTACGTTCCTTGGAAACATGGTTTCAAGATGACTCGACATGTATCGGCGCAGAAGAGAAACAAAGCCGAGCGTGGCGCTTGCGGCTACGAGAAGAGCTCAAGGCATCTCTTAAAGAGGAGATCTGGGTTCGATGGCTGATATAATCAGAGATGAGGTGCGGAAAGCAGACGAGAAAGTCGCGAGCCGCCACCGCGCTCTGTGCTAGCTAGCCCGCACAACCATCCGAGTAGCTGCGCGTCCAATCCGACGCAAACCCACCCAAATTTCCTGTGGACGACATCCTGGTAATAATTATTACCTCTCGAATGCTTGCTCCATTGGTAGGCCTATTCGAGTAGCTAATTTTGTATCGTTATGTAGGAGCCTCGACATGCGCGGCTCCAAGTGAGATATGGCTCCATTCCCTTGTAGCCGAACATTCATGCTGGGGCGAGCATATTAAATGCAGTATCTATCGGGGCCATGGTGCACGGTCAAGCTTTAGCGCCCGAGCTTCAAATCAAAAGTTAATGTGGATGGTGTGTATGCCAATTTTGAGGTGGTCCCGCTGGTATATGGAATCCACGAAGCCCCCAACGACGAGATCGTGAATCTAGGACAGGCCATTGGAACATTCATCCGGTGGCCCAAAACCGACATCTCCTCGAGGCTTCTTCACGGTGGCGAGGACCGAAGTGCGACGCAGATCGTGAATCTAGGACGTGCCGAACCACGGCAATCTTGCATCGGTGCCATCTCCACACGTGCCACAGGCAAGTCACGAACCACTACTACCTGCACGGTGCTATCTCCACCGGTGCTATCTCCACGGTGCTATTCTCGCAGAGCAACTTGCACCGTCTATACCATTACTGATCGACTAGCATAAAGTCGACCCACAATCGAGCGATGGCGTGGCAAATCAAAGACGAAGGATGATGATAAATTCCCGTCCATGCCATTGGCCCGCAAATTCGTGCTAGCTCAGCCGATGGTAGTCCAGGAAGAGCTCCAAAAACTAGGACTTGGTTGCCAAAGATTCCACCTTTGATATATGGAAGTGTCCAATAAGCCGAGGCGTAACGGCGCTCAGTATAGTTGTCAAATTCAAGCGGAACATTTCTTGCACGGCTCGGGATCGTGTCTTCACGGTGACCTTTGACGATATATTTCATCTTTTCACGCTCAACGCTCTCGACGCCTCACTCGTTCGATGCTGGACGCTGTAAGTCTGTACAATCAAAGTCTCTGTTCACGTAATACCGATATATGTCACAATTTGTTGCTTTCCTATGTTATATATAGATTCATGCCGATCGAAGCTAGATCATCGAAATCACAAATTGGTTTCTGGACCCACGCTTGGTCGCCATTGATACCATCATCGAGAATGCATCCTTCGTCGAGGACTATATTACAAAAGCACTGCTGGCTCACCAAGATAAGGAATTTGTTCTTATGCCATACAATGAGAATTTTCATTGGATTTTAATTGTAATTATACCAAAATGGAACAAGGCTATATACCTTGATTCTCTAAGTAAGAACAAATTCAAGTACACAGCTATCGCCGAATACTCGATAGGTGCGTACATTGTACATTGTACTCTTTCTTTCCTTCCGAATAACTAATCTAACTTTTTTGAATAACGAAGGTCGTTCGCCACATACGTTCAACAAACACGTGACTCGACGACAGGGGCCAAGGCCTTGAAACATGATCGCAAGTTTCGGTATTCGCTAGCTACACATTAATTAATCATATACAACACATAGTAGTAATGCCACTTGATTTAACACATTATATTTTTGCGGTGCCACCAGGAGCCGGGCAACACATGTGGATACTACATGTGCCACCATATGAGACTACTCCTCGATTCCACCAAGATCACTAATTCTAAGGTTTGTCAATCTTCCCACATTTATTTCATACATGTCGCTTTATATATGCGCGCGTTGATATTCCTATTGACAGTGCGTCCATCTCTACATCTGCATTGACACACCGGATTTTGCAAAAATTCGAGGAGAGCTCATTTGGTTTTGTGGTCAAAAGTCGATGCGATCGATGGAGAGTTCCACCGCCGAATGATTTTTATTGTAATTCTAAGTGCAAATACTGATGTAGATCTTTTACAATTGTGTATTTGTTAATGGATATTTTATTTCAACTCAATGAATTGATTTGCGAAATGGATACTTTATGTTTGTGAAATGAAGTGTGTTGTCAATTGGATGTTTTATGTCTATGAAATGAATTGAGATGTGAAATGTATCTGAAATGAAATGAGATGTGTGAGTTGTATATGTTTATGTACGTGATTATCGCTTGTTTCAGAGGGCATGGCTAGCATTTCGAGGCTTAGCTATAAGCGAAATAGATTCTGCTGGGGAGGAGTATCACGACGGTTTTCATTAAAACCGTCGTGATTATGCGATATCACGAGACGGTTTGTCATTAAAACCGTCGTGATTATCGATATCACGAGCGGTTTTGTACTAAAACCGTGCGCGATTATCGATATCACGCACGGTTTTTTTAAAACCGTGCGTGATATCGATAATCCTGACGGTTTTAGTACAAAACCGCTCGTGATATCGATAATCACGCACGGTTGTTAATGACAAACCGTCTCGTGATATCGCATATGCTACGACGGTTCAAAACCGTCGTGATAACTTGATTATCATCGACCCATAATTTGAGCGGTTCTGAAAACCGCGTCGTGATGACGTTTCGAACCGCTGCGGATCGCGACAACATATCTAAACGTTGATTGAAACACCAAATTTAGTTGTCCTCACAACTGATATTATTTTTCTTTAAAGCCTCCTCAATTAAGCGTAGCCCAATTTGTGTTAACAACCTGCAACTCCGTCTTAGACTCCTCATCTACGATTTTGCTGCAATAACCGTAGAAGATGACGGATCATCAAAGAAATCACCAATAATTAATCCCACATAAATGTCACCAATAATATACACAATAGTCTAAATTGCAATGGACTCCACCTCCAATAAAAGCAATGCGACGATTGATTGAGCCAGGAGATCATCAATAGAGATGGCATAGTACAATGCCATGGCATGGAGTCGAGCAGTGCGGGCTATGGTGCTAATGAATCTGCCACTGGAACAATTGTTGGGGTAGAGCGTGGTCGACATTCAATATAGAGTTAAGTTGTAGAACAGAGTCAAAGTAAGTCAGAATCACACGACTTAAGAATACTAAAATCTTCCGATACGATTCTTTATATGCATTTAGCAAAGGACTTGTAAAAACTCTCAATGTATGCGAAGCACAAGAAGCTTAGAGGCTTTCTAGTACACGTTGTTAGCATATAGCGAATCTACCTGGAATCAACAAAAATCAGAACCAACTGTTCCTCGGCCTTGCTGTTGTTGGTGGCTGGTCCTTGCAATCCGCGTCCTTAATTTTAATTCTGTCGTTGTGATACTATGTGTTATATAACGTACGATAGAAATAAAAAGGATAGGAGATACCGATTTAACTTGAAAATTTTTAGAGAAAACAATCATAGATGTATGAAGATAGAATTCATTATATAAAAAGATATTTACAATGTATAATTTGTATATACTTTCATCAGCCTAAACGTTTCTTTCATTTTGCCGCACCGTTTACGCTGGATTGTAGTATATATTATCCTTCGTAATGTAGAGTACTGTACTCCTCATAGACGTGAGGCTGTGCTAGTCGATCGATCTATAGACGTGCGTGCTCAGCTCGGTCTGGCGTGAGTCCCGTGGCTGGACATGACCTTAGCCCCTCGCCGGCCATTGCTCCATCGGTGCTTGCACCGCGCCGAACCCCGGCCAGCTGTACTCTCACCAAGCTGGCCGTTTTCGCTTGGCCACTGATCAGTCGTAAGTATACTGGTATTCGCCATCTACTCATGTGTTATAATAAAGTTTATTAAATATATAGAGAATTATACTATAGAAGAGGGCTGTTCCGATCCGTTAAAAAATAAAAAATGATAAGAAGTTAAGTAATGTGACGATCGACTGAATTGGAAGATCGTTACCATAGCATGATACCAGACGGCATGGGCTATGATACTAATGAATTTGACACTGAAACAATCATCGTGATAAAACATGGATCGCAAGGACGAGCTACCCGAAAGAAAACAACGCATCGAGCGCTGCTGCCCTCTTCCCTCCGTTCTGGCGCAAAGAAAACAACGCTTGGCCTTGCCGACCTAAGAACCGAAGAATTGCGCTGGGATCGAGGCAAGGCTTGGCTTCGGTTCCGGCTCGGGGACGGAAAAAGAACCCGGTTCGGATTCGAGGAAAGATTTTGTGTTTGTATGCGTCAAAGAAGACGAAGGTCCCTGAAGAAATCGATCACTGGATTCTTCCATGCCGCATTGGTGTCACCTTGAGATGGCTGCCTCCGTAGTCTCCTCCAATCGAGGGAGGTAGCATCTTTAGGGCTAGTTTTTTAGCTCGGATATTATTTATTATAAAACAGATAACAGAAATAAAGATTAAAAGAATATAAAACATGAGTTTAACATAAAAAACTTTTGTGAAAAAATCACGAACATACGAAGACAAAATTTATTGTATGAGACATATTTACAATGTATAATTTGTATATTGAGTGTTCACCCACTTCCGTCAACATTAATGATTCTTGCATTTTGCCATTACGCCGGATCCTTTGTAATGTATTGTACTCCTTCATCACATAATATAAGTTCGATACATAAATCTAGAAGGTACATTATTTATATCATATTCAATAAAATTAGATTATATTTGTCTATAATTAAAGAGTAGTACTATGTCTATCTAATGAAGCAACTATGATCTAATTTTATTAAATATTATTTAAATAATATGCTTGAGAGGTATGCATATCGAATATATATTTTTCCAGCGAGAATGTATACATGCATAAGCTAAGTAAAATTTTATTAAAGCTTCCTTGATCTGACTGGCTGATGGCGACGAGCTAGGGAGAGCAGCATCGATTACCCACGCGCGCATGCATCATGGAAATGGGGTGTCACTTGCTTCCAAGAATTTCTTGACTTCCTGGCTTCCAGCCAACCGGTATAGACTGATAAACTGGTGGGACGCTTAGAAATTAACAACTGAGTGGCTAATCGATTTTAGGCGCCCATGATATCAGCCTTGTGAAGAAAACTCTCTCTTCATTTCGAGTGATGTACCCACTACTGATAAGTGGGCAAGTGACGACGACGTCGAGCCAACTCAGCAGTTGGTGACTGATTAACTGAATTGTTAGCGACATATCCTAAAAGTAATTATAATATAAGTATATTATATTTATATTTATGATTTTTAATAATATTTTATTTTGTCTCTCGAATGAATATTTTTTATTGATCAATAAGTACGTGACTTGTTTATGGAACTCTTTATTCATGTTTTTATGTTATTCTAAACCATTTCTGATCTTACATCATTATGTAGGACAATGATGAGTTAGAAATCAACATATGTATTGATTGGTGATCACGTTTTATAGATCATATATATAGAGATATCAAATCAACAATGTAGACACATGTTAGAGAACATAGTGTTGGATTGACCCACTTGAGACAATGTTGAGATTGTTATGTTTTATGTGTTATTGGTTGATCTCAAGCATTCATGATATATAATCGTTGTATCTAAGATCAACATAATTTTCTACATGTGTAATAGTATACGTAGAGTTGTTAAACGCTACTTCATAACTGGGTAGTTATAAATATAACTTTCAGGTATGCTACAAAACATGTGGAGAAATGTGACTGATCGGATATGAGATTTGCCTATTCTATATAACAGGAGAGATATCTTTGAGCCTCTTGAATGTGATCGGATAAAAAAGTGCATGGCCATGCCACGACCACACCATGCCATGACTAGTCGAAGAGTCGACCACATAAAAGATTGAACAATTTATGGATGACACGTTTCTCATTTGGAGTTTGATCGGGTATCGTAAGGCAAAAGGAAAATATGCAAATAGGTTGCCAATTCTTTTTAGCTTTTGAGCTTTTTGCCAATTCTTTTTCTCGTATTTGTTTGCGTTGTCCATGATGGGCTAAGCTATTTTTCTATTTTTAAATTTTTAAAATTTAGTTACACCAAATAAGCTATCATCACTACTGATGTAAGTTCATCGGATCTGATATAGTTTTAACTACAAGCTATAGCTTATTTTAGCTCATC
The DNA here is from genome assembly GCA_036346575.1 of Dendrocalamus sinicus. Taxonomy (NCBI): domain Eukaryota; kingdom Viridiplantae; phylum Streptophyta; class Magnoliopsida; order Poales; family Poaceae; genus Dendrocalamus; species Dendrocalamus sinicus. Next base: position 2,714,097 of record CM070671.1, read on the forward strand.
CGAGCGATATCTGAATCTAACAACTAAAGTGACGAGGAAGCTTTTTAAACCTGTCTAATTCCAAAGAATATATGCGATTAGGTGTCGTTCAAATATATGCACGTATAATATGTATATCGAATGTTCACCCACTTTCGTTAGCATAATCGTTTCTTGCATTATGCCACACCGTTATCACTGGATTGTAGTATATATTATCCTATGTGAGGTAGAGTATTGTATGTATACTGTATGAGCTAAGTACTACATGAGATTTTACTAAAGCTACCTTGATTTGACTGGTTGATGGCGACAAGCTAGGGAGTCCTATAAAGGCTAGAGACCCAGAGCAGTATCGATTAGCCACGCGCGCATGATACCATGGAAATGGGGTGTCACGACTTACTTCCAAAAGTGCTTTACTTTGACTTGCAGTCAGCCGGTAAAGACTGATTAACCGGAACGCCTAGGAATTAAAAACTGGGTGGCTAGTCGATCGATCTGTAGCGCGGCCTGGCGTGAGTCCCGAGGCTGGCCGTGGCCTTAGCTCCTCAGTTATTCTTCAATTAGTTCCTCAAGTTATATTTTTCTTCAAGCTTTATTGTCATTTTCGATGCTTATGATATCTTAGAAATATAATAGCTGATAAGATAAGTAAATATATTCTGAAGCATCTAAGTTATATTATTTAATACTAAAAACTTTGAAACAAATTTAGTCGTGTAAATAGTGAGTCACACTGCTGGAATCTAACAATTGAAGGACGAGGAAGCTTTTTATTAAACCTGTCCAATTTCAAAGAATATATGCGATTAGATGTTGTTCAAATTTATGCACGTATAGTTTGTATATTGAATGTTTACCCACTTTCGTCTGCCTAAACGTTTTTTGCATTTTGCCACAACGTTATCGCTGGGTTGTAGTATATATTATCCTCTGTAAGGTATTGTATGTATACATGTATAAGCTAAGTACTACATGAGATTTTATTAAAGCTTCCTTGATTTGACTGGTTGATGGCGGCAAGCTAGGGAGACCTATAAATATAGTGTTTATTTAGATTTATAAGTTTATATTTTTGGTTTTTTATTTTAGCGGCTAAAAATATACTGTAACTATTGTTAACTTTTTTAACGTAATTAAAATTAAAAAGTTATATCATCATAAATAATATAAAGAAATAAGAAAAAACTAAAAAGCTAAAATCCAGAAGTTCGAAATAGAATCGCGTTAGAGTAGGGCCAAAGAGACCCAGAGCAGTATCGCGCGCATGGACATGGAAATGGGGTGTCACGACTTCCGGCCAAGGAGTGCCTTAAATTACTTTGACGTCCAGTCAGCCGGTATAGACAGATTAACTGGAACGCCTAGGAATTAAAAATTGAGTACCCACTACTGATCAGTTGGCAAGTGACGACGACGTCGAGTCAACTCAGCAGACGGTGACTGATTAACTAGAACGCCTAACGAACGGTGTGTGAGGCTGTGCTAGTCGATCGATCTGTAGACGTGCGTGCTCAGCGCGGCCTGGCGTGAGTCCCGAGGCTGGCCGTGACCTTAGCTCCCCGCCGGCTATTGCTCCATCGGTGCTTGCACCGCGCCGACGGCCGGCAGGCTGTCCTCTCGCCAAGCCGGCTTTTTGCATGGCCACTGATCAGTCGTAAGCGTACTGTTATAAAACACACGATAAAAATAAAAGATCAAAAGAATAAACACGAATTTAGAATAAAAGACCTTTGCGAGAAAAAATCATGGACCTACAAAGACAGAATTTATTATATGAGAATATATTTACAGTGAGGCTCTTTCTCTTTCTATGATATATATATATATATATATATATATATATATATATATATATATATATATATATATATATATATATTATAATTGACTTTAAGTTAGTTCCCATCTGCCCTATGAATTTTATGAGTAGATTTTTAAAATATTTGAAAGGAATAATTCCTCTCGAATACAATTCATATCAGCTCCTGAGTCAATTAAAGTTTTGTATTTGAAGTGAAATCCATCAACAAACTTGTATGAAATTTCTACATACCATTTTTGTTTGAAGTATGTTTCTATGGAACTCACTATTTCTTGATTATTCCTCTCTCTCTCTCTCTTATTTTATTTGAAGAGAGTGAGAGGATCGAAAGACGAGACCCAAAGAGAGAAGGAAACCGAATCAATCGGATCGCTAGCCGTTGCCACGTTTGACACACTTGTTGCGTGCACCGTTTAGCACAGCGTGCAGTGCATATCCAACATGGACATGATGACCAATTTGAATGACATTTTAACAATCTCTACCTTAATACGAATTCGCTCTTATAGCGAAATATGAAAAATCTTCTCAAAATAAGTTTTCACCAATTAATCTTGTACCTCGAAAGTCCATCGGACAAATATGAATATAAAATACTAGAACAATCTTGTCTAAACGCTTCTCACAAAGCAAATTGAGCAAACCATCAGCAGATCTACACACACAGGTATCAACAAAGTAGATGAGCAAATATGGGTCTTCAACAATTCATAACCTTAGCAAAAGTCCGAGTGCATGCAATCGACCTTACAAACAAATGCTTAATCGTTGAGCGGTATAGGCCAAAACATCACATGTAGCGTTAGATAGATGGCGAAGAATTCATATCATGGAATCTTGACATACTCCATCTAAAACACAAAACTCGACTAAAACACTCATTAGAAGAGCAATTTGTATGTGTAGCCATCACATACGTCAAACTACCGACTTCAACGGTAATTAAATTCCATGATATGGTTGAAACTACTTCTGTAAAATTGTTTGAATAAAAGAACTCTTGTTCCATTAATGGAGTATAAAACTATAGTAGACCTTTCATATCGATTTATGACAACTGAACAAATATTATAGTGCCTACGGAAAAACAAACTCCTTACACATAAACCCTTCCTTTAGAGCAAAAATTAGAGAAAAAACATTACTTTCAAACAACAAAACTTCAGAGAGTATCACACTAGCTGCCATCAGAGTGTTATCAAATTCCTGAAAATCAATATTGCTAAAACCTCATAACGGTCGCGTAAGCGATCCAAATTGTAACATATCCAAATGTTGATTGAAACACTAAATTCAGTTGTCCACACAACAGACATTATTTATTTTCTTTAAAGCCTCCTCAATCAAGTGTAACCCATTTTGTATTTAAAACCTGCAACTCTGCATGTAGAAGATGACGGATCATCAAACAAATCGGCAATAATTGATCATGCATAATTTCGAGTCAAGAAGGAAATTGTCACATATTGCTCTAATGATCATGCTCACCAAATTGGGTGATAGTCAATAGTCTAGTTTGTTTTCTACTAGAACTACGAATTGGGTGATTTCAAGCCGTCTTTGACTGGTTCTATGTATAGTTCAACTGAAGAAGAAAACAGTTTTAACTCTACAAAACTGATTTTTTTTAAGAATACAAAACCGAAATTGAAGTAGCAGTCGAGTAGAAGATTAGATAGCTTTTCAGAAGTAGATGGTTGGCAGAGTTTTTAGTCGATTTGGCGTTATTATGAGCGATAATTACAAAAGTAGCACATATCGTGAAGGAATAATAGATTTGGCAGGAAGTCCGCACGGCCACGTGCGGAAGTGTCTCCCGACCAACACGCACCCCGCCTACACGGCTACCGTGCGGTGGAGGCAAATCCGCACAACCACCGTGTGGTGGTGGCTAGTCCTGTATGGCCACCGTGCGGTAGCTAATTAGCCGAGGTCATTTGCCATGTTAACTCGTGATTAGCGAATTCATTTCGGTGTACTACTTGTAGCAACTTTTATATATAGCAAATGAGCTCAAAAAATTACAAAATTGTATGTGGAGCCTCCTGACACAGTATACTTGATTGTATATTTTTTCATAACTTTATCCATTTGAATTTTACTTAAAAATTCATTAATTTATATGAATTTTCAAATTTTGGACTGGATAAAATTATGAAAAAGTACACAATCAAGTACGCTATGTTGGGAGGCTCAAAATTTTTTGTAATTTTTAAGCTTATTTACTATATGTAAAAATTACTATAAACAGTACACATAAAAGAATTTGCTAATCACAAATTAATATGGCTAATGACCTCGGCTAATTGGCCACCGCAGGGTGGCCATGCGGAACTGGCCACCACCACATGGTGGCCGATCGAAGACCTCTCCCAGACTGCCTTGATTTTCCTAGTTCGTGCGGCCAAGGCACGTGTCGGTCGGAAGGCGCTTTCGCACGGTGGCCGTGCGAGCTTGCTGTCAAATCTACTATTTCTTTACGATAGATATTATTTTTATAATTACCGCTTATAATACCATCAAATCGGCCAAAAACCCATGGTTGGCATGTATAAATGAAGCGTGCAAGGCTGCAAGCAGCTAGTAACGTGTAGCTGTTCTCCAACCAAAGCACGCAGCCTCTCTCATAGAAGTGGACCGGTAGTACTCATTTGAGTTTTTAGCTTCAAGTTTTTTCGGTACTGTACTATAGCTGCTGTAAGTTTTTTTAACGTAATTAAATTTACACAAGTTCAAAAATGAAAAAACATGTTCTCTAATCATTGACGATACAAAGGATACGGGAAAAAAAAGGAAAAAAGCCTAAAAACAAAAAAGGTAGAAAAAACAAAATTAAAAAGGATGAAGCTAAAAGATTAAGCTAGAAGCTCAAATGAGCATTGTATGTTACATCTACTATTTGATGAAGCATATTTTTTTTCTTTTTTGGGTGGAAGAAACATATATTGTTTTCTGTACAGTTGAGATGACATGTCCTTGCTGTTTTGATTAGTAACATGTACTTTCATTACTAAGCTAAAATGTATACCATATGGGTCTTGATTTGTAGATTTCGTCATCAGAACACGACGGTTCACCACGAATTGTGAATCGTATACAGGGTTGAAAATTTTTTCTTCGTTTGAATTTTGGGGAAAAAAAACTGCTCAAACAGCGTGCCAGGGGTGTGCGGGCTCAAGAAGAAAATAATTCGGCTCCACAAAACTGAAATTAAAGTGTCAGAAGAGTGGGAGATCAGATAGCTTTTCAGAAGTAGATGGTTGGCATGCCTATAAACGGTGGGTGTAAGCAGCAAGTAACTTATAGCCATAGATGCCAACCAAAGTTCACAGGTTTTCTTTCCTGTGGATGAGGTAGATCTTTTTCCTTTTTGGAAGGCAAGGCAGGAGCGCTGCCGATTCAATCAAGAAGACTAAAGCAAGTTTGTTACGAAGAGGTACGTCTACTATTTGATGAAATGTTTGGACCCTCTTTTTAAGGGAGGAAGAAACGTAATGTTTTCTGTATAGTTCAGATGACATGCTTAGAGGTGGGACTTGGGCCGGGCTTCTTTGGGCCAGCCCGAAGCACGGCTGGCACGGCCCGGCCCAAGCACGGCACGAACGGTGGGCCGGGCCGGGCTTCAAAATCCGGCACGGTGGGCGGCACGGCACGGCACGGCAGATCGGGCGTGCTTGGGCCGGCGCGCGCACGAAGAGCACGGTTGGCCAGAAACTATTTAAAATTGATTTCTTAACTATAGTAAATTGTACTCATGACTCTCTTTGAGCTTTTCTATTTGACTAGTTGGGTAGGCCTATGCTAGATTGTCGGGCGATGTCCACGTACGCCATAGTCTAATTTGCACTAAGATATGCATTCCATTGGACTAGATGACCAAGTTTGAAGGTGAAATGACATGAGACAATAGAATCGAATTTTAAGTAGGTTTTTATTAAGGCGGATACAAGAGAAAGGAAGATAGCGGCCACCGCTACCATTGTCGTTGTCGCTTTTGTCGTGTATAGTTACTTTGGGCTGGGCTTGGGCTGGCACGGCACGAACGCCGACGGTGGGCTTTGGGCGTGCTTGGGCCTGGCCAAAGACGAGTCGGGCGACGCACGGCACGGCACGACGGATGACTGGGCGAACCGCACGCGGCACGAAAGCGGCCCGAAGCACGATGGACCTGGGCCGTGTCGGCACGGCACGGCCCAATTCCCACCTCTAGACATGCTCATGCTGTTTTAAGCACCCTACATCTTTGCTCAAATATCGATTGTCTGGCGGGGTAACGGCGGACAGGAACTAAAGGTGCATAACTATCTTGCTTATCTTTCTCAATAATCTTCATTCAGCCTGTTGAGTTGGTTTGTAATCAAGAAAAAAATATGTATGATCGTATTAGCTAGCACCTTGGAGGGCCTGCGTATGTCTCCCTATTAACTACTACAAATAACAACTTTCTATGGATCTAAAAAATCTATGTATTATATTATTAAAACAATGTTAAAACAAACCATTATGTTTGCTCTAAGAGACTAGAAATTCCCACATTAATCGGTAGAAATATAAAGATCTACACCGCTTATTTGGGTGGACCTAGAATATAATGTTGTAGAAATATCACACACACACACACACACACACACACACACACACACACACACACACACACACACACACATATATATATATATATATATATATATATATATATATATATATATATATATATATATATATATATATATATATATATATATATATATATATATATATATATATATATATATATATAAATACATGAAAAAGTTACTATCATTTCTGAATGAAATTATGAAGTTATTGCCAAACGATCACAGTACACAACCAGTAATAACTTTCCTCACAACAGCAATAACTTTCGAGCGCAAAACTGCGCACAAACGCATGCAGCGCAAAATAGCGCTACCGTGTGTGTGTATTAGAGTTGTTACATGTGTATATATAAGAAATACATCTATATTTTCAATCATAACCATTACAGTTGTATAGCAAATACAACACTATTATGAAGTATAAACAAATGTATTGTTGTATTTAGCCGTGCAATTAATTGCGTGGGAAATCTATCTAGTTTCTATGAATCAACGGTTGGTTTAGTTCTTACAGGCTTATTGCTACATGAAAAATAAAATTTTGTATATGATAACAATTTTCAGAATTCATTATATGTATCACATATCATAACCATATTTACATTAGTTGTTTTCTAGCATTTGGTTCAGTACTTTCAGCAGCAGATTCATGATTTTTCAGCATACCAAACCACATAACTGATCGACTCCCACTGAATTTAAGGGTTTCTCAACTCTGAATGGCACAGTTACATTAGTCAAGACTCAAGACTACATTTAATAACAGTAATGCTCAGTGCCGGAATCTTCAACTTTGTTGAATTTTGTTCAAGGTATTTTACGAACTGACAAATAAACATTCTGCTAGTTTTTTTTTTCTCTATCTAAGTTTTCCCCCTTTTCTATCTATGCATAAAATGAAGATCTAAACACAACCAAGATAGGAAGCCATGAATTTTACTACAGTTGGACAGTTCTTCCTGGTCATAATGGCTTGCAGTGCACATGTTGTTCTTTGCTCCTTTAATGGAAACGAGACAGATCAATGGTCACTACTTGAATTCAAGAAGGCGATCAGTTTTGATCCACAGCAAGCCTTGATGTCCTGGAACGATAGTACCTACTTCTGCAATTGGGAAGGTGTCTCATGTAGATTGAAGAATCCACGCCGTGTCACTTCCCTTTATCTGTCTAGTCGAGGCTTGGTGGGGTATATCTCTCCATCTCTGGGAAATTTAACATTCCTAAAACATCTATTCCTATCAACAAATAAATTAACTGGACAAATCCCTCCATCGCTTGGTCACTTGCACCACCTCCAATCCTTGTATTTGACCAATAACACACTAAAAGGAAGGATACCGGCTTTTGCAAATTGTTCCGATCTGAGGATTTTAGAACTGGGTAACAATCAACTAGTTGGAGGAGTTCCTATACAAGTTAATTTGCCCCCTCACCTGAATGAGTTGCACCTTGCAACTAATAACCTTACTGGAACCATCCCCTCTTCTCTTGCCAACATCTCAACGCTGACTGTTTTTAGTTGTGCAACTAATCGTATCAAGGGAAACATCCCGAATGAAGTTGGAAAGTTGCCAATGCTGCAAAATTTGTATGTGGGTATGAATATGCTATCTGGTTGGTTTCAACCAACACTCCTGAATCTTTCTACCCTCATTGGTCTTAGCCTTACTTTTAATGGTCTAAGTGGAGAAATACCATCCAATCTCGGTAACTCTTTACCCAATCTCGAGATACTTGAATTAGATGACAACTTCTTTGAAGGGCATCTGCCATGTTCACTGGTAAACGCTTCTAAACTACACTCTATCGATATATCAAGCAACAATTTCACCGGGATGGTTCCTAGCTCTATTGGCAAACTTACAGAACTCTCATGGTTAAATCTTGAGTCAAATGAACTCCGAGCACGTAACAAGCAAGATTGGCAGTTTATGTACAGCTTAACCAACTGCACTGAGCTACGAGCTTTCTCGATAAGTGATAATCGTCTAGAAGGACAAGTACCAAATTCAATAGGTAACCTTTCCAATAAACTCCAGTTTCTATACTTGGGAATAAATCAGCTATCAGGAGGTTTTCCTTCCGGCGTAGCAAACCTTCCCAACCTGATTACTTTAGGATTGGAGCAAAATCAGCTTACCGGTGAGCTCCCGGAATGGATAGGGACTATAAAAAATTTGCAGATAATAGGTTTCTTTCAGAACTATTTTTCCGGTTCAATTCCATTGTCCCTTTCGAATTTGTCTCAATTGGGAGAGATATATTTAGCGTGGAACCAACTTCATGGACACATACCCCCGAGCTTCGGAAACCTCCAGAACCTTCGGGTGTTGAGCATTTCAAATAACAATCTTCGTGGTAACATACCTAAGGAGATTTTCAACATTTCTACAATATATCAAATTGAGTTATCTTTCAACAACCTAGATGGACAACTTCCTGTCGAAATAGGTAATGCCAAGCAACTTGTGTACCTGAAGCTTTCATCAAATAAGTTATCTGAATACATTCCAAACACTTTGACGAATTGTGAAAGTATGGAAGATATCACATTGGATTGGAATTTTCTCCATGGAATCATTCCTGCATCATTAGGAAACATAAAAACCTTGAATGTGCTCAATCTATCTCACAACAACTTATCAGGATCCATACCGGATTCTCTTGTCGGTCTGCAATTTCTGGAACAACTAGATTTGTCATTCAACCAACTTGAAGGCAGGGTCCCAGCAGAAGGCATCTTCAGGAATGTGACTGCCTCACAGATCAATGGAAATCAGGGGCTTTGCGGTGGTGTGATAGAGCTACACTTACCTACATGTTCTGTTATGCCTTCAAGTTCACCTAAGAAGAAGCAATCTATTGTACTGAAAGTAGTGATCCCATTTGCCGGCATGGTGTCACTTGCTATAGTCATATATGTCTCGTTTCTCTGGAGGAAAAAACAAAAGAAAAAATCTATATCTTTGCCATCATTTGATACCAAATTTCCCAAAGTTTCTTACAACGATCTTGCCAGAGCAACAAATGGATTCTCAGCGTCCAATCTAATCGGCAGTGGAAGATACAGCTCTGTATATCAAGGAGCACTGTTTCAAGACAGAAATATGGTTGCCGTTAAAGTCTTTAGCTTGGAGACAAGGGAGCATAAAGAGCTTCATTGCAGAATGCAATGCTTTGAGAAATGTGCGTCATCGTAATCTAGTTCCTATCCTTACTGCATGCTCAAGTATTGATGCTAAGGAAATGATTTCAAAGCCTTAGTGTATGAATTCATGCCACGAGGGACTTGCATGCATTACTATATTCAACTCGAAATGATCAGAACACTTCAACTTCAAACTACATTACATTGGCTCAAAGGTTAAGCATTGTGGTGGATGTAGCAGATGCATTGGAGTACCTCCACCATAACAACCAAGGAACTATTGTTCATTGCGATCTGAAGCCTAGTAACATTCTTTTGGATGACAATATGACAGCTCATGTTGGAGACTTTGGCCTTGCTAGGTTCAATGTTGATTCCACAACATCATCTCTCATTGACTCAAACTCAACTTCTTCACTTGCAATAAAGGGAACCGTTGGATATGTTGCCCCAGGTGACGTCTAATATCCATTTTCATATTGTTCTATGACTCCATGTAACTTGAGCACAGATTACTTGTTTTCAATAATTGTGCTAACGTGTGACTAACTATTCGTGTATGATGTATACTACAGAGTGCGCTGGTGGTAACCAGTCCAGATCGCCTCGAGATGTTTACAGCTTTGGAGTTGTTCTCCTCGAAATATTCATTCGAAGGAGGCCAACAGATGACATGTTTAAGGACGGATTGTGCATTGCAAAGTTCACAGAGATGAACTTTCTGACGAGATATTACAGATAGCTGATCCCCAACTGCGACAAGAGTTGGTCTTATGCCAAGAAACTCCAACGGCCGTGAAGGAAAAAGGTGTACAGTGTCTGCTTTCTATGCTCAATGTTGGCCTTTGCTGTACCAAGATGTCCCAGTGAACGCATCAGCATGCAAGTGGTGGCTGCAAAGCTGCATGGAATCAGGAATGCATATCTCAGAGGAACTGAAGAAGTAGTTCTGCGACTTCAGTAGTTTTAGTATTGTCTGAATAATTTACAGCAGACTTGTAATTTTATGTCAAAGCATGTGTTTGTCTTTCCTGTGTAAGTGGGATCGCTGTTTTTTTGAATAGATAGGCGCAAGTGATCATAACTAGTGTACAAGCAAAAGAAATGTACGTACGGTTTCTAGCTATTACGGCTAGCGTGACAAATGGCTCTGCAAAGACATCAATATGTAATATATCTTGCGTCTTGTATCTTGTATGGTCCTTGTTATGTTGTGTTCAAATTGGCTTCAAAATAAGTTGCATTCATTTTATTATATCATGACCTTCTATTATGTAATAGTGTCACGCCGAGGCGGAGTGACGATATGTTCAAACACAGCCTGAACAGAGTTACGTTGGATTTTTCTTCCAGGAACTCCAGTGTCCATCAAGACCCCCGACTATCTACTTCCCGTTCTGAAGATTGGACTTTTCCTGCAACACGCAAGAAACGAAAAACACAGCACTTTGCAACTGCAAAATGAACTTATGCCTATTGGTGCAAGGACGAGCTGATCGAGCAACTGGCCGTAATGCTCACGAGTCCATGATGTGAATCGAAGTTACCAGCTGTTATAATGGATGTCCCAAAGGATTGTATATGATCGGTTACATGCATCTATATATCTACATACAATTGATAATATTCAAGTTACCTCCTTCACTTAAGAAATATAGAAAATCCCACAAAATAATTCTTAATTAGAAAAAAAGCAAAATTCCTAGAAATTCCCACATTAATAAGAAACAAAAAAAAAAGAAAAATCTAGACCACTTATTTTGATGGGTTCAAGTTATAATGGTACATATTGATATACAAATAAGAAATTCTCTTGTTAATATATAGAAAAAGAGAAGATATGCCGTACTTATTTTGGTGAGGTAAGATTATAACGGTGTAAATTAATTATGTATGGAGATTACAATTATTACAATTGTATAAAAGATACAATTATATTTCAAAAGGCAATAGAGTTATATAACAACTGTAATATGTTATAATAACTAGCCGTGTGTAATACTAGCTAGAAAGAAAAAAAAAGAAGAGGGGTGGCCGGGCAGACCCAAGCTTGAGCTAGCACAGCCCACGCCTACCCCACATAAGGGACGAGCAAGGGAGACAGCTCATACTTGTCCATTGCCTTGCCCATACGCTCGCCCCAGCTGCTCCAGTGTGCTGCACCATCCATCGCCTCCCTCTTTGCGCTGGTCACTGCTGTCAAAACGCGTCCCTCCAAGCTGCGCGCCATTGCGCCGGCCATGCGCCTCCCTCGTCTGCACACTACCACCACCCGAGCCAAGCTCCGCACCACCACCCCATGCCCTAGCCGCCACACCTGTCCCTCCCTACTAAAAGACACGGTTAGAGGTGGCTTCCATGTGCAATGACTTCTACAGAGATTTTGAGCATGTTAAATGGCTAATCTGAGAATATGATCTACTAAAAAAGGGTAGATAATTTTGTAAGATTTCTATAGAGTGTTAGAACGCCGAGTTTGGCAAAACAGTTTGGAAGATATGCTTCCGAGAAGGCTATTGTGCGGTGTAGAACAGCACAACATTTGGGGCTGAAATGGGGGTTTAGATGGCGTAATATTTAAATTGTGATAACTAGGATTACGTGAGTAAGGTTGTGTAGATTCCAGAACTCATATCTTTTATTATGTTTGGGTTTCAGGATTAAAAGTTATAGTCATTTAATCACCGGGACAGCAGAAAAGCGTGGGTTGTATGTGTTGGGTTTTGCGTGTAGGAGCGATGCCATTCATTTGTATGTGTATATATGTACTAGTTTAGTGATGTATTGAGATGGGTGATGATTGTTCAGGTGGAGGTTTCGGATCGGTGCCATTGACGCATCATCCACAAAGTTAACCAAGCAAGTGCATGGTAAAATAGTAAATTGGGTCAATGGTTGTTATTAGTTGAATTTGATACACTCTTTACCTTGGCAGTTGAGATGATTATACATGTTTACCTATTTATGTGGTAACTTTATAATGATTCTTAGATGATGCCATGATGATGGGTAACGGTAATGGTACATGATATGGTTATTTGATATTGATATGTTGGTGAATAATGGTTAATGAAATATAACGTGTAGATATGCTTAAAAATAAATGTTGCATAACATGCATGAATATCATGAAAATAGATGGCCTATCTGGGCATATATAGTCTACTTGGTGTGGACCTCACACGAGAGTGGAGAGTAAGATTTACTTTGGTAGACACTCCATACAAGTGGTGATTGAGGTTCCCGTATGAAATATGATGGGCTACTGAGATCCCCACATAAAAAAGTGTGGGCTTGAGTGAGCATCAACTGGTGCTCACTCCGCTATATCAGTATAAGCTAAAGTGAAGAGAAGAGGTGTGAATTTGCATTGCATTAACAAGAAAGAAAAGTTAATGCAAAATAAGGTGCAACTGTATATGAAAGAGTTAATGGATAATGAATGGTAGAGGAAATGTGATATAAGATGGTATCATGTGTATGTTAATGCTTACTATTTTACTATGTATTTGCTGAGTCTTGCACTCATATGCTTTGTTGTTGTTTTAGGTGGCTGATAAGGCGTCATGCATAGGGAATGGGAGTAGCACTTCTGCACCACATTCAATAATGATGATCTAAAGCATCACCTTTATCATCCTTAATATTGCCTTAGTAAAGTAGATTGTTAGTCTGAAACTTAGTCAATAGAACTCTCGTAAGCCGATGATGAACGTTAGGAAACTTTTTATAGTAATACATATTTCTTCGGTAATGTTCTATTTGCACATTAAGTATGCTCCTAGATGCATGGTTTAGGGCATTCTTGGGCATGGGTCCCAAGCATTCTCAGGCGCATGGTCCTCAACATTCTTGAGCATGTGGTCTCGAGCATTCTTGGGCGTAAGTGACTCAAGTTTTATTTCGTGAATTGTTTATTCTTACTCTGGTTAGCGAGCCATGTTCATTATGATTTAATTCTTTATGGAGGACAATGTCGATAAGATGTTGTCAAAAGATTTTGTTAGATGGTTTAAACTCAGAGAGTAAATGATAGATGTAGCATTTTGGACTCATGGTTGGACTGAGGTGTTACACCATGTAATTGTGTGGGAAATTTCACTAGTTTAGAAAGAAAAGAAAATGCAGGCAGAGAGCAGAGAGGATGGAGCAAGCAGGTGGGTGAGTGGCCCAGTAGCAGCATACAATGCCAAGGCCCAAGCACGGAAGGATAACCCACATTGTGTGCCAATGGTGTATACCTTTTTCACAATGGTCCTACATGTCATGCACTGTTTGTGTTCCTAGCTGTGTATGAACTTATGCTTGTTGCTGCAAGGATGAGCTATATGTGCAACTGGCTAACCGCTTCCGCATGGCTCGATGGAACGGACGAGGTACAGTGTGCACGTTAAGACTAACAAGCACACGTGTGCTCGTTCGATTTTCCAATTATTCAGAGGTGTATGCTTCGGTATATCTATCAATGCTACTTAAAAATACGAATAAATAATAATTTGTTCTCCACAAAAAATACTTTTCAAATTAAAGATAATTATCCATAAAATACCATCCGCCTACCCCAACCCCTCCTCTTCACATGCTCCCACCACCACCCTCCTCTCGCATGCAACAAGTGCCAGCGGTGGGCCCGTAGTGCCCCTCTCGCACACGAGTGGCACCAGTCGCGTTCAACATCAGTGTATTTCAAATGTCAAATACCCACACCTTCCCATCTCTCTATCTCAATTCCCATCATGCCCATCAAACCATACGCCTCGTGTAGCCTCCTCCATGCAACCGTTGCCCCATCCAGGCGGGCCGGAATTGGATATAGGAGGGTAATATGAACAATAAGTAGAATAGAACTAATGAACCATACCGATTTACCGATCCAATAGTCATATATCGAGTAATATGTTTATAAATTACAATGCAAAGAAAATTACATCTCTATTAACTTAAACTTAGCTCTCGACTACCAGCAAGATCATAGGCCTTAATAATATCATCATTACTAATCTTTGCAGCCAATTCCTTTTCAATATAAATTATGCATAACCAGGACAAAGAGTTTAAACATACTTTACATTTGGGCTAACTGCATTCCATCTGCATATGTCTGTACAAGCATTTTACGTGGATATACGCGTGGTTTCTTTATCTAAGGCTAGCTATTCAGTGTTCACCTATAACTGAGAATTCATAGTTCAAGACTTCAGGCACTAGTTGACGATGGTTCATGGTTACAGATCTGAAAATTTTCTTGATTGCTGTGCTTAAATAAGGGCATAAAGTCTCCGCTAGTATTTTGGCAAGGGGTCCCAAAGGCCAAAGTGATGCACGTGATGATAAATACGAATTATGTCAATCGATTGTATGCCTTGTACATGTGTATAAATTGATGCTGAGATACTAGTATTCTTGATTAGGAACTATCAGACTAACTTTTATTGCTGATACTTATCAACGGTTGAGACTAATTATTAGTAGGATTTATGTACTCTCTGCGCTTCATATGTGATCTTAGTTCTACCAAATAGCATCAGAATTAGACAGCCATTGCCTTTTCCTATATGCATGTTATGCCATTGCCTTACCCCAAGAAGGTTGGGGGGTGCCAGGCCCCCCTCTCTCCGCCACTGGCCCCATCCCCATCCAGCCACCGCCCCTCCTCCACACGGCTCCTCTGCTCCGTCCAACCTCACTCACCTACTATGCACCGCATGCCTCTCGTCCCCTACAAGCGTCTCTGCCTCTACCTCCGACCAGGGTTCACAAATTCGTCCGAAAGGGTCCGAAATTTTGGAAATTTTAGCTCTTTCGTCAGGCAACGAAAGAAAAACAATTCGGCCAAATTTTTGGCCGAATTTGGTTATATTTGAAATTTATGTAAATTTCATTCAAAATTTGGTTAAATTTCATCAAAATTCAAATTCTATTTGAAAATTTCGGACGAAATCTTCAACGAAATTCCGAAATTTCGTTGCTTTCGGTCCTTTCACTGGGCAACAAAAATTTTCCATTGCCGAAAGATTTTTCCCTGCCTCCGACTGCATGACCACCTCCCTCTTGCTCTCCCGTCTGACTACCACTAGCCCGAGTGAGTCGCCCGTCGCCGCTCCTGGCCTCCCTCCTACTCTCCGTCCGACCACCGTTGCCCGAGTGAGTTGGATTAGATGCGTCAAGTTAATACTGGAAATATGGGGCAAAGGTTGAATTTTGATTCCTTATTTTGTGCTCTCCAGCCTCTAGGTTGCCAATGATTTGATTCGAAGACTTTTAGTCCTACCCTCACTGAGGACATTTAATTGACAAAAAAAGGTTTGGCTTCCTTACAATTTTACATATATTCTCCTGAAAAAATGCAAATTGTTATAGAGATAGTTGCACTCCTGCAACATACATGTTAAATTTTGCTCGAATTGTTGGGGAGCGAAGTTATAAGACAGCCATTGACACTCTGTTACCGATAACATCATTGTTATGTCCCCTTAAGTACAAAGGTAGATAGTTTGCGTAGAATAATATAAAGAAGGGGTGTAAGTGATGGTGGATGCTGTGAAGGTATACTCTAGCAAATTCTCTTAACTTATCCTCTGTGTAGCTAATTAAAATTCTACATTGTCCATTATCTTTGGTGTAGATAAAATGGAATTAAGAAAGGGTTGCCACTTTCTGATATCGCTTTTACTTAATGTTATTTTTTTCTTTTAGTTTGCTTGCATGGCAAATTAACCAGGAGGTCCTGGACAAAGTCTCACGAACAGAGCTTTTTTTCCCAACTTAGCTAACATTTTGGTTGTTACTTGATGTCATAGTTGTTGCATCGTACTACTCTATCATTTACCAACGTATCTCCTTTGATTTATCACAATCCACAGCTATTGCTCAATTGTGCACCAGCTTCTTGCCCTGTTTAGTAGGATGGACTTCTGAGCTTGTGGTAAGCTACTGTGCTAAGATCACACTATTTAATCGTAACAATGCACATATGCTTCATTGTTGAAACAATGTTTTCATATAAGATGTTAAACTTTGAAAACAATTTACTCACAATAGAGCACTTATGTTTTTAATCTGTCCAAAGATCTTTTTTCTCTTGCTTTCTTTGTGTGGTTTGACATGGTATTTTGACTCGATAAGTCTTCAGAGAGTCAGCAAATCAAACAAGTTCACCATCTTTTCTATAAGCTCCGATCACAGTCAACGTTAGTACTTGTATGGTTTTTCGTGAATTATTTCCCTCCTTGATATCCATTCGTTTTGTGGAGTTCAGGAAGCATCGTATAGAGCGTATATCTTGAAGTAATGGTGACTTTTGAGCAAACGGCAAGGATTGTGATATTATTATTGTATAGAACAAGATCATCAATCACGCATGTATTGGATTGCCTCCCCTGCGGGTAGTAGTTATTGTGAGCTTGCGGTTGTTATGCATCTATCCACGCTGGAGCCAACGAGGCAACATATTACACTTTGAGGCTCTGCGGTGTGGATAACGGTGCAGTGGTGCACAGTGTAGAAGTAGAACTGACACAGTGAGACTGCCTGCCTGAAACTACACACGCGAGTATGCCGAAGCTAACAGCGCGCTCCAAGTTGCTAGACGCGAGTGGTGTCCTCTGTAGGTAGAACTGAAAGAAAAGCGTTCCAAGTTGCTAGACACCATGAGACCAAACAGGGGAAAAGCGTTGGGCCGTCGTAGCCACGTCCACGTACGTTACACGGGAAAAATGCCGAAGCCAACAGCGCGCTCGGCCGCGGCTCACGCATTCACGCCCCTATACAGAGGAAACTTTACGTCAGTAAATTAAACTATCTCACATCAGTTGGGCTTTGAGCACCAAGCAAACTTTACGCCAATAAATTATACTATCACTAGTGAATTAAGCTGCCTGCCTTGACTGATCTATGGCGACGGTGGAGTCCTCCACTACGTACAGAGGAAGCACTACCGGTGAATCAGAATTAAGTGGCGCCTTTGGGAAGATGAACATCCCGGAAGCACTACTCGATCAGTCAGGTTAGCCGTCGCAATCTGACCAGCACAATGGATGCACCAAAAGTGTCTGAAGAAAATGCTAGCTAGCACGATGCAATCTGACCAAGCACCGAAGCAAGTGGCGTCGAGCAAGTGATGACTAATGGCGCGCCTATAAATTAAGGAATGGTGCAGCAACACTCCGCACTCTACACCAATATTTCTGACTGGTCTCTACACCTATATTTCCTCCCGGCGGCCATCTCCCGTGCTCATCTTGCTGGTGCCCTCGAGAAGTCGAGCTGTGAGTGTGAGCATGCATCTCATGCTAGCATTTGCTCACGGACTTCATACAACTGACAAGAAACTATTTGTGTGCAGGAATTGATTAGATCAGGTAAATTAGCTGCTACCTGTCACCTTTCTCTGATTTGTGTGATCCTTGAGGCTTTTCTGAAGCAAAATCTCAACTCTTCCAGTAGCGGTGACAGTAACAAGTCAAGACAACAACTGATAGTAATCCTGTTCAACACTTCTGAAAGAACGGAAGCCAAGTTCTGATCAAGGAGTGGACAATATGAAGTAGAAAGAAAAAAACGCCCAGGTACTTCACAATTCACATGGCACAAATGAATATATTTACTAGTATTTAATGACTATCTAAAATTTTCCTTGTTTTCAGCTACGCATGCATGTAATGATGATGATCTAAAGTTCAAGCAATATAGCTAGCCAACCCAGGGTTGAAACTATCGGTCGAATTCACGAAAATTACATACTGGCCAGGGTTTTAAAACCGATTGTAAATTTTAACCAGGAATGGCTGGTAGGGCGGTATGACCAAAAATCAGAAAATTTCGAAAGATTTTGGGAATAAAAATGACCAATTTCGGTCGAAAATAGGTTGAAAATATTGGCGAAAATTCTGAAACAAATTTTGGCAAAAATTTCTTCTAAATTTGATAAAATTCATGCAAAACAAAATTTTCAGATCTGGTTCAAAATTTTGCGAGGTCACCGGTAAAACCAGCGCCAATTTTCGGCTGATGCCGACAAATTATTTCGCCCATTTTGAAATTAAACCGGACCAAATGGCCCATTTGGCCTTCTCATTCTTTTCCCTAGGTCACGATCGTGAAAATCATCTCCGATCCCGTGGCGGGAAAGAGGCTAGCGCATAGGCGTGGTGGGGAAGAGGGCGATGAATGGTGAGGCGGCCCTATGGTAGCTTCCGATGCGATGCAGCGCTTTCATGCTTTCATGCTTCGAAAATTGCATACATGCTTCAGATTTATTTTGAATTTGCATGCATGCTTTTCGATGTTATTTATTTTGGTCAATATTTGTCCGATATTGTCAACGATTTCAGCCAATTTTCACCGATTTTCAGCCAATTTATTTTTGAAATTCAAATTTTGATTTGAAATTTTGGACGACGACCCTGAAAGCTCGTTATATGGAAACAAGACATATCGGTTCTCACTACTTGAATTCAAGAAGGCAATCATTCTTGATCTGCAAAAAGCCTTACTGTCCTGGAATGATAGCACACACTTCTGCCATTGGGAAGGTGTCTTGTGCAGGTTGAAGAACCCACGTCGTGTCACTTCACTTAATCTTACGCATCGAGGATTAATCGAGCAAATCTCTCCTTCACTATAATCGAACTAAAATAACTGAATTTCGAAATAAAAAATAAAACAAATGAACAATTTGATTTTGATATCAATTCCAAAGTAAAATCCCTAAATAGCTATAATTTACAATAAAATTTAAGAAAAACTAGTAATTAGATTTGTAGATGAGTTCCAACAAAACAATTCAGAATAATAAAAAAGAAAATTTGCAATTTGATTTTCCATATGAATTTCAAAGTAAAATCCCTAAATAATTAAAATTCGGAATAAATTAAATAAAATTAGTGATTTGATCTGCATTCAAACTCTAATAAAAAATAACTAAAATTTTAAATAAAAATAAAATTATAACGAGGATTACACGAATGATGTTAGAGTACACCATGAAAGAGTGCAATTGCAAAGGACATCGATCCATGGGAAAGCAAAGAGCCAAGATAGCGATGGTAGAGATAAAGATAATGTCGTCTTTGCTCATCTTAGCTATTTGGCGAGGACAATATTGTGCTGCTTGCCAAAGCCATTGAAAAGAAAGGTCAACGCTAAAATGAGTAAAGGACCATGAGACAGTGGTGAGCATCGGTGTTGTCGACAAAGTCGGTGGCCAAAGAAGCTCGATGATTGGGAAATCTGGCGAGAGAGGAGATGAAGTCTTGCATTGAATGAGTTATAGGCGATCTGAGTCATTGGGTAACAAGACGCGTGCCATCGCTAGTGAGGGGCATGATAGCACCGGTAATAACGAGAAGATTCTCTATATCATTAAATAACGATTAAAGCAAATATGCCAACATCAGTGAATATTGGGGATCACTGCGGTTAGTGAGGAAGCCACAATATTGAGTTAGCCAACTTCGAAAAAGAGGAGTGACCGACACGGGAGAAGAGGATATCAAAAACGCATAACATTATGCATTTGTACAAATAGAAGCGTAGGCGTCTATACAAATAGAAGCATAGACATATAAAAGCATAGGAGCAAAGAGCTACATGATTAAAATTTGGAAGGGCCGATGGCTGAGAGGATCATTAAAATTTGGGCTTATTGTTAGAGATTGAAGCAGAAAAGATGTGGCGGTGAGAAGAGATAATTGACATATGGTTTGGTGGGGTAGTAGGCATGTGAAGGAAGATAAGTTCAAGGTAGGTCACCCATTGTGCATTGGTGTGTACGTGAGCAAGGTAGTCTAATACCATGTAAACTAATAAGATAATTTGCTATCATATAATCAATGTATTGCTTAAAATTAAATAGAGATACATGTGCATACATATATTTTTAAAAAAGAGTAACTAATAGAGGAAGAATAGGAGTATGCAGCTTTATGATCCATGTATGATGGAGAGTGATTATGTTTCTAAGAAGCCCAATAACTTATTCTGCTCAATGATTTTCTTCTATCAAAACTTATACTTCAATTACGTTCCTCAAGTTATATTTTTCTTCAAGCTTTATTGTCATTTTCGATGCTTATGATATCTTAGAAATCTAATAACTGATAAGATGAGTAAATATATTCTGAAGCATCTAAGTTAAAAAGGAAAAAGATATATACAAGAAGAGGGAGAGAGTAGAAGAAAGAAGATCACAATCAAAGTTTTGTTCAGTAGTACGAGAAGGCAAATTCATGAATAGTCGTGACATAAGATAGCATAACTGATTAACTCCCAAATAATTGCAGGATTCGAAGAAAATTCACATATCTGAATGGCAATTAGATTAGTCAAGACTACGATTATAATATTCAACATGCGATGGTGAATTTTTCACTTTTGTTGAATCTTCTTGATGGAATAGAAAGCAAGTGCTGACTCGTAAGAGTACGAGGGAAAATCCTTCAGGTACTTCACTCACCAACATTGCATCCCTGCTTACACTTGTTGACTGTCTAACTTTTGTCCCTTTAATGTCCCTAGCCATGAAGGTAATTGCAGTCGGACAGTTTCTCTTGGTGCTCATGGCTTGCAGTGCACATGTTGTCATCTGCTCCTTTAATGGAAATGAGACTGATCATTTATCACTGCTTGAATTCAAGGGTGCAATAAGTCATGATCCACAGCAAGCCTTGATGTCCTGGAATGAGAGCACTCACTTCTGTAATTGGGTAGGTGTCTCGTGTAGGTTGAAGAACCCACGTCGTGTCACTTCCCTCGACCTCAGTGGTCGAGGCTTAGTGGGGCGCATCTCTCCTTTACTTGGAAACCTAACACTCCTAAAATTTCTATTCCTCCGGACAATTCATTATTGGACAAATCCCTCCATCCCTTGGTCACTTGCATCATCTCCAATATCTCTACTTGAGTAATAACACACTCCAAGGAGAGATACGACTTACAAATTGTTCTAGTCTCAAGAGGCTATGGTGGATGGCAATCACCTAGTGGGACTAATACCTACACAAGCCGATTTGCCTCCTCGACTTCATGACTTGCTGATTGCAGATAATAATCTTACGAAACCATTCCGCCTCTCTTTGTAACATTCGACGTTGACTCGGCTTGGTATCAGCCATAATCATATCAATGGAGAAATCCCGAGTGAAATTGGAAAATTGCCCATGCTGCAAATCTTGTACGCTGGTGGAAATAAGCTAACAGGAAGGTTTCAACCAACCATCCTTAATTTGTCTTCTCTTGTTGAACTAGTTCTTACCTCCAATTATCTTAATGGAGAGTTGCCATCCAATCTTGGTAGTTCATTACCGAATCTACAAATGTTTGCTTTATATAACAACCTCTTTGGCGGGCATATCCCAAATTCATTGGTAAATGCTTCTAAGCTATTCTTGGTCGACATGGCAAGAAATAATTTCACTGGTGTGGTGCCTAGTTCTATTGGCAAACTTAAGGAACTCTCGTGGTTGAATCTTGAATACAATCAACTACAAGCACGTGATAAGCAAGACTGGGAGTTCATGAATAGCCTAAGCAATTGCCTTTGAGCTACAAAAGTTTTCGCTACATGCGAATCACCTAGAAGGACAGATACCAAATTCATTTGCCAACCTTTACGTGAAGCTTCAAATATTATACCTTGGCATAATAGACTATCGGGGTTTTCCTACGGTATAGCAAACCTTCACAGCTTGACTGGTTTAGGATTGGAAGAAAATCAGTTTCTGGTGTGGTTCCAGAATGGCTAGGAACTCTAGGAAATTTACAAGCAATATCCTTATCGAACAACATCTTTACGGGGTATATTCCGTCCTCCCTCTCTAATTTATCTCAACTGGGACAGCTCTATCTGAGCTCTAACCAGTTCTATGGGCATATACCCCCAAGTTTGGGAAACCTTAGAGTCCTTGAGACATTGCAAATTTCCAATAACAATCTTCATGGTAGCGTACCAAAGGAGATCTTCAACATTCCTACAATGATACAAATTGACCTATCTTTCAATAGCCTAGATGGACCACTTCCTATTGAAATAGGCAATGCCAAACAATTATTGCATTTGCTGCTTTCATCAAATAACCTATCCAATGCTATTCCTGACACACTGGGTAACTGTGAAAGTATGGAAGACATTGAGTTGGATCAGAATTTTCTTACTGGAAGCATTCCAGCGTCATTAGGCAACATAAGCAGCTTGGAAGTACTCAATATGTCTCACAACCACTTATCAGGATCCATACCAAAGTCTATTGGTAGTCTGCGATATCTTGAACAACTAGATTTGTCATTCAACCATCTCGAGGGTGAAGTCCCGAGAAAAGGCATCTTCAAGAACACAAGCGCTATATGGATTAAGGAAATAAGGGGCTTTGTGGTGGGGCAGCAATGCTACACCTACCGGCCTGCCCTGTTACACCTCCAAGTTCAACTACGCACACGCGATCCATAGTACTCAAAGTAGTGATCGGATTTGCTAGCATGGTGTCACTTGCTACGGTCATATCAATCTTGCTATTCGGAGGAAAAAAAAAGAGAAAATCTATATCTCTACCTTCTTTTGGTAGAAATTTTCCCAAAGTTTCTTACAACAATATTAGCAGAGCGACTAATGGGTTCTCCACATCCAATTTAATCGCGAGAGGAAGATATAGTTACGTGTACAAAGGGGGCTGTTGCAAGACGGAATTGTGGTTGCCATAAAAGTCTTTAGCTTGGAGACAAGAGGAGCACAAAGAGCTTCATTGCAGAATGCAATGCTTTGAGAAATGTGCGTCATCGTAATCTAGTTCCTATCCTTACTGCATGCTCAAGTATTGATGTTAAGGGAAATGATTTCAAAGCCTTAGTGTACGAGTTCATGCCACGAGGGGACTTGCATGCTTTACTATACTCAATTCGAGATGATGAGAACACTTCAACTTCAAACCACATTACACTGTCTCAGAGGTTAAGCATTGCGGTGGATGTAGCAGATGCATTGGAGTACCTCCACCATAACAACCAAGGAATTATTGTTCATTGCGATCTGAAGCCTAGCAACATTCTTTTGGATGACAATATGACAGCTCATGTTGGAGACTTTGGCCTTGCTAGGTTCAAAGTTGATTCCCCAACATCCTCTCTCGGTGACTCGAACTCAACTTCTTCACTTGCAATAAAGGGAACCATTGGATATGTGGCCCCAGGTAATGTCTAATTTCTTATTGTTCTATGTCTCCATATAACTTGAGCACAAATTACTTATTTTCAGAAATTGTGCTAACATGTGACTAACTTTTCTGGTATGGGGTCTACTACAGTCTGTTGGTGGTAACCAAGTCTCAATTGCCTCAGATGTTTATAGCTTTGGAGTTGTTCTCCTCGAAATATTCATCAGAAGGAGGCCAACAGATGACATATTTAAGGACGGATTGAGTATTGCAAAGTTCACAGAGATGAACTTTCCTAACAAGATATTACATATTATTGATCCCCAGCTGCGACAGGAGTTGGACTTTTGCCCAGAAACCCCAACAGTCGTGAAGGAAAAAGGTGTACACTGCCTGCATTCTATGCTCAACATTGGCCTTTGCTGTACCAAGATGTCCCCGAGTGAACGCACCAGCATGCAGGAGGTGGCTGCAAAGCTGCATGAAATCAGGGATGCATATTTCAGGGGAACTAAAGAAGTAGTTCGATGTTGTTGTCTAAATAGTTTCTGAAAGATTCATCGATTATCACTAGCATGCATGTGTCGTTTCCGTTGTGATGAGATTGCCACTCCGTTGAATAAAAACAGTGGTTGAGTTAAAAAAAATGACCACAAAAATTGGAGTGATGTAGTACTAGATGATGTAGTGTTTCTTATTTTCATTGCATGACAAATGGCTCTGTAGACTGTAACCGTAAGACATAATTTATCCTTGATGCCAATACGCAAGATGTTGTGCTACATGCATATCTTACGTCTTGTGTGTCCTTGGTTTGTTTTGTTTGAATTGGCTTCAAAATAAGTCATATTCATATTGAAAAACTTGTTATACAAAATCTACCGTCCAAAAGGAGAAGGTTGCGAATGCAACGCCGACGGATGGATCTCTGATCTCTCTCCTCATCAACCAGAGCAAGATGGACCTCAAAACACAAGTCTCCGTGTGGTGTGCCAAGCGTTCTTGAGAAAGAAAGGTGTTCCTAGCTGCTACACCACACATGGCGGCATGGGCTCGATCAGCCCAGCTCGCTCGATGTTGCCCTATCATCCACGGATAAAAGGCGAAACCAACCGCACACTCGATCGCGGCTCAGGCCCTTGTGGACATGGGTTGTCTTTGCGAAGCTAAGGCCTCTATAGCTTTCCTCGAACAATCAAATAAAATAGTTTTTCCATCACATTTTAAAATAGCTTATCAAGACAGATTTTTCAAAGCAGCTTATTGACATATGGTTCATTCGTACAAACATATTAGCTAGAGCCAAAAAGAAAAGCCGTAGCTTAGGCTCCTAAACCGCATGCGTAAAAACCTGCTAGTGGCAATAACCAAGGGTCAGAAAATCTTCAATGCTCCACGGTTAACTATGTACTTAGGAGAGATGTTACGTTAGCACGAATAATAGCTTCAAATAAATTCATGTGGGTCCAACCTGCAGAGCACATGGGAGCTAATATGTATTAGAGTGGGAACGTAACTATTTTAAATAAAATGTACCAGACTTAAAGCTGCTATGCATTATCTGGGGCTACCGATGGTGTGAGTGTGTTAGCATTAATGGTGCAAGGGATTGCACATAATTTATATTTAGAGAGAGAGAAAAGGATGTACATGTCCATAAGTAGGGTAATTGCTGCAGAGAGCTCGCAAGAGCAAGGCAAAGGCAAAGAAGCGATCCTTCTCGTTCTCTACCATGCCATTTACACCAGATTACATGTTCATAAATAACGATTAAAGCCCACGTGATGTGGTCCATAAGTGTGATGTTTAATGCTAGAGAAGTACAAACATAATGTTAGCCCGGATTTTATCAATCCAAAATTCTCTGTGATTTCACTATACTATTCCTTAGATTAGTAGATAATGCTCACAGATATATTATTGTATACCAAAAACATATCAGATGGAAGCGTAAATAATATAGTAATTACTTACTCATAGGCCAATCAGATCGAAATCAATAAAATGCAGTAGCAGAAACGAAACTTCACATAGATGAGACCCTCAGGACTCACCCACAGGTAGCCCACTAGGGTTTGTAACCTTATTCTTGGCCTCGCCGTCTTTCAACATCTATTGATTCCTTTAAAGCACCGCAAGGCTTAGCCTTCTTTTTCTTACTAATTGAATAATAGTAATTAAGCAAGAATGAGTACAACGGTACTCGGCAAGTCACTAAACAGAATGCAATATTAATAGATACAAAGCTGTCAAAGGAGTCTTGAGGTTCTCTTCGTTGTTAAAGGCATTGATTTGAAAGTTACAATAAATAGGAAAATTCTTAAGACTTAGAAGTTTTAACTAAACCAGATTTTCTAAAGTTGTTTGAGAGAATGATATAATAATAGTAGCGTAGGTTACATCCACCGAATGCTAGTTTTGATCATTATCACCACTGAAGTACATTCCCTCTAGGAAAAGCCAAAGTTGGGGTTACATCCGCCCAACGAGTTTTTATCTCACCCATAAAGGTTTTTGAAATAGAATCTAACTCGAGTAAGTTCTCCATGTCCGCCCTTGACCGTGGGCACGGCTGTTCGAATAGTTTATAGTCTACAGAGACTGTACATTTTACCCACAAGAGACAATCAACCCAATAACTCTACATGATTCCTTAGACATGTAGATCAAGGGATCGTCACATAACTTTTCGTAGTTACCTTGTCCCATTGCCAATTCACCCATATGAGCTTTGTCCCACATGAAGTAGGCCTCATAAGTTGTGCGGGAAGTCATACCCTAGTCACTAGGCCAGTTGGACTTTGATGTGTCCATAGGTCCCACGGTACACATCACCTCGGTGGGATCCCATTCATGCCGGACTTTTGTCCACACATACACTACTTCACTCCCACACCGGTGAAATGACTCGAGGTCTAGTAACTATCGTGGCCTAGTTGTAGAATTGTGGTTGTACTAGTTTACATTAGGAGGTCATCACATAATTAAGTTCTTAATTTATCTAGGCGGTACATACCACAAACCATAAATTCTCATGTGACATCAGCACCAACACCTCTTACCATCCATCTAGATAGGTAACAACAAGTTATAGGGTTTTGAGAAGCGTGCCATCGCTAGTGAGGGCATAACATCGTCGATAATAGCGAGAAAATTCTCCATATTATTAGACAACGACTAAAGCAAATATGCCAACATCAATGAATATTGGGGATCACCACGGTTAGTGAGGAAGCTGCAATATTAAGTTGGCCAATGTCGAAAAAGAGGAGCGATCGACACACGAGAAGTGGATATCAAGGATGCATAACATCATGCATCTTTACAAATAGAAGCGTGGCGTCTATACAAATAGAAGCATAGACAAATAAAGCATAGGAGCAAAGAGCTACATGATTAAAATTTGGAAGGGACAGCAGCTGAGAAGGATCGATTAAAATTTGGGCTCATTGTTAGAGATTGAAGCGGAAAAGATGTGATAGTGAGAAGATATAGAAGACATATGGTTCGGTGGGGGTAGCAGGCATGTGAGGAAGATAAGTTCAAGATAGGTCACCCATTGTGTATTGGTATGTACGTGAGCAAGGTAGTCTAATATCATGTAAACTAATAAGATAATTTACTATCATATAATCAATGTATTGCTTAAGATTAAATAGAGGTACATGTGCATACATATATTTTTAAAAAAGAGTAACTAATAGAGGAAGAATAGGAGTATGCAACTATATAATCCATGTATGATGGAGAGTGATTACGTTTCTAAGAAGCTCAACAACTTATTACGCTCAATGATTTTCTTCTATCAAAACTTATACTTCAATTATGTTCCTCAAGTTATATTTTTCTTCAAGCTTTATTGTCAATTCAATGCTTATGATATCTTAGAAATCTAAATAGTTGATAAGATAAGTAAATATATTCTGAAGCATCTAACTTATATTATTTAATACTAAAAACTTTGAAACAAATTTAGTCGTGTAAATAGTGAGCCACACTGCTAGAATCTAACAACTAAAGGACGAGGAAGCTTTTTATTAAACTTGTCCAATTCCAAAGAATATATGTGATTAGATGTTGTTCAAATTTATGCAAGTATAATTTGTATATTGAATGTTTACCCACTTTAAATGCCTACACATTTTTTTTGCATTTTGCCACAACGTTATCGCTGGATTGTAGTATATATTATCCTCTGTAAGGTATTGTATGTATATATGTATTTATTTTAGCAACTGAAAATACACTGCAGCTACTGCTAACTTTTTTAGCGTAATTAAAATTAAAAAATATATCATTATAAATAATACAAAAGAAATAAAAAAAATAAAAAGCTAAAAACCAGAAGTTAGAAATAGAATCTCATTAGAGTAGGGCCAAAGAGACCCAGAGCAGTATCGATTAGCCACGCGCGCATGGAAATGGAAATGGGGTGTCACGACTTCCGGCCAAGGAGTGCCTTACTTTGACGTCCAGTCAGCCGGTATAGACTGATTAACTGGAACGCCTCGAAATTGCACCTAGGAGAAATTCTACTGTGTCACTGTTGCATAGCCGGCTTTGTCTCACAAGCCAATCTGGGACTATCACGTGGGGGCAAAAATTCACTGTAGCAGTACGGAAACAGTATTTTCATTTGTTTTTAATGGCTGATACAGTGTATATTGCCACGTGTCACGATTCTATTGGCTTGTTACACTAAACTAAGTTCTATCACCGTTGCATATTAGAATTTTCCTTCATTGAGTGATGTACCCTCACGATCGGTTGGCAAGTAGCGGCGGCGTCAAGTCAACTCAGCAGATGGTGACTGATTAACTGGAACGCCTAGGGCCTGTTTGGTTGCCTGCATCCGGTTGAACCAGGCTGGCCGGATGCAGGTTCAGCCTGGCTCTGCTCATGCAAGATTCCCCCCGCAGCCAGGCTCTGGAGAAACGTGGGAATCGGCGTTTACGGGAGCGAGCTCGTGGGATGCAGGCGATTAGTCAGTTGATGATGTTATTAGTGTATATTAGTAAATATCAAGTATTATTAACGTGTTTTGAAGAAGTTTAAGATATAATAAGATACGAACATCTCATATAACATATCTTCATAATCATAATCATAATCTTATATTATTTTTATCTCATGCAACATATCTTCGTACAGGCAACCAAACAATATCTCTTCTCAACCAGGCTCTACTCGTACGTGAACCAAACACGACACTAACGAACCGTGCGTGAGGCTGTGCTACTCGATCGATCTGTAGATGTGCGTGCTTAGTGCGGCCTGGCGTGAGTCCCGAGGCTGGCCATGACCTTAGCTCCTCGCTGGCTATTGCTCCATCGGTGCTTGCCAAGCCGGCCATTTTTGCATGGCCAATGATCAGTCCTAAGCGTAGTATTATAAAACACACGATAGAAATAAAAAAAATAAAAAGAACAGACACGAATTTAACATAAAAACTCTTTGAGAGAAAAAATCGTGAACCTACGAAGACGGAATTTATTATATGAGAATATATTTACAGTGAGACTCTTGCTCTTTCTATGAACTACAGAGATGCATATATAGGGCGGGAGAGCGAGTCTCAAAGAGAGAAGAAACGAATCAATCAAATCGCTAGCCGTTGTCATGTCGACATGGCTTATTGCATGCACTGTTTAGCACGACGTCTGGTGCAGTATCCGGCATGAACATGATGACCAATTTGAATCACATTTTAATAATCTCCACCTTAATATGAATTTGCTCTTATAGCCGAAATATGAAAAATCTTCTCAAAATAAGTTGCACCAATTAATCTTGTACCTCGAAAGTCCATCGGACAAATCTGAATATAAAAGACTATAACAATCTTGTCTAAACGCTTCTCGCAAAGCAAAATTGGGCAAACCATCAGCAGATCTACACACACAGGTATCAACAAAGTAGACGAACAAATATGGATCTCCAACAATTCATAACCCTAGCAAAAAGTCTTGAGTCTGTGCAATTGACCTCCTGAAACAAATGCTCAATCGTTGAACAATATAGGCCAAAACATCACATGTAGCGTTAGATAGATGGCGAAGAATTCATATCATGGAATCTTGACATACTCTATCTAAAACACAAAACTCGACAAAAACACTCATTAGAAGAGCAATTTGTATGTGTAGCCATCACATATGTCAAACTACCGACTTCAACGGTAATTACATTCTATGATATGGTTAAAACTACTCTAGTAAAATTATTTGAATAAAAGAACTCTTGTTCCATTAATGGAGTATAAAACTACAGTAGACCTTTCATATCGATCTATGACAACTGAACAAATATATAGTATCTACGGAAAAACAAACTCCTTACACATAAACCCTTCATTTAGAGCTGAAATTAGAGAAAAAAACATCACTTTAAAACAACAAAACTTCAGAGAGTATCACGCTAGCTGCCATCAGAGTGTTATCAAATTCCTAAAAATCAATGTTGCCAAAACCACATAACGATCGCGCAGGCGACCTAAATTGTAACATATCCAAATGTTGATTGAAACACCTAATTCAGTTGTCCCCACAACTGACATTATTTATTTTTTAAAGCCTCTTCAATCAAGTGTAACCCAATTTGTGCATAAAACCTGCAACTCCGCCCGTAGAAGATGATGGATCATCAAACAAATCGGCAATAATTAATCATGCATAAATATCGTCAATGATAGGCACAATGACCTAAATTGCAATAGACTCCACCTCTAATAGAAGCAATGTGATGATCGACTGAACCAGGAGATCATCAACAGATAATTTACTTTTATTCGACATGTCTATCCGGTGATGACCGGTCTGACCTCCTTCCCTGGCCAGTCAGACTGCCAGGTCTGCAAGAATTTCAAAAAATTGTAAATTTGTAAAATTCAAATTTTACATCTCTAAAATAGCAACGGTTTTTCATGACAAAACTCTAAACCTGCAATTTTATAAAATCCAAATTTTCACATTACAACAAAACCCTAAACCTGCGTCGTCCGTCAACCTCGCCTGCCACTTCGGTCTCGATGCATTGCTCCACGTCGCCAGCGTATTGGATGGGTTCAGCGTAAGGACCGCAAGGTCAGGAGGACCCCACAGATTTCAAGTCAAGAAGGAAATTGTCACCTATTGCTCTAATGATCATGCTCACCAAATTGGGTGACAGTCAATAGTCTAGTTTGTTTTCTACTAGAACTACGAATTCAAATGCGAATTAGATTTTCTCGTATTAGCATTGTGAATCCATGTGTGGATTCAGGGGAAAAACTGTAGTGCACAAATTCCAGTGTGAATTCCAATGTGAATCCATGTGTGGATTCAGGGGAACAAACTGTAGTGCACAAATTCTACGGCGACTGCTTGATTTCATTGCTGCCTTGCCACGTGCACGAGTGCCAAGCTTGCGACCACTTAGAGCAACTCCAGCAGTACTACTCAAAACAGGGCCCTTACTTTTCATTTGAGGGCTCCCCCTACTTTTAAAACTCGACCTGCGGGGGGGAAGAATCCCCGGGCATTGCTAAGAAGAAGGTCTTCTCATGAGACCAGAAAACCCCGAACCCTGCTCCACCCTTACAGCGGCACCATTGAGACTACTGGCGGATCCTTTGGATCAACGCCTTGGCGACCTTGGACCTGTGCTTTGGTGTGGTAGCGGCGAGGATTTTTCCCAAGCCTGAAATTCGCTCCCATGGGAGTCGACCCGAGACACAGGGTGCTACTCAAGCCTCTAACCATTGGGCTAGAGACCTTTTCGCAGGGCTCCCCCTACTTTTGAGGGCCCTGTTTTTTTGCATCTACTCCAACAGCACCTCTCAAATCTAAGCCCTCAAATATATTCCACTACCCACTGACACATGGGACCCACTCCTCAGCCCACCCGCTCCCACGCCCCACCGCAGCCGCGCGCCTCGCCTCGCTCACCCTCCGCCTCCGCTCGGGCCCCTCCCTCTCCGCCGCGCTCTCCGCGCTCCCCTCCCCGTCGGACCCCTCCCTCCTCCTCCTCTCGCCTCTCGCGGGAGGAATCGCCGGGGGAGCCGCCGAGGAGGACGGTGGCGCGCGGCGGGGAATCGCCGGGAGCGCCGGGAGGAGGCGCGCGGGAGCTCGCGGGGAGCAGGAGGGCAGAGGACAGGCGCGAGGAGGAGCGGGAGGAGGCGGTGGGAGGGTGGCGAGGCGTCAGTAGGTGGAGGTGAGAGCCGCTGAAGAGGAGCCGCCGAGGGGAGGCGGGCGCCGGGAAGGGAAGGCAGGGAGGAGGCGAGGCGGGCGGCGGTGGAGGCGGTGGGAAAGCGGGAGTCGGGGGCAGCGGGAAGAGGCGGGCGCCGGGAAGGGGCGGGGAGGCGGGCGGCGGTGGAGGTGGGGCGCGGGAAGGGCCCCTACGGGCGCGGGAGGCGGGGCGGCGGGGAGGCGGCGGCGGGGGAAGGAGCAAGGAGGAGTCGGGCGAGGGAGGGGGGCGGGCGAGGGAGGTGGCGGGGAAAGATGCAGGCGGGGAGGGAGGCGGCGGGGAAAGATGCAGGCGGGGGGGAGCGCCCGAGCGGGAGAAGTTTCACGGTGCGGGAAAAAAACAGAAAAATGAGGGGTGGAGGGGGAGCCCCTAGGAATGAGGGGTGGGAGGGGGATTTGAGGGGCTCCTCAAATTTGAGGGCTCTAGTAGGGGCCCTGCTGGACCTCTATTTTTGTCTCAAGCCCTCAAATTTGAGGTTTGAGGGCTCAAGTAGGGGTCATGCTGGAGTTGCTCTTACTAAAGCGCCTTGTCTATATCTATCATGTTGTTTCGGAGAGCATCATGCCGTCCTTTTGTTTGGATGACTTGTGGAAATTAGGCCAGTCAAGTCATCTCTTGGCTGGCGTTTTCATCTTCAATGACGATGTAAGAAGGCTGTCACTTTCTCCATTTTCTTTGTAGAAACTAGGTCACTACGGAAGCCGTCTTTGAGTGGTTCTATGTATAGGAGTTCAACTGAAAAAGAAAACAGTTTACAAAACTGATTTTTTTAAGAATACAAAACTGAAATTGAAGTAGCAGTTGAGGAGAAGATTAGACAGCTTTCCAGAAGGAGATGGTTGGCATGCCTATAAATGAAGTGTGCAAGGCTGTAAGCAGATATAGTAACTTACAGCTATGGCCGTTCTCCAACCGAAGTACGCAGCCTCTCTCTCATAGAAGTGATATAAAGGCATTGTAAGTTACATCTACTATTTGATGAAGCATATTTTTTTTCTTTTTTGGGGTGGAAGAAACACATTGTTTTCTGTACAGTTAAGATGAAATGTCCTTGCTGTTTTGATCACCCTAACTGTTTCCCCAAATGTCGAATGGTGGTGATCACAAGAACTTAAGGTGCACAAATGTCTTGCTCATCTTTGTGTTTGTAAATAGTGCTAATCTAGATTCTAGAGTGTTTTAACTTTTTTCGAGAGAGAAAGCATTAGTTTCTAATCAGGAATACAATTGTATGTGTATTAGCTAGGTCTTGAGGACGTCCAGATGTCATTGTGCTTGTTACTCAATGCAAATACCAATTGAGGATAGATACAAGACTGTTTACTAAAAAAGTAAGTTGTAAATAACAGGTCAATTATTGCTAGAAAAGTTTCTGTGTCGTAACACAACATGCAAAATAAGTTAGAAATATATACACAATTTTCAGAGTTCAACAAGCGCAGCACATACACTAGTTGTTTTCTACCATCTGGTTCAGTTTTTCTCTTCTTTTTTTTTTTTTGAAAAGAAACTCCATGCACAACAAGTGAGGAACGAGGAAACTAGGAGAAAATATATTATGAGTAAAAAATACAAAGAGATATACAAGAGGAGGAGAGAGTATAAGGAAGATCACAATCAAAGTTTTGTTCAGTAGTTTTAGCAGGCAAATTCATGAATATTCAGCAGCATAAGATAACATAACTGATTAACTCCCGCATAATTGCAGGATTCTGAAGAAAATTCCCATATCTGAATGACAATTAGATTAGTCAAGACTACAGTTATAATATTCAACATGCAGTGGCCGAAATTTTCGCTTCTGTTGAATCTTGCTGATGGAATCGACAGCATCCAGATAATAACTAATTGACTCCCACGTAATTGCAGGACTCTCAAGAAAATCCACATATCTGAAAGCTAATCAGATTATTAAAGATAGGTTATAATAGTCAACTGCAGTGGCTGGAATCTCACTTCTGTCGAATCTTGCGGAAGGACAGAAAGCAAGTCCTGAGGAAAGGAAAAGCTGAAGTAGAAGCAAAATCCTTCAGGTACTTCACATGACACAAATGAATGTTTGCTAACATTAAGCATTGGCTATCTAAAAAAGTCCTCTGTTTTTATGTTTGCATATAATCAAGTTCTAAACTCAACAAAGATAGCTAGCCATACATGAAGATTACTACAATCGTGCAGTTCATCTTGGTGCTCATGGTTTGCAATGCGCATTTCTTCATCTATATCTCGTTATATGGAAACGAGACTGACCGGCTTTCACTACTTGAATTCAAGAAGGCAATCAGTCTTGATCCGCAGCAAGCCTTGATGTCCTGGTATGATAGCACACACTTCGCCATTGGGAAGGTGCCTTGTTCGGTTGAGACTCCATGTCGTATCACTTCTCTTAATCTTACAAATCGAGGTTTAGTACGGCAAATATCTCCTTCACTTGGAAACCTCACATTCATAGCAATTCTATCCCTTCCAGAGAATTCATTTATTACTAGGACGGATACCTGATCTTGCAAACTGTTCCAACCTCAAGGTGCTATGGTTGAATGGCAATAATCTAGTGGGACAAATTCCAGAAGATTTGCCTCATCGCTTTCAAAGTCTGCAACTTGCAATTAATAATCTTACTGGAGCCATCCCTGTTTCTCTCGCCAATATCACAACGCTGAAAAGGCTTAGTTGTCTATATAATAAAATCGAGGGCAACATCCCAAATGACTTTGCAAAGTAGCCTGGGCTGCTATTTCTGCACTTGGGTGCAAATAAGTTGGCAGGTTGGTTTCCACAAGCCCTCCTGAATCTTTCTACTCTAGTTGAACTTAGTCTTGCTTCCAATGATCTAAGTGGAGATGTACCATCCAATATCGGTAACTATCTACCCAATCTCCAAAAGTTCCAATTAGGCGGGAACTTCTTTCATGGGCATATCCCATATTCATTGATAAATGCTTCCAAGCTATACCTTGTCGATATATTAATTAATAATTTCACCGGGGTTGTGCCTAGCTCCATTGGCAAACTTATTAAACTGTCTTGGTTGAATCTTGAGTGGAATAAACTCCATGCACATAACAAGCAAGATCTGGAGTTTATGAGCAGCTTAGCGAATTGCACTGAGCTACAAATGTTCTTCTTGAAGGCCATGTGCCAAATTCATTTGGAAACCATTCCACTCTACTCCAGTATGTACACATGGGACTAAATCATCTATCAGGGGTTTTCCATCCAGCAAAGCAAATCTTTATAAGCAATAATTCATTCAAAAAATATAATAATATTTATTTAAAAGGTCATAAATATAGAAGTGATAGAATCATCTTTATGATTGTCTCTAGAGTATATCGCTAACACTAGCTTTGTACACTTCAATTCTACAAAACAGAATGGGACAGTCAACACTGGCGTGAACCTTGAGGAGGATAGATGGTCACAAAAATCGCCTAGGGAGGAGAAATATAGTTTTCACGATCTTGTTTCAAAATATAAGGTGTGTATATAAATTTAATGACTTTTTCTTTTTGTTTGCCTTTATTTATCTTCACTCTCACTTCAACATTTATGAGTAAGCACCAACACTAATTATTCTCTATTATTTCTAAGGCATTAACACCATGTATATCATGATAATTTTTCACTACTATTCTCTTGGTTTCATGTTCTCCTTAATCCTCTTGCTTAACCAAAATGCGCTTCATAAAAAGAAAAGAAACTAGGAGAACACGATACTTAGGAGTTTTCTTTTTTTTCGACATGAGGGAAAAATCGAGTAGCGGCATAAATTACGCACCACTCTTAAGTAATAGTTGCTCTACTTGGCAGTAGGCATGCCTATAAATGAAGGTTGCATAGGAATTCGATTCTAAAAAACTGTTGTTTTTAGGCCATTCTCAATGGAGAGTTTCATGGCGTTGTTTTCAAGACTGCCACATCATGTAAAATGAAATGAAATATGGATGAAACATCCATCCTCAATGCATAGTTTCATTCTATTGTTTCATAGACATTTAATTTCATGACTCATATAAAGTTGGTAATCGTGCCAAGAGAGTTTCATCTAGATGAAACTCACTTCTTCTCTCTCTTCTTAAAAATGTTGCTATATCATCAAAAATACATATGTGGTAATTTATTAAATGTAGATGAAACTTCCACTGAAACTGGCCTAAATGATACAAAACTGAAGTTAAAGTGACCACCGAGTTGAAAATTAAACCCAAGCTTTCTTTCTCGTACAAGGGGTACGTAGGATCCCGAGAAATAATGGAGGTACATAGGAAGTAGTAGACTAGTACTGTTTGATGAAACCTTTGTTTTTTGAAGGGAGGAAGAAACGCAAAAGAAGGAACAGGAAGCAAACCACGAGAAAAGGAAAAGCTGAAGTAGTGGAAAGAAAAAACAGTCAGGTACTTTACATATATCCCAACTAAAATGAATATATGTAATTTGATAGCTAACATTTATTCAGTATTACCTGAAATTTCCCTTTTTCTCTATTTACGCATATATAATAAAGGCCTAAATTCAACCAAGGTAGCTAGCCTAGCCATGAAGGATACTGCAATTGGACAGTTTTTGTTGGTGCTCATGGCTTGCTGTGCACATGCTGTCATCTGCTCCTTAAATGGAAACGAGACGGATAGGCTGTCACTACTTCAATTCAAGAAGGAAGTCAGCCTCGATCCACAACAAGCTTTGATTTCATGGAATAATAGCAATCACTTCTGCAATTGGGAAGGTGTCTCGTGCAGCTTGAAGAATCCACATCGTGTCATGTCTCTTAATCTTACAAATCGAGGTTTAGTAGGGAAAATCTCTCCTTCACTTGGGAACCTAACATTCCTTAAGTACCTAGCCTTGCCTGAAAATACATTCACAGGACAAATCC
Source organism: Dendrocalamus sinicus (assembly GCA_036346575.1). NCBI lineage: Eukaryota > Viridiplantae > Streptophyta > Magnoliopsida > Poales > Poaceae > Dendrocalamus > Dendrocalamus sinicus. The sequence goes on from CM070671.1 coordinate 2,750,920, forward strand.
CTCCTTCGCTTGGTCACCTGCGTCGCCTTCAAACCCTCGACTTGAGTAATAACACGTTACAAGGAATTATACCTGTTTTTGGAAACTGTTCAAAACTCAAGGTTCTATGGATGAGGCAGAATAATCTAGTTGGGCAAATTCCTACATATTTGCCTCCAGACCTTCAACAGCTGCAACTTTCACATAATAATCTTACTGGAACCATCCCTTCTTCTCTTGCCAATATCACCACACTTAGTATGCTTAGTTGTGCGAGTAATATCCTCCAAGGCAACATCCCAAATGAGTTTGCGAAGTTACCCACCCTAAAGTACTTGTATGTAGGTGGCAATATGTTTACAGGTGGGTTTCAACAAGCCATCTTAAATATTTCTACTCTTGTTGAAATTAGCTTTGATTCGAACCATTTAAGTGGAGAAATACCATCCAATGTCGGTAACTCTCTACCCAATCTCCAACTGGTCCAATTAGATGGCAACTTCTTTCATGGGCATATCCCCTCTTCTTTAACAAATGCTTCCAAGCTATTTTACCTTGATATATCAGAAAATAAGTTCACCGGGGTTGTGCCTAGCTCCATCGGTAAACTTACCACACTGTCTTTGTTGAATCTTGAAGGGAATCAACTCCAAGCACGTAACAAGCAAGACTGGGAGTTTATGAACAGCTTAGCAAACTGTACCGAGTTACAAGCTTTCTCGATATGGAATAATCATCTAGAAGGACAGGTACCAAGCTCATTAAGTAACCTTTCCGCTCAACTTCAATATCTATATTTGGGACAAAATCAATTATCAGGGGATTTTCCTTCTGGCATAGCATACCTTCCAAACCTAATTAGTTTAGGGTTGTATGACAATAAGTTTACAGGTGTGATACCACAATGGCTTGGAGCTATCAAAACATTGCAAGTACTATCCCTAGATGACAACGTCTTTACAGGGTTTATTCCATCCTCCCTTTCCAATTTATCTCAACTGACAGAACTTTACCTAGATTCAAACCAATTTGTTGGGAACATACCACGAAGCTTTGGAAACCTTCAAATCCTTGCAATATTAAGTATTCCCAATAACAATCTTCATGGTAGGGTACCAAGTGAGATCTTTGAAATTCCAACAATATCAAAAATTGATTTATCGTTCAACAACCTCGTTGGACAACTTCCTATTGAAGTAGGCAATGCCAAGCAACTCATGTATTTGCATCTTTCATCCAATAAGCTATCTGGAGATATTCCAAACACTTTGGGTAATTGTGAAAGTATGGAAAACATCGAGTTGGACTGGAATACTCTCAATGGAAGCATCCCCACTTCATTAGGCAACATAAGAAGCCTTGAGCAACTAGACTTAACTGGTCTCACAATGACTTAACTGGGACAATACCAGCGTCTCTTGGCCATCTACAACTTCTTGAGCAACTAGATTTGTCATTCAACCATCTTAAGGGTGAGGTCCCAACAAAAGGAATATTCAACAATGCAACTGCTATAGAAATTGATGGAAATATGGCGCTTTGTGGTGGGGCACCGGAGTTGCACCTGCTTGCATGTCTTGCCATGCCTTTGAATTCAACTAAGCACAAGAAATCTATTGTGCTTAAAGTAGTGATCCCATTAGGCAGCATGGTGTCACTTGCTATGGTGATCTCTGTTTTGTTTTTGTGGAGAGGAAAACAAAAGAGAAAATCTATATCTTTGCCCTCATTTGGTAGGAAATTTCCCAAAGTTTCTTATAATGATCTTGCCAGAGCAACAAATGGATTCTCAACATCCAATCTAATCGGCAGAGGAAGATACAGTTATGTATATCAAGGAGCACTATTTCAAGGCATAAATGTGGTTGCTATCAAAGTCTTTAGCTTGGAGACAAGGGAGCACAAAGAGCTTCATTGCAGAATGCAATGCTTTGAAAAATGTGCGTCATCGTAATCTAGTTCCTATCCTTCTGCATGCTCAAGTATTGATGCTAAGGAAATGATTTCAAAGCCTTAGTGTACAAGTTCATGCCACGAGGGGACTTGCATGCTTTACTATACTCAACTCGAGATGATGAGAACACTTCAACTTCAAACCACATTACACTAGCTCAAAGGTTAAGCATTGTCGTCGATGTAGCAGATGCATTGGAGTACCTCCACCATAACAACCAAGGAACTATTGTTCATTGTGATCTGAAGCCTAGCAACATTCTTTTGGATGATAGTATGACAGCTCATGTTGGAGACTTTGGCCTTGCTAGGTTCAAAGTTGATTCCACAACATCATATCTCGGTGACTCAAACTCAACATCTTCACATACAATAAAGGGAACCATTGGATATGTGGCCCCAGGTAATGTTTAATTTCTTATTGTTCTATGTGTCCACATAACTTGAGCACAAATTACTTATTTTCAAAAATTGTGCTAACATGTGACTAACTTTTCTTGTATGGGATCTACTACAGAGTACGCTGGTGGTAACCAAGTCTCAATTGCCTCAGATGTTTATAGCTTTGGAGTTGTTCTCCTCGAAATACTCATCAGAAGGAGGCCAACAGATGACATATTTAAGGACGGATTGAGCATTGCAAAGTTCACAGAGATGAACTTTCGACAAGATATTGCATATTGTTGATCCCAGTGCGACAAGAGTTGGACTTTTGCCAAGAAACCCCAACATTGTGAAGGAAAAAGGTGTACACTTTGCACTGCTTTCTATGCTTAATGTTGGCCTTTGTTGTACCAAGGCGTCCTTGAGTGAACGCACCAACATGCAGGAGGTGGTTGCAAAGTTGCGGAATCGAGGATGCATATTTCAGGGGGAACTAAAGAAGCAGTTCATGTTGTCTAAATAGTTTATGGCATATTCATGGGTTATCATGTAGCATGCGTGTGTCGTTTCCGTTGCGATGATATCACCACTCCGTTGAATAAAAACTGTGGCTAAGTTTAAAAAAATAACCATAAAAATTGGAGTGATGTAGTACCAGATGATGTAGTGTTTCTTATTTTCACTGCTTGACAAGTGGCTCTGTAAGACTGTAACTGTAAGACATAATTTATGCAACAACAATAACAACAAAGCCTTTTGTCCAAAATTAGTTGGGGGTAGGATAGGAATGAAACCTTCTCAAGGTCAAAGAGACAAGAGCCTTAAAAACCTACAATGCAAAAAATCCTAAATCGTACATCCTGCCATCTGAGTTGAGAGCCTAAAGCACTGTCTCTAAACTTTCTTATGGTTTCAGTATGTGGATCGCTAACTTCCATGCATTCTTATCTAAAACTAATTTTTTTTGATATATTCTAAGTCTCTTTTAACTGCTTCCTCCCACGTCAGTCTTGGTCGAACTTTGCCTCTTCTTACATTTTCAGTACATCTTAAAATTTCACTACAGACCGGTGCCTCAAGACGTTTCAAACCATCTGAAGCGATGGTGGACAAGCTTCTCTTCAACTGTAAGACATAATTTATGCTTGATGCAAATTTGCAAGATGTTGTGTGCCCTTGTTTTGTTCTATTTGAATTGGCTTCAAAATAAATCACATTCATATTATAAAATTTGTTAAACAAAGTCTGCTGTCCAAACGGAGAAGGTTGCGGCTGCAACGCCAATGGACGGATCTCTGATCTCTCTCCTCTTCAATTGGAGCAAGATGGACCTCAAAACTCAAGTCTCCGCGTGGTGCACCAACCACTACAAGAGAAGTGTCATTTTGTGACATATATGGCATGACAAAGGGTCTAAATGTCACTAAATCATCTAGTTTATGACGTTTTTGTAGAGGTAATTTGGCTTAGTGACAAAAATAATATGAATGTCACAAAAAATGTCATGATGCAAGTCTAAATCAATGTAGTGACAATATTTGTTGTGTCATTAGGGCTACTTTGCGAACGTTATAAATTAATGACAAAACTGGTGTGTCAGAAATTATTATATATCCATGTAGTGACAATATTTGTTGTGTCATAGGGGCTACTTTGCGAATGTCATAAATTAATGACAAAACTGGTGCGTCACAAATTATTATATTGAATTATTTAAACCATCATTTTCCTTGTTGGCATACGGCACGCTTTATCATTGGTGCCTCGCCTTGTCCTCGTTCTCATTGTCTGCAGAAAACACTTGTAGTGTCTTGAGGAAGGGATTGAGATTACGACATGGTTGCAAGCACGCCTCGAAACCTACTACGTCGTGTCTTGTCACCTAAACCAAACACACCCTACAATTCCAATTAATCAAGAGGAACCGTAGATGGCAAAAATATAATTCCAAACACACCCCTAGATATGTAATTTATGGACCTAAAGGTTTTTCCTAAATTAATTGGCATAATATACATTTTTCATAAATTTATGGGGTGAAGGGTTTCCTTAAATTAAATAATTGGCCTAATATGCGGAGCGGCCTTTGGGCGGCAAAAAAATCATTTGTACAGTGGCGCCAAGGATCCCGCGCACACCACAATTTTAGAGACAAAATGTCTTTTCTACGCACACATATACTACAACAGTCTCATTTGTACCAAAGGGCAGTACAGTAAGATTAACCCCACGCTAACCTATTCAAGCCAAAGCACCCCAAAAACTGCCGCAGTCCACAGCCGCCGCCCTCCGCGATCTCCCTCGACCATGCCCCTCGGCGCTCCTCCCCCGACGGAGGCTGTCGCGGCGCTGCTCCCGAGGCCCGACCGCGTCCTCGCGCTCCGTCCTCGGCCGTGCCCCTCGGCTGCTCCCCGGCGGAGGCTGCCGCGCGCTGCTCCCGAGGCCCGACCGCGCCCTCGCGCTCCGTCCTCGACCGCGCCCCTCGGCTGCTCCCCGACCGCGCCCCTCCGCGCTCCGTCCTCGACCGCGCCCCTCCGGCTGCTCCCCCGACCGCGCCCCTCCGGCTGCTCCCCCGACCGCGCCCTCCGCGCTCCATCCTCGACCGCGACCTGTCCCCAGCTTCCTCGTTGCCCTAACTCGTGGAGATATCTCCAGGTCGCAAGGTGCCCAACCGGCCCTCAAACAGGAGTCAACCAAAGGGTACCTCTCGTTCAACGCCCCCTCTATGCAATCCATATGGTGTGCAGCAGGATCTCTTGATTTGATTTCTTGTAATCTCCATGTCTCTTAGGGTTAGTGAACAGGGGCAGATCTACAGTAATTCATGGGTATTCAGTTGAGCTTGCCGAGACTCGACTAGATTTGTTCTAATCTTGTTGGATTCAACCATTCGAGGATTTGTTCACAGCACACATGAGTTGCTTTGCTTGGAAGTGCAGATGGCGTAACCCAGCAAAGGAAGAAGGCTTTTGTAGTGACTAGTGATTGGGATTAATCGCCTTTAGTAGCGAGAGCGGCAAGATTCATCAAGTAGACTGGATCTGGATGCCTCAACATCAAGGTTCATACTTTGCAAATTGCAATGCAGCCTGATTGTTTTCCTTGTATTGGCTCGCCGTTGCTTGCTAAATTTCTTATTCTTAGTTAGAACCAATAGGCAAAGAATGTACATTTAATCAAGTAGAACGATTATCTATTGTGCGAGTAACAAGGAAATTACAGTATGTTATGGAGGCACTAGTTGTGTAATCTGCATGTCTCTTATGGTTAGTGAATACGGTATGTTATGGATGCACTAGTTCCTTTCATATTTAGCCGCGTGATTGTATAGTGGTATATAAGCGGTACATTTTGTTTCTCGATCTTCTTTGTGGTTGGAGCATTATATATATATAATTGTCTCATCTTTTTGTTCATTTATTTATGTCTGAAGCGCTATCCATTTCTTCATATTATATGTTCTTGATCTTTCAAAAGCGAATAAGAGAGCTAGGCCTCATCATCCCCTTTACAATTCTTAAAGAATGAATAATATTTACTTTCAACTTGTTGTCATGTAGTAATTTTAACTCACCAACTATGTCGGTGACCACCTTTTGAACGATCTTGCATTATTTTTGTTTCTATTCAAGCATTCGAACACATTATGCGAACAAGTTCAATACTTCAGTACTGAACCAACAGTATCTATTTTAAACTAATGTTTGGTTTATTTTTCTCTTGTGTCTGAAGAGACAATGGTGAGTATGAGAGGAGAGGATGCAAAACATGATCTTTGAACAATCGGAAGTTCCGTTCTCTTGGATTAGGACCATTAACTTCATTTCTGAATGTCACAAGATCAAAGCACACAGTTTCTGTATGTTCGGAGATGCAACCAGATCTGTTCGGTTAACTTATTTTGCTGTTTTCATGTAATTTCAGAAGCAAGAAAAATATAAGGATGCGCCACCAAGTGCAATTGATATTTTCAAGGACACACACTGCAGTAGCAAGTCAGGTTTTAGTGAGAATGTGCAGGATGCCATTGTGAGTACCTTTTCTCTATCTTATCTTATATGATGAACAACAGTTGGGATACAAGAAACCTGAATTTTTTGTGCTATTGCTAGGCTCAAATAGAGGCCATCATTGCACAACCAACACAAGAAGGGCAAGATCCGAAGACTCCTATCCAAGCTTCCTTTGTTCCTTGTTTGGCAGCAAATTTGCATCATCTGATGCTGAGTAGTAAGCTCTCAAACTTAGGCTATAGATGAAATTTTGGTGGCTAGAGTTATCATTTTGATATGGATACCTGTGATGAGGTTGAGACAACAACTATATGTGTTTTGAATTTGTGTTGAGACACCAACTTTATGTGTTTTGAATTTGGTGATGCATAAAATGCTTGATATTTAATATCAGACCTGATTTGATTTGAATGTGTGTTGAGACAGCAACTATTTGTGCATTTTGTTGGATGGTTTGAATGTATGGGCTGATAAAAATATATGGGCTCAAATTTGTGGGCTGAAAAAAAAAGGGCTGCAATCATAAAAAAATGGTACCCATCGGGCCAGAGAAAAAAATAGCCCAATTACTGTTTTAGCCCAAATAATTTATGGCGTTTTTAAATCGCCACGTCGTGACATCAACATTTTATGGCGTTTCTAAATCTACCACGTAAGCATTTTTATGGCGTTTTAAAATCTGCCACGTCGGCGCCACGTTAGCATTTTTATGGCGTTTTATATCGCCGCGTCGGCATTTTTATGGCGTTTTAAAATCGCCACGTCGGCGCCACGTCAACATTTTATGACGTTTTTTTATCCTACGTGGCAGCTGCCACGTGGCAAGGCCTAGGATTTTGTGACATAAAACAAATGTCATAAGTTATTGTGACATTAAAATTAATGTCATAATTTTTGTGACACGGGACAAACAAGCGTCATTAAACAAATTTGTGACGCTCATTTTTTGACATAACGATTTTCGTCACACAGATGTCATAAAAGGTGAATTATGACATAATTTTAGATATTATGACATAAATGATATGTCAAAAAATGGCACTTCTCTTGTAGTGAACACTGCTGAGAAAGAAAGTTGTTCCTAGCTGCTACCCTACATGCAGCCAACCTTTTCCTGCATGGGCTCGATCAACCTAGCTCGCTCAGTTTTTGCCCTATTGTCCACGAGAAAATGGTTGAAACCAACCACATGCTAGGCCATGGCTCAGGCCCCTTGTGGTTGTGGGCTGTGCTGCGGAAGCTATGGCCTCTATGACTTCTTTTGAACAAACAAACGAGATATTTTCTTCATTGTCTTTTTGAAACGGTATAGTTTTTTCATCGCCTTTTTGAAATGGCTTATTAGGATAGACCTTTTGAAATGGCTTATCAGCATTTGGTTTATTCGCACAAGCGCTTGCTCTAGAGGAAAAAGTCATCAAGCACAGCTATAAATCATAAGTCATAGCCTAAAAGAAAAATGCCATAGCTCAGGCCCCCAAAACACATGTGTAAAAACCTGTCAGTGGTAATAACCAATAAAATGGCCAGCTTAGAGCATATATAATAGTATGTCTCTTAAGGTCATCTCTAAGGCTTCCACCTCATCTAAAGACTACACTAGAGACAACATCTACAACAGTTCGTCTATAAAATTAATTTATCTAACTATTATATATTATATTCATCACATTTCCCCCTCATTTTTCATTATTATTTGCGTTGATTTGTGTACTCAGGTTGTCTCTTGTACAAGAGATAATATATTCTCTTTTCTCACCTCATCTCTCCTCTATATTGAATAGCAAAAGCAGCACTATTCAAGATGTCCTTCGAGGGTCAAAGCATCTTCCATGCTCCAAGGTTAACTATCTACTTAGGAGAGATGTTATGTTAGCACGCATAATAGCTTCAAATAGAACAATAGCTTCATGAAGCTACAAATTCATGTGGGTCCAACCTGCAGAACACATCGGAGAGAGGTATCATAGCTTTGTTTTGGATTTTTATTTATCTATTTTGAAGCTACCCGCTCGGTTGGGTTGAAAAGCTGTGGTTTATGGCTGAAATGGCACTGTAGCTGTTGAAATTTCACTGTAGCTGAAGATGGCTTATTTGACGTAATTAAATTTAAAAAAATAAAAATAGAAAAAATATGCAAGCTCATCACGGACAATGCAAACGAATACGGGAAAAAAGAACCGGCACAAAAGCTCAAAAAAAAAGCCAAAAGTTCGGAAAAAGATAAAATTTATGAATAGTGAAAAATAAGTCAGTCTTAAAGCTATCCCCCGGATATAATATAGAATGATTTAGAGAGAGAAAAGAATGCACATGTCTATATGTAGGGTAATTACTGCAGAGAACTCGCAGGAGCAAGGCAAAGGCAGAGAGCAGTCCTCGTCCTCTGCCGTGCCATTTACGCCGGATTACACGTTCATAAAGAACTGTTTAAAGCCCATGGGACATGGTCCATCAGTGTTTGTGCATGGGTGTGATGTTTAGTGGCCGTCTAGCTTGAGGAAATTTGGACACATGTGGACCCATGCATACACAAAATTCCAGTTTTAGCCCCCCAACAAAAAAATTTCAAAAGTAGACCCCTTTTCACCGCGGGATCACGCGAGGCCGCCACGTGCCCCGGTCGTGCGGTACCAGACCGCACGACCCGGCTGGCCCGCTTCGCCGGCAAGCGCGTCCCTTCGCCACCGCCGCGTCTGCGATCGCCGGCGCGCGTCCCCGCTGTGACCGCGCGTCCCCGCTCCGACCGCGCGTCCCTCGGCCCGAGCGCGCGTCCCACCCCGCCGAGCGCGCGTCCCACCCCGCCCAGCGCGTGTCTTGACGCCCGACCGCGCGGTAAATTTAAATATATATACACAGTAAATTTTTGATGTATATATATTGATGCATATATAAAGTTATTATTTAAAAAAAATTTATGTGTATATATAAAATGAGTGGAAAAATATGAATTTGAAATGGAGTCCACTGTACTGCTTGTGTAATTTTTTTGTGCAATTTTGAAAATTTAAAATATTGTTTGGTAGAGTACGAAAGAAATTTGTGTGAAGTAACGATTAGCGTATTTGTGATTTTCATATATTGCTGACCGTGAAAAATGTGTTCAACTGACAACAACAAAATTCGATCATGGTATGTTGTTATATTGGAAGTAATTTAAAGAAAAAATTTTTGAGCACAAATGTGATATGAACAATTGGAGGAAATGAAGGAAAGTGATATTGAACACGTATGATTATAAGTTTTGTTAATTATGTAGTTGTGAATCAGAAAAAAATTTGAAAAAATTGTAAAACAAGTTTATGTTGATTATATGTTGTAGATGCATAAAAAATTGGGTAAAATTTTTGTAGGAACGATTGTGCGTAGAACGATTGATATATAAAATGGTAAGTGATGTTTGTATGTTTTGTCAATTTTGTAGATATAAACTGCGTAAAAATCAGATAAAGTTGCAATAGAAGTTTATGTTCAATGTAAGTTGTAGATGCATAAAAAAATTTGGTAAATTTTTTTTAGGAACGATTGACTATAGAACGGTCGATACATAAAGTGGTAAGTGAATTTTAGGGTTTGGTCTGTTGTTAGGGTTTGCAATCTGCGTGATTGTTTTCAGTTTTGGCAATTTTGTAGTTATAAATTGGATAAAAATCAGATAAAGTTGTAATAAAAGATTATGTTCATTGTAAGTTGTAGATGCATAAAAAATTTTGGTAAATTTTTTTAGGAAAGATTGACCGTAGAGCAGTCGATACATAAAGTGGTAAGTGATATTTTGAAGGTGAGGACCGCTATGTTAATATTGTTAAGCGAGGTGCTACGTGAATCATGGAATGCGACAATACGAGATATTAAACTTCATAATACAGTTGGGAGTAACATGCGCGTAGATTTTTATTACATGCATAACATATAGCATGATATGCGACTAACCCACCCAGCTGCTCAAATGCGACCTCTTGTGTGGACCGGGGCCACTTTCCTTCCTTGCCCGCTCGGCGTTGAAGTCCTCGCGGCCTCTTTTGCCTTAGCCGCAATTTCCCTCTTTCTCTCGCGCTCCATCTCGCGAGCCTCCCGCTCCCTGCTGCGTGCACGCTTCAAGATGAGCTTGCATCTCGCCTTTGTATCGCGCAGGTGTGCTCGTGCTGCGGCGCTCCTCCTCCAGCAACTCCTTCTCCTTTGTGACATTCCACTCCTCGAAGTCGAGGTCCATTGGTCCTCGGGGTGGATCTCAAGATCGATCCATTTGCGGTAGCCACACAGGGCTCGGAGGCGTAAATACATGGGTGATATTGTTAGTGCGTCTTTGTGAAGGAGAAAAGGTAGGGAAAATGGTGCATGTGGTCGTTCACTGCATTGCCGATAGGTTGCGATGTCAAAGCGGCGGTTGGGGTAGTCTTGGAGTAGTTTGCGCAACCCGATCCGCATACCTAGGCGATGCGGTCCTTAGACTTGAAGAACTTGCACACGTCCCGCACCAACAAAGGGAGGTGTCTCCCCTCAGTGGTAGTTGTGGCGAGCGCTCGGTGGGGCGTCGGGATGGGGTTGTTGCTACGCGGGCGCTCTGGGGGGGACCTTTCATCGTAGCACGATGGGCTTGTTCTACCCGGGCCTGTATCGCCCTTATTTTCTCATTGCGGGCGACATCGCGGGCGGCAGCTGACCGTGCTATGTCACGGGTCTCCTCCCAATACTTCACCATCTTGTCCCATTGCTTCTTCTTGCCTTTGTCCATCCCGGTTGGGTGGGGGAAGCACGATGTAGTATGGGGTTTGGATGTGCAATGTTCGCTGGGAAATGGAATGCATACCAATTTATAGGGGCCGTTTTGTCTCTACTCGTACGTGTAAAGCTGGTCCGCGTGGTCGTGTGATGAGTAAAGATGGGAGTGCTGCGATATCACTGAAAAAAGGCCCCGTTTTGTCATGTCACTGCCCAAAGCTGGCATCTTTTGTCATCTCACTGAGCAAAGCTGCCCCGTTTTGTCTTGTCTCTGAGCAAAGCTGCCCTATTTTGTCATCTCACTGAGCAAAGCTGACCTCTTTTTGTCATTTGGTGAAACACATTGCGCTCTTTAGTAATGTCACTGCCCAAAGCTGGCATCTTTTATCATCTCACTGAGCAAAGCTGCCCCGTTTTGGCATGTCACTGAGCAAAGCTGGCCCGTTTTATCATGTCACTGCCCTAAGCTGGCATCTTTTATCATCTCACTGAGCAAAGCTGCCCCGTTTTGTCATGTCACTGCCCAAAGCTGGCATCTTTTATCATCTCACTGAGCAAAGCTGCCCCGTTTTGACATGTCACTGAGCAAAGCTGCCCCGTTTTATCATGTCACTGCGCAAAGCTGGCATCTTTTGTCATCTTACAAGGTTTTGACGTGCTTGATTTTCAGTATGCACATGCCCCTGCTTCTGTATGCACATGCTTCGTAGCCTGTTGATCGAGCTGCCTCCACAAGGCGTCGAACTTCCGCTTCTGGTTCTGCATGCATAGCTTCTTGAACATCTTCATGAGGTCCTTGCTACGGAACCTTCTGTGGAAGTTCGCTGCAATATGCCTCATGCACCAGCGGTTCTTCACATCACTCCACTTGACGGGGGACTGCGTCCCATTCTGCAACGTTCGCAACGCAGACAGCAAGCCTGCATTGCGGTCCGAGATAAGGCACACGTCAGGCCTGTCCTGCACTACGGCATTCTTCAAATTGCAAAGAAACCAAAGCCAGCTATCTGTATTCTCGTTCTCCACAATTGCAAATGCCACTGGGAGTAACTGGTCATTTGCATCGGCTGCAACTGCGGTAAGGATAGTGCCCTTGTACTTGCCGGATAGGAACGTCCCATCTACGGTTAGCACTGGACGGCACCACCTAAACCCTTGTATCGCCTGATGGAAGGCCCAGAACACTCTGTCAAGAATGAAACAGTTCGGGCCCTCCGTAGGATGGACCCTCTCCTGCCTGTTTATGTAAGTGCCTGGGTTTGATTGTGCAATTTGATTCAGCATTCTTGGGACCAGGTCGTACGCCTCCTCGTACGTCCCATACATACCGTGCAGCACCTTTCGCTTCGCCCGCCACACCTTCTTCTAGCTCACTTCGTAGCTCGCCGTGTTCGCTATACGCCATCGGAACCCGGGGTAATTGACACATCCGCTGGGCGAGTGCGTGACCACCTCCGCAACATAACGTGATGTCATGTTGCGGTGTCTATCTTGGCCCGCAAGCTCGCAAGCGTGATCTTGTAGCACCGTTATCCGGAACTCCGTGCCAACGCCTTGTACCGTTGTGCACGGATTTTGCCACCACATGACCCGTCCACACACTTCACAGCGTCGTGTCGGCTTTGACTTGTGGACCCGATCGTCCGGCTTATGTTGGCGGCATGTCTAGCAATAGCTGCTGGACGGCACTCTTATTACGGAAGCGCGCCCGAAAGAGTGCGCCTCGCTGAACCCCATTCTCCCTCCTCGCTGTGCGAGAACTAGGGCTGCCGCTGCGATGTCGTCGATGCGGGCGACACATATGCACCGTCCGTCGTAACAACACGACCTACCACCCCTCGGTTGCACCTTCGCCATCCTCGTCCTCTCCGAGGCGCTGTTTCCACCTCCTCCTCCTCCTCGCTGTCCTCTTCTTCCACTGGTCCCCGGATACTCATGTGATCAATACGGCGCCCACCACCTCTCGTGCACACCTTTGTTGGGCTGGAAATTCTCCGCACGCCTCGTATTGTCTTCATCACCCACTTCCTCGCCCACATGTTCTCCCGCAGAAGCGTCTTCATGACCGCCGGCCACTACATCTCCACCAGCGGCATCTGAACCAACCATGGCTGATGATTCTGCCCTCTCCACGAACTCGACATACACCATTGGCCTGCCATATATCGCAGCATCAGGGTTGCACACAACCTCCATGTAGTTCACCCATGAGGCGTCATTGGTCACCTTCAGAAGTTGCCATATGCTCCCCCTTCCGTCATCCACCATTGAGACATAGACTGCCTCGATCCGTAACTTCTTCCTTGCGGTGCGCCGATCGAGCGCTGAACGGACACACCTCCGTAGCTCAGACAAGCTCATGGCGCTCAGACCGGGTGCCCGGATCACGGTCCGCTCGCAATTTGACAGGTCCGCCCCATACGGCCCATCACGTACGAGACCACTCCCATAAAACACGATCAATTGTTCAATACCAGCCATTGCGTACCTAACATAAGTGCATAATCAACCATTTTAGTACACAGCATGTAACAATCGTATCATGTAATTAACAGTTTCGATTATTATATGTTTTGTATTTCTAAATCTACGATTTATTTGTAACTATTTTACTTTCTAATTGTACCATACATCAAATTAAATATACATATCATTTTTTTCCATCAAATGACCTTCATACTACGGTCATTCACTAAGCATACTAATTATACAAATTGTCTCTAATCTAACTACTACAAATTTACCACCTACAAATGCTCCAACATAAATATTTACTTTTTCAACACATGGGCACATTATTTAAACTACAATCTTTTCTAACTATGGACATAAGCAGTCTATGTAGCAAGCGACATTTGGACGCAACAAATATTTCTGAAAAAGTAAATGTCTATGTAAATTTCTAGTAGTATATAGATAGAAAACGACATAAACACTACAAATAACTACGGTCAACATTTTTGAGACGCGACAAACGACATAAACAGCATATATAGATTTGAAGTCGTAAACCATTGAAAAATTCACTTCAAAAGGTATCCGTTTATTTTGATTGTGGGATAAGTTCAAAGCTAAAAGATCTGGGCTAGAGTAGAGTAGAGGTGGTGGCGGGTGCCATGCCATTTCTGATTTCTTTCTCCTTCCACCACCTCGATTCTATACGATCTGATACAGCCAACAAGCGCAATAGCACGAGACCAAGATCTTCCCCACTTGCAAACTTACTTGCACAGTCCTCACTGCTCCTCCCACACCATACATTACTTTGCTCGATTACCATACGCACCTTTCACCCTCCATTATTTCTAATCTACCAAATTTATTTCTAATTTATTTTAATCCTAGTACTATTGTCATCACCTACAATTGCTCTAACATAAATATGTGTTTTCTCAATGTCTACACACTATAACTTCATATTTTTCACCTAACTGAAACTACTTTACATTACGTATGTTCACAAAAAAATGAAACCCTATATACACTACAATACATCATGCTAAACATATGCAAGATTTGCTATACATACATAGCGTATAAAATATTGACATAAAATAATGATAACACAAGATGGTTTCGTTAATTCAGGCCTAATGACATACATAAAATTATAGTTGCATGGGCACAAAACTTACCTCTTGTTGATGCTCACGAGACGATCTACAACTTTTCTACTTGCCAAGTCCACTGATTCCAAACGAAAACAATTCAACTCTTAGGCTTTCGCTCCTCTCTTTTCTTCAGCAAAAACTAACTACATTACAATATGTAACTTCAACATAAAATACAACATTATCTACACTACAATAAAGCATGCATCATATGTGGATTTTTACCTACACATACACACTCTATGACACATTGACTTATAATACATATGTTCACATAAAGATTACCTACAAATACATAATGTACCAAATATTGACATCGCGTATCACACATTCACATAAAATAACATTACCAAACGATGGTTTGTGCTAATCGACTAATTATGGACTAATCACATACATAAAATACGACATTATTTACACTACAATAAATCATGCACCATACACATACACACCGTATGAAAGATTGGCTTATAACAACGTTACCGATACACGGTTTGGCTAATTACGGGCTAATGACATTCGCAGAAAATTACTTGCATGGGGGCAAAAATTACCTCTTCTTGAAGCTCGTGAGACGATCTACAACTTTTGTATTTGCAAAATCCGTTGATTCGAAACAAAACCAACTCGAAATCCTGAGTTTGCACTCTCTTTTTTCCTCCCTTCACTCGCTCTGTCTTCACTTCAACTGCACCGCGAACTGCAAATGAGTTGCTTTGCTTGCTATGTGAGCATATGCGCTGTTGTTCAACCTCGTTAAGCCTGCTGCATGTATTCACGGAGAGGGGCCATGCAAACCTCCTGCAGACGCGTGTGCAAACCGGCGTGAAAAAAGACACCACTTCCCGTGCGGTTGGGCGCAGCATGCAACGCGCGGTCCGCGGGCCAGACGCGCGCTCGGCGCCAAAACGCGCGGTCGGGGGCGGCACACGCGCGGTCGGGCGGGTGGCGCGCGCTGGGGCGGCGGCGCGCGCTGGGGCGGAGAGCGCGGTGGGCGCGCGCGCCGGCTTCGATCGTGCGGACTGGTTCCGCACGACCGGCCCACGTGTCGGCGTCCTGTGAAGTCGCGCTCAGCATGGGTCCAAATGCGGAATAAAATTCGATCGGGGGCCAAAAGTGGAATTTTTGTTGACCAGGGGTTCAAATAGGTCCAAATTTCTAGCTTGAGAAGCACAATGTATAAAGCCACGTGAGCCCGCGTTTACATGGAGTTTGTGACGCTATTTAAAGAGATCAGCCAACTGCAAGACTTGGCACCTCCGAAGACTTGCCCTGACGATGGAAATGGAGTCACTTAGTGCCTGTTCCAAATAACTCTTTGACTTTTCGCTTTTAAAAGTTTAAAGTTGAACGGAGTGGCTTCTCAAACTAGTTTCTAAATCATTTATAGAAGTCATTGCAGGAATTGTTTTAAACAAAGTGTATTCTCAACACGAATATTCTTTACTCTTTCGATCACTCTCACAATCAGCTAAAAGTTATGGCTAAAAAATAAAAATCACCACACTTTAAACAAAAACTTATCAACTTGACCGATCGGTGTTTTCGGAAGAAAAAAAAAACTTGACCGACAAATTGCAACATCGAAACACACGTGAGTAAAATGGTTCGCATTAGTTCCAGTCCACGTACCAACCACTATAGCAAGCAACAAGCGGATCGCTTCCGGTGCTTAGATAGTTTAGGAAATATCAGAAAAAATATTAAAGGGTCTGAACTAAAGCATTTTAAATTAATATAATAGTTTCGACTTTGATTAATTTTTCCCTTAAATTAACTTTTTTGGAAACTCCATTTAGGAAAATTCTAGAAAAAACTTAGTGCTTCGGATGAAGGCAACATATGTGATACACAACTTCGGATGAAAGAAAGAATTCATGTCAAGTACAATACAGAAATAACTGAAATTCGGAATAAACATAAAATAAAATTAGCAATTTGATTTCCATATGAATTCCTAAGTAAAATCCCTAAATGAATATAATTTAGAATAAAAATTAAACAAAAATTAGCTATTAGATTTGTATACAAATTTCAACTAAAATAATTAAAATTCGGAATAAAAAAATAAAATAAGTGAGCTATTTGATTTTGATATCAATTTCAAAGTAAAATCCCTAAATAGTTGTAATTTAGAATGAAAATTAAAGAAAAACTAGTAATTGGATTTGTACATGAATTCCAACAAAAATTTTGGAATAATAAAAAAGAAAATTTACAATTTGATTTTATATGAATTTCAAAGTAAAATCTCTAAATAATTAAAATTCAAAATAAATTAAATAAAATTAACGATTTGATCTGCATTAGAACTCCAATAAAAAATAACTTAAATTTTAAATAAAAATAAAATTATAATAAGTATAACATGAATGATGTCAAAGAACACCATGAAAGAGTGCAATTGCAAAGGACATTGATTCATGGGAAAGCAAAGCACCGAGGTAGCGGCAGCAGAGATAAAAATAATGTTGTGCTACTCATCTTAGCTGTTTTGTAAGGATAATGTCATGCTACTTACGGAGCCATTAAAAGAAAGGCCAGAGATGGAATTAACGAGCCAAGGGCCGTGATGAC
Source organism: Dendrocalamus sinicus (assembly GCA_036346575.1). NCBI lineage: Eukaryota > Viridiplantae > Streptophyta > Magnoliopsida > Poales > Poaceae > Dendrocalamus > Dendrocalamus sinicus. The sequence continues at coordinate 2,768,159 of CM070671.1, forward strand.
GAGTGGTGAGTATCGATATTGTTGAAGAAGTTGATGGCTAAAGAAACTCGATGAAGGGGAAATCCTAGCAAAGAGAAGATGAAACCTTGCATTGAAGATGAGCTATGGACGATATAGAGTCATCGCGTAGCTAGAAGCATGCCATAACTAGTGAGAGGCACGACATCACCGATAACTACGAGAAGATTTTACATATCATTAGACAATGACTAAAGCAAATATGCTGACATCAGTGAATATTGAAGATCATCGTCGTTAGTGAGGAAGCCACAGTGTTGAATTGGGCAACGTCAAAAAAAAGGAGCGACCGACACGAGAGAAGAGGACATCAAGAACTCATAACATCATGCATCTGTACAAATAGAAACGTAGGTGTCTATATAAATAGAAGCATAGGTGTATAGAAGCATAGGAGCAAAAAGCTCGGAGTAAAGATAGCGCAACCGTAGAGCATAGGCTTGAGGCCACCGGAAATAGCATGACAGGTGTCCACGGCAAGGATTGATGACGGTTGCACATGTGCATGTTGATGTGTCACAACGGTTAGTATGAAGCAATAATTGGAGAAAAGTAAAAGATAGTTATGTGGTAGAGTATTGTACTGGAAGGGGTGGCAGCTGAGAGGGATCAATCACAATTTGGACTTATTGTTAGAGATTGAAGTAGAAAAGATATGGCGACGAAAAGAGATACAAGACATATGGTTCGATGGGATAGCCAGCATGTGAGGAAAGATAAGTTCAAGGTATGTCCTCTATGGTGCATCGGTGTATGCGTGAGCAAGGTAGCCTAATACCATATAAACTAATAAGATAAATTACCATCACATAATCAATATATTGCTTGCGATTAAATAAAGGTACATGTGCATACATATATTTTGAAAAAGAGTAACTAATAGAGGAAGAGTATGAGCATTCAGCTACATGATCCATGCATGATGGAGAGTGGTTACGTTTCTAAAAAGCCCAACAACTTATTCTGTTCAATGATTTTCTTTTATCAAAACTTGTACTTCAATTACGTTCTTTTTTTTCTTCAAGCTTTACTGTCATTTCCAATGCTTATGATATCTTAAAAATCTAGATAGCCTATAAGATACATAAATGTATTCTGAAGTATCTAAGCTATATCAATTAATACTAAAAATTTTAAAACAAATTTAATCATGTAAATACGTGAGCCGCGCTGTTTGAGGCCCCACTCATTTCGGTTTAAGCTTCTGGTTTCTAGCTTATTTTTCACTATTCCTAAATTTCTTTTTTTTTGGCTTTTAGCTTTTTGCCTATTCTTTTTCTGTATTCGTTTGCATTGTTCTTTATAGGCTAAGCTGTTTTTTCTATTTTTAAAATTTTTAAATTTTAGTTACGCCAAATAAGCTATCATCACTCTGATATAATTTTAGTCGATACAATATAATTCTAGTCATAACCTAGTTTATTTTAGCTCAATCGAGCGGTACCAGAATCTAACAATTAACTAAAGTGACGAGGAAGCTTTTTAAACCTGTCTAATTTCAAAGAATATATGCGATTAGATGTCGTTCAAATATATGCACGTATAATATGTATATTGAATGTTCACCCACTTTCGTTAGCATAATCGTTTCTTGCATTATGCCACACCGTTATCACTGGATTGTAGTATATATTATCCTATGTAAGGCGGAGTATTGTGTGTATACCTGTACAAGCTAAGCACTACATGAGATTTTAACGTCGATTTGACTGGTTGATGGCGACAAGCTAGGGAGTCCTATAAAGGCGTATCACGACTCCGGCCAAGGAGCGCCTTACTTTGACGTCCAGTCAGCCGGTAAAGACTGATTAATTGGAACTCCAAGAAATTGCACCTAGGAATTAAAAACCGAGTGGCTGCTGATTAAGGTGATCATCATTTAGGCTTATTTTGAGTGACTTATGATTGAAAAATATTGTAACTGGCTGAAAAAATACTGTAGCTGACAGAGTTTTTTTAGCATAATTAAATTTAAAAAAATTAAAAAATATAAACAAATATATATTAGCCCATTACGTATAATACAAACAAATACGGGAAAAAAGAACCGGCAAAAAAGCTCAACAAAAAGTCAAAATTCAGAAAAAGACGAAATTTATGAATAGTGAAAAATAAGCCGGAAGCTAGAAGCTGAAGCCCAAATAATCACGCCCTAAGACGTCGCTAGTTACATATTCAGCTCGTGACCTCTGACTTTTAATTTTTTATTTTTTAAATTCATATTTATCTGATTTTAGCTTTTTTATTTTTTTGGTTTTCTTTCACATATTCCTCTGCATTATTCGTGATAGGCTAATCTATTTTTTATTTTTAATTTTTAAAATTTAATTATACTAAATAAGCCACCATTAATTACAATAAAAAATAATCTACTTACAATAAAAATCATAAACTATCACTAAACTGAGCGCTTAACTGGAACGCCTAGAAATTAACAAACGGTGTGTGAGGCTCAGCCTGGCGTGAGTCCCGTGGCTGGCCGTGACCTTAGCCCCTCACTGGCTTGCTCCATCGGTGCTTGCACCACGTTGCTGGCCGTCGGCTGTACTCTCACCAAGCCAGTCGTTTTTGCTTGGCCATTGATTTGCCGTAAGCATATTGTTATAAAACACATGACAGAAATAAAAGATCAACAAAATAGATGATATGAATTTAACGTAAAAAATCTTTGCGAAAAAACCACGGACACACGAAGACGGAATCACTATATAAGAATATTTTACAATGAGACTCTTGCTCTTTCTATGGACTACAGGGATGCATATATAGGGCAAGAAGACGAGTCCCAAAGGGAGAAGGAAACTAAATTAGTCGGATGTGCTAACCATTACTACGTCTGACACAGCTTGGTGTATGCACCGCTTAGCGTGACGTCTGGTGCATTATCCGGCATGGACACGTAACCAATTTAGATCACACTTTAACAATCTCCACCTTGAGACGAATTCACTCCTATAATGAAATATGAAAAATCTTCCCAAAATAAGTTTTCACCAATTAATCTTGTGCCTTGAAGTCCATCGAACTAATCTGAACATGAAAGACTAGAACAGTCTTGTATAATGTTTCTCGCAAAGTAAAATTGAGCAAACCATCATCAGATCTAAACACACAGCTATCAATAAAGCAGATGAATAAATCTAAGTCTTCAACAATTCATAACCTTAGCAAAAGTCTGAGTCTGTGCAACTGACCTCCTAAAATAAATACTCAATCGTCGAACAACATAAGCCAAAATATTACCTATGGTATTGGATAGATAGCGAAAAACTCATATAATGAAATCTTGACATGCTCCATCTAAAATACAACTCCGCAAAAACACTCATTGAAAGAGTAATTTGCATGTGTGGCCATCATATACTTCAAACTACCAACTTCAATAGTAATTAAATTCCAAGGTATGGTTGAAATTGTTCCTGTAAAATTGTCCGAATAAAAGGAACTCTTGTGCCGTCAATGAAGTATAAAACTGCAGTAGACCTCTCAATATCGAGCTATGACAATTGGACAAATACTTAGTATCCATGCAAAACAAACTCCGTACACTTAAATCCTTCACCTTAAACTGAAATTAGAACAAAAACTTCACTTTTAAATAGCAAAACTTCAAAGAGTATCACGCTAACTACCATTAGGGTGTTATCAAATTCCTAAGAATCAATATTGCCAAAATCTCATAATGGTCGTGTAAGCTATCTAAATTACAACATATCTAAACGTTGATTGAAACACCAAATTTAGTTGTCCTCACAATTGATATTATTTTTTCTTTAAAGCCTCCTCAATCAAGCATAGCTTAATTTATGTTAACAACCTGCAACTCCGCCTTAGACTCTTCATCTGCGGATTTTGCTGCAGTAACCCGTAAAAGATGACGGATCATCAAAGAAATCACCAATAATTAATCTCATATAAATGTCGCCAATAATAGGCACAATAGTCTAAATTGCAATGGACTCCACCTCCAATAAAAGCAATGTGACGATCGACTGAGCCAAGAGATCATTAACGGAGATGGCATAGTACGATGCCATGGCATGGAGTCAAGCAGTGCGGGCTATGATGCTAACGAACCTGCCACTGGAACAATCGTTGGGGTAAAGCGTGGTTGACATTCAATATGGAGTTAAGTTGTGGAACAGAGTCAAAGTGAGTCAGAAGCACACGAGTTGAGAATGCTAAAATCTTCTGATACGATTCTTTATAGTTAGGAAGAATCGGATGATAATTAGGAAGAAAATATCGAGTAATATTTATCAACACCCTATTATTTATTATAAAACAGATAACAGAAATAAAGATTAAAAGAATATAAAACATGAGTTTAACGTAAAAAACTTTTGTGGAAAATCACAGACACACAAAGACGATATTTACAATGTATAATTTGTATATTGAGTGTTCACCCACTTCCGTCAATCTTAATGTTTCTTGCATTTTGCCATTACGCTGGATCCTTTGTACTGTATTATACTCCTTCATCTCATAATATAAGTTCGATACGTAAATCTAGAAGGTACATTGTTTATATAGTATTCAATAAAATTAGATTATATTTGTCTATAATTAAAGAGTAGTACTATGTCTATCTAATAAAGCAACTATGATCTAATTTTATTAAATATTATTTAAATAATATGCTTGAGAGCTATGCATTTCAATTTATATTTTCCCAGCGAGAATGTATACATGTATAAGCTAAGTAAAATTTTATTAAAGCTTCCTTGATCTGACTGGCTGATGGCGACGAGCTAGGGAGAGCAGCATCGATTAGCCACGCGCGCATGCATCATGGAAATGGGGTGTCACTTGGAGAAAGCTCTCTTCATTTCGAGTGATGTACCCACTACTGATAAGTGGCAAGTGACGACGACGTCGAGCCAACTCAGCAGTTGGTGACGGATTAACTGAATTGTTAGCGACATATCCTAAAAGTAATTATAAATATAAGTATATTATATTTATATTTATATTTTTAATAATATTTTATTTTGTCTCTCGAATGAATATTTTTTATTGATCAATAAGTACGTGACTTGTTTGTGGAACTCTTTATTCATGTTTTTATGTTATTCTAAATCATTTCTGATCTTACATCATTATGTGAGACAATGATGAGTTAGAAATCAACATATGTATTGATTGGTGATCACGTTTTATGGATCATAGATATAAAGATATCAAATCAATAATGTGGACACATGTTAAAGAACATGATGTTGAATTGACCCACTTGAGGCAATGTTGAGATCGTTATGTTTTATGTGTTATTAGTTGGTCTCAAGCATTTATGATATATAATCGTTGTATCTAAGATCAGCATAGTTTTCTACATGTATAATAGTGTACGTAGAGTTGTTAAATGCTACTTCATAACTGGGTAGTTATAAATATAACTTTTGGGTATGCTATAAAACATCTGGAGGAATGTGACTGATCGGATATGAGATTTACCCATTCTACATAACAGGAGAGATATCTCTAGACTTCTTGAATGTGATCGGATAAAAAAGTGCATGGCCATGCCACGACCACACCATGCCATGACTAGTCAAAGAATTGACCACATGAAAGATTGAACAATTTATGGATGACACGTTTCTCATCTGGAGTTTGATCGGGTATCGTGAGGCAAAAGAAAAATACGTAAATAGGTTATTTAGTCTGATCAAATACAAACTGGTCGTATGGGTATATAACTGGTTGTGAGCTGATCGGATATATCACAAACTACTCTACGAACTGATTGTATAGGGATACAGATTGGTTATACCTAGATACGAATTGTTTTTAAGGAGTTATGAACTAATCATAAGTAACTAAGATTTAGTTATAGATCATATTACATAAGATTCATTCATATTGATCTTTATATATGTTTAGAGGTCGATATATTCTGTTAGGTACCGCTACCAACTAGTGATCAGAAAGGTATTTTATATTACAACTAAGTATATATGAACATAAAGGGTCACATATTTAACGTGTTGTAACAGTAAGGATCTAGATGATAGACTCTTGAGTCAAATATAATCTCTATTCATAATGAATCGAATTCGATGGAAGGCTTTTCTTATAATGGTTGAAAGCAAGGACGGAGAAGAAGTTCTGAAGCTTAGTTTTTCTAGCTTTTTTTCATAGTCCTTAAGATCTCTTTCTTGCTATTGTGTACTCCTCAATGTTGAGACTTTGGGCCTAAGAGCTCGTGTAACTTTTGGCTGTGTATATCCCTTGTGGATATAGAGGCCGGATTTTATATCCTTTATCTAAAAAAAATGATCTCTCCTTATAATAGATAAGCATGCTAGACGTCGCATTGCTCACCGAAATCCTAGCCGCCTCGTCAAAGCCTTTACTGTGCACGCTGGTCAATCGATCTATAGACGTGCGTGCTCAGCTCGGTCTGGCGTGAGTTCCGTGGCTGGCCGTGACCTTAGCTCCTCGCCGGCTACTGCTCCATCGGTGCTTTCACCGCGCCGCCGGCCGGCCGGCCGTCCTCTCGCCAAGCCGGCCGTTTTTGCTTGGCCACTGATCAGCCGTAAGCGTACATTTTCTAAGTATGCGTTCATATCATTCCTCTAGCTTTAAACTCCTGTTCAAAAACTCCATACATTCAGCTGATTGATCAGACTATTTGTGTGCTAGCTACAATTGATTTGTATGCTGATAGCTGTCCCTTGTTCTGTTTCTGATCCTTCAGCATTTCTACACAGGACTCCGAAGAAATATCTCGACGCTGTGTCGCACTTATATTAGCCAAGATTTTCACTCCTTTTGAGTCTTGCTGAAGGAACAGAGCAGAAAGCAAATCTTGAGAAAAGGAATAGCTCAAGTAAAACTAAATCGTTCAGGTACTTCAAATACCAACCACTGGATAACTGAATATTTGCTATTCTGACTATCTAAATTTTCCCTGTATTTTCTTGTATGCATATAACCAAGATCTAAGTTCGACCAAAGTAGCTTACCATGAAGGATACTGCGATTGGAAAGTTTCTCTTGTTCCTCATGGCTTGCAGTGCTCATGCCGTCATCTGCTCCACTTACGCAAATGAAAGAGATCGGTTGTCACTGCTTGATTTCATGAATGCAATCAGTTTTGATCCACAGCAAGCCTTGATGTCTTGGAATGACAGCACCCACTTCTGCAATTGGGAAGGTGTCTCGTGCAGCTTGAAGAATCCACATCGTGTCACTTCTCTTAATCTTACAAATCGAGGTTTAGTAGGGCGAATCCCTCCTTCACTTGGGAACCTAACGTTCCTGAAGTACCTAGTCCTGCCCAAAAATACATTCACAGGACAAATCCCTTCTTCCCTTGGTCACTTGCATCGCCTCCAGTATATCTACCTAAGTAATAATACACTACAAGGAAGGATACCAAGTTTCGCAAACTGCTCAAAACTCAAGGTGTTGTGGCTGCAACGCAACAATCTAGTCGGGCAACTTCCTGCAGATTTGCCTCCTGGCTTTCAGGAGTTGCAAATTTCAGTTAATAATCTTACCGGAACGATCCCAGCTTCTCTTGCCAATATCACAACACTAACTGTGCTTACCTGTGCGTTTAATCACATCAAGGGAAACATCCCAAATGAGTTCGTAAAGTTACCCAGCTTGCAGTACCTGTATGTGGGTGCCAATCAGCTGGCAGGTAGATTTCAAAAGGCCATCTTAAATCTTTCTACTCTCATTGGCCTTAGCCTTGTTCTCAATGAGCTAAGTGGAGAGGTACCACCTAATCTCGGTAGCACCCTGCCCAATCTCCAAATAGTTGAATTAGACGCCAACTTCTTTCAAGGGCATATTCCTAGTTCATTGGCAAATGCATCCAATCTAGACTTCATCGACATATCGAATAACAATTTCACCGGATTGGTGCCTAGCACAATTGGCAAACTTACAAAACTCTCAAGGTTGATTCTTGAATGGAATCAACTCCAAGCGCAAAGGAAGGAAGATTGGGCGTTTCTGGACAGCTTAGCCAACTGTACAGAGCTACAAGTATTCACGATGACTGGGAATCGTCTAGTAGGGAATATACCAACTTCGTTAGGTAACCTTTCCAATCAACTCCAGTATCTATACCTGGCAGAAAATCAACTATCAGGAGTTCTTCCTTCCGGTATAGCAAACCTTCGCAACCTGATTATTGTATCAATGGGTGTGAATCAATTTACAGGTGTGCTCCCAGAATGGCTTGGAACTCTCAAAACTTTGCAAGAAATATCTTTAGACAGCAACTTCTTTACAGGGGTCCTTCCATCATCCATATCAAATTTGTCTCAATTGGTAGAGCTCTATCTATTCTCGAACCAGTTAGTTGGCCACATACCCCCAAGCTTTGGAAAGCTTCCAATCCTTCAAGAATTAGACATTTCGGACAACAGACTAACTGGTAGCATACCAAAGGAGATCTTTCGAATTCCCACAATGGTGCAAATTAGTTTATCTTTCAACAACCTACATTCACCACTTCATACCGACATTGGCAATGCTAAACAACTCACAAATTTGCAACTTTCATCCAATAAGATATCTGGAGATATTCCTGGCACTTTGGGTAATTGTGAAAGTTTGGAAGACATCGAGTTGGACCAGAATGTTTTCAGTGGAAGCATTCCCACTTCATTAAGCAACATAAAGACGCTTAAAGTTCTCAATTTGTCACACAATAACTTCACTGGGTCGATACCATCATCTCTTGGTAACCTACAACTTCTTGACCAACTAGATTTGTCATTCAACCATCTTGAAGGTGAGGTCCCAACAAAAGGAATATTCAAGAATGCAACTGCCATACAAATTGATGGAAATCAGGGGCTTTGTGGTGGGGCAGCAGAGTTACACCTACCGTCATGTTCTATTACGCCTTCGAATTCATCTAAACACAAGCTATCTGTAATACTCAAAGTACTGATCCCACTAGCTAGCATGAGTGTCACTTGCTATGGTGATCTCTCTCCTGTTTCTGTGGAGGGGAAAACAAAAGAGAAAATCATTATCTTTGCGATCATATGGTACAAAATTCCCCAAGATTTCTTACAATGATCTTCTGAGAGCAACAGAGGGGTTTTCAACAACTAATTTAATTGGTAGAGGAAGATACAGTTCTGTATATCAAGGAAAACTATTTCAAGATGGAAATGTGGTCGCCGTGAAAGTCTTCAGTCTAGAGACAAGGGGGGCGCAAAAGAGCTTCATCACAGAATGCAATACTTTGAGGAATGTGCGGCATCGTAATCTAGTCCCTATCCTAACTGCGTGCTCTAGCATTGATTTTAGAGGAAATGATTTCAAAGCACTAGTGTATGAGTTCATGCCACGAGGGGACTTGCATAAATTACTATACTCAACTCAAGGCGATGAAAACTACTCTTCAAATTTGAACTTCATTTCACTGGCTCAAAGGTTGAGCATTGTGGTGGATGTATCAGATGCATTGGTGTACCTACACCATAACAACCAAGCAGCCATTGTTCATTGTGATCGAAACCTAGCAACATTCTTACGGATGATAATATGACAGCTCATGTTGGAGACTTGGACTTGCAAGGTTCAAAATTGATTCCGTGGCGTCGTCTCTTGGTAACTCAAATTCGACTACTTCCATTGTAGTAAGGGAACCATAGGATATGTTGCTCCGGTATTGCCCATCTCTTTTCTACATTGTGTTTTCTTACTATGTAACTTGACAATGTGAATATGAACTAAGCTCTTCCTACATGCGATCTACAGAATGTGCGGGGTGCTCAAGCTTCAACTGCCTCGGATGTTTACAGCTTTGGGGTTGTTCTCCTCGAAATATTCATTCGAAGGAGGCCAACAGATGACATGTTCAAGGATGGATTGAGCATTGCAAAGCATACAGAGATCAACTTCCCTGATAAGATGTTGCAGATTGTTGATCCACAGCTGCTGCAAGAGTTGGACCTTTGCAAAGAAACTCCAATGGCCGTAGGGGAAAAGGGAGTACATTGTCTGCTTTCTGTGCTGAATGTTGGGCTTTGCTGCACCCAGTCATCCCCGAAAGAGCGCATGAGCATGCAGGAGGTGGCTGCCAAGCTGCACGAAATCAGGGATGCATATCTCAGAGACTAAGAGGAAACCGAATCAGCAGCAAAGTAGTTTCGGTTAGGCCTGAAAAATGTGCAAAAGAATTGTCACGTATCACATATGTGTCGATGTGTCTATATCTTGTTCAAGTGAATCACTACTGCTTTGAATAAAGAAGTGGTTTGAGTAGAAAAAAGATAACCACAGTTAATGTACCACTACAAATGTAACGTTTCTCGTTTTTACTGCGTGACAAATGGTTCTGTGAGGACGTCATTTCCCCTTGATACAACGTGTGATATGCTACTTAACAATCCACAGGCCGATTAGAAAAAGCCAACGAGTGGACGTCACCAAACCAGAGCCTCCACTTGTACATATATCATCTAGTCTTAATACACTATAGCGATACATACACACATATGAACGGCATCGTTCCTATGCGCAAACGTGACACAAGCATTAGAATGCTCAAGGTTAAAGATTTACAGAGTAAAGATTTTATCGCACATGCTAAATCTTTTTCTTTTCTTTTTTTCTTTTATTTTCTTTCTTTCTTTTCTCTCTCTTCTATTCGGCCGAATGGCCTTGCCATCTACTAGCTTCTTTCCTTATCTCTTATTCTTCCTCTCTCCCATCCTTATCTCTTCCTTCTCTACTTCTCCTCCTTTCTCCTAAATGCACCCCATGGCTGGCTCTTACTTTGGCCACCTTGCCGCTGTCTAGCTCCCTGCTCACCGCCTCCCACTTTGGCCTCCTCTAATCATTCGATCGTCGGCCAGCTCAGCCTCCCTGTGCACCTCCCTCAGTTCTAGCTCCCCCATGGCACCTCCCTGCTACAGCCTCCATGCGCCTTCCTGCTACAGCCCTTGGGCCCAACCCCGCACCTCTGCTCACTGGCCTCTCCATGCCGTAGGCTTGCTTGGCTCCAGCCATGGCCAGCTTGGCCTTGAGCTCGGTTGTGGCTGCCTCCAGTGGCGGACCCAGGATTTTTAGGATGGGTATTCGGACTTCAGAACTAGATTACTTAGATACGTCGATACCGATACATTGATACCGATATGTCAATACTGTGACACACCTTTCCCCCAAAACACCGATACGTGTATATAGATATAACAAATATATAGAAATTATATAAATTAATAATTTCTTATGAAAAAATGGACAACATAAGGCTAGCATAATGACACGAATTAAATAGCAAATTATAGAGATTAATAATAGTACATACCTTATTGATTATGCCTTCATTTTTTAATGCTCAAATATCTACAAAATCAAACATATGACAATAAGAAAACTTCACTGAACTATTGAAAGAATAGCAATTACCAATGCCATTCATCAGATCAATTGGCACTATATAATATACAGAAAACAGTGTGAAGAATATAAATTACCTAAAAGAGTATAATCAGTACAAGGAGGAAAATGGCAATCGTCATTGCTCACCGTAGCAGAACACAATAGACTTGCTAAGCGTGGTGCCGCTGCCATCAGCACCAACCTCAGCACCAAGAACACCACCTATGGACCAAGAACTCTGCATACAAAAGTCGTTTCCCAAACCAGGACTATTAGGGATGCAGGTCGAACTGCTGGATGAAGTTTACTGGACACTAAAGAACACGTTTTCTCTGCATACACAACAAGATATCTTGCAGTCTGAAGATTTTTCATGAAAATTACAGTTGATACCGTCCAAAAGTTGGGAGCTTTAACTTTGAGTAAAATGATTGGAGTCTAAAAATTGTTCTATCCTGAAATTTTCTGAAATTTGGGATGTAGAGACTCTGAAATCTAGCTAGCACACTCTGAAAATTTGTTTTATCCTGAAATCTAGCTAGTAGACTCTGAAAATTTTTAATGACATTTGATATCCTCCAAATGAAGACAGTAATTGTATTTTATCAAGGCATGTCCATTCCCAAATTCCATTTCGGCATTTCCATATCCTATCCTATGATTCCTATCAGCTTATCTAAAGCAACCATGTGTAAAATTAATTCCACCACCAATGCAAACCAATGCGGTGACTCACCGGGCTTAAAGAACACGGAAAGGCCGACATCTTTGCTTCGCGTGGTCGTGGTTTCATGGATGAGGTCGGCGACATCGACCTCCGAGCCTTCCGTCTTCCGCGGCAGCGGCTCCTCCTCCCCGCACTCCTCTCGACTCGCGCGTCTTGGGCGACCGGCGCCGCGCCGTTTCCGCCTCAATCCTGATCCTCGCTTCGCGCAGTCACAGTTTTGTCTTTCATGGATGCCGTCAGTGACCTCCACAGCAGAGGCTCCTCCTCAACGAGCTCCTCCCGACTCCCGCGTCTTGGGCGACCGGCGCCTTGCCGCCGCCTCAATTTTTGTGTATTCGCTAGGGCTACAATAACACTGGGTTGCGTTCGTCGCTTGGCGTCGCGACTCGTGTGACTAGAGAGAGCGAGACAACGAACGACGGATAAGAAAGAACGCGGAATGGGCCAGCACAGTGGCGGGCTGGCGGCGGCTAGCCCAAGTTCTTTCGAGATGGGCTATTTGGGCTAAAAACATTAAATTCGGCCCAACTAAGTGTATATATATGTATTATACCTTGTATATACTGGTTTTTTGGTCAAAAAATTTGGGTATTCAGCTGAATACCCTTGAATCACTATAGATCCACCCTACCCTCTCCCCCTGTTGGCTTGGTAAAATGAGGTTTCACCTCATGGCTAAAAGCCTGTGGGGGTAAAAATGGCATTGTGACTTGGCTTTTTCTACGGTGGAAGGTAAGTCGGTAAAAATATAGGCGTTGGGTTCTTTGTTGCTGAATGATGAGGCCCACTTAAGTGAGAGGTGCCGATCAGCCTCGAATGGTCCAGGTATCTCAGTGAGCACTAATTGATTCAACATTCATAAAGCCAAAGGGTTTTGACGGCAAAAAAATCTTTTGTTTCTATTATTCTCCCTTGGATTGTTTTTGTTCTTCGCTTTTCTATTATTTTTTCCGTTCTACGGGTATTATAGTCCTAGTCGGCAATGAAAATAGAGACATACTAAAAAACTGGTACAATAGCCTGCTTAGAGATGGGAACAACTTCCAGCTTGGAGATGAAAACAGAATCTCAGAAGATAATTGTAGGAGCCCAGATATTACAATCTAGCATCCTCTGTGATTCCACCGCACTATTCCCTGGATCAGTAGATAGTGCTCACAGATTACAGTTCTGAATATCAAAATACATATCAGGCGGAAGCGTAAATATAAAAGTAAACTTACTCATGGGGCGATTAGGCCGAAATCAATAAATTGTAGCAGCGGAAACAAAGCACACAGGTGGGACCCTCAGGACATGCCCACAGGCAGCCAACTGGAGGCTCGCGACCTAGCTCTTGACATCTTCATCTTCTTCGCCATCATGACCCAAAAGTATTGCTGAAGCGTAGTGATCTGATTCCTGATTCTGGATTTGTGGTGAAAGCGAGTGTGAGCACAAAGCACCGTGCTCCGCGAGCCAATACACAGGATGCAAATAAATAGTATGCATGGTTTATCAAAGGAGATGCTCGGGTTATTTTATTTGCAAAACATCGCTTTTATTAGCATTATTATTATTTAATCATGGCGTTATTGTTGCTGCCTAAACTCCACCTAGCAATTACTATAATTGACATAATCCACCAAAATACACTTTCTTTATTGATTGCTGTCCAAGACTCCAAACAGCGAGCAACATTATTTATTTAATCCACTGAGCACATACTTTCTAAATTGATTGCTCTCTAAAACTTTAAACAGCGAATATCACTAATTATACAATCCATCGATCAATTGTTGCCTCAATCTCCAAACAATGAGTATCATAATTTGTATAATCCACCAATCAAGTGCTGTCTAAAACTCCAAACAGCTAGTGACATCCTCTATTTTGAATCCACCAATATCTTTTGTGTTATGAATTCCTAATAAACCAATCATGTAATAACTATTCATCAACTCTTCACTTCTGAATTTTATTGATCATCTAACATAATTACATTTAAATCCACCGACATCATTTGTATCAGGAATTTCTAATAATTCAATCCTTTTGTTATTGATCCAAAACCATAATTTGATCTTCCAATAATCCTTCTTATTTAACTCTAACTAGTTCACTAGTATACCTCCACCAAGAATATCAGTGATCAAATCTACGATTCCTTAGTATACATCCACCAAGATTATCATTGATCAAGATTATACTCCAATAATTGTTATCATTCCTCCAAATTCCCAAAGATTCAATTGAACCACCCAGTAATCGAATCTGATTCTATTAATCCCATTATCACCACTATCTCCCAAGAATTTATATTAGCTATCAGTGTTGTAATCCAGCAATTACCTTTGTACCTCTTAATTCTCCAAAAATCATTCAAATCGTTTATCTAGCCTATATATTCATTTAGGCTCCACCAATTTATATATCTAGAATCCACACTATCATATCCTTTTTATGATTGACGTGAATCCACCAACATCTTTATGTGTTTACCTCAACAACCATCTTCTTTTCATACAACTCTATTTACTCTTGCTAACATTTTACTTTGCGAGAAGTATTATCATTATTTTAAAATATAATACATAAAAATTTCCTAAGACCTAGCAGTTTTGAACAAAAACATAGTGTGTAAGAGAATGCAATAATAATATCGATCCAGATTCCATCCACCATTACATGGTCTCTGCACCATATGCTAGACCTTCAGTGTTATAGCCGCTTACACTATCACTGGGACGACACCCAGGGCAACACAAATCCAGGTTTTCCACTGCCCTCCACTTTCCTCATTCCCACCCACAAAGTTTTTGAAATAGAACTATATCTGGTTAAGTTCTCATGTCCACCCATGACCGTGGTCACGACTATTCGAATAGTTTTGACTCTGCAGAGTTTGCACACTTTACCCACAAGAGACAGTTTACTCGTTGCCCCACACGATTCCTTAGTCATGCAGTTGAGTAAACCATCACAGTAACCGTTCAAAGTACCTCGCCCCATCCATCATCTCACCCTATGGGCCGCTTCCACTTGCAGTGGGTCCCATACGTTGTGCGGGATGTTCCCCTCCTATGCGCCTAGCAGCTGACTCCCCATACTGCTAGCACGCCGCAGAAGAACTTTACTCACAAAGAGTGTCCCATTCAAGCCGTCACCTAGAATCGCTACTTGCACCACCACTTCTCCTCCACCGATGATGATGACTTTCGGGGTCCGGTAAATGTACTATGCCAAGTTGTACATTACAGACTTGTGATTGTACTTGTTTTACACAAGAGGTCATGACAAGATTCAGTCCTTAGGGTTATCTGGGCGGTTCTACCACAAACCCCACTCTCGTGCACCCCTGCACCATACCCCCGAACCATCCGCCCAGATAAATAAGCAATTTGAGGTTTTTGGGAGCATAAAATAATCATATCCAACATATATCAGTCATTACCACCATAACTGCCCAACCAAATTTACTCACGATTAAAAGTGATGTTGGGCATTCTTGCGTCCATGAGTATCTAAGCAATACTAAGCATGGCATACAATTACGGACTTAGTTTCGAAAAGTTACTATTATAATTTTGCTAGGGCGATAAGGTTTACATATTTAAATATTCCAAAGGAGGTGTATTATTAATCAAGTCAATAATGGGCCTATAACTAGAATCTTAAATTAAGCATGTATTTGTATATAAAGTAACAACATGCAATTTGATAATTTAAACAAAAGTAATTTGCAGAAAATGTAGGTTCAACATGATCAAAGTATTGACTCGCCTTGCGCGGCTTTCCGCGGTCTTGAGCTTACTCAAAGCTCTCTCGTGTGATGGTCTTGAGCTTTTGGTCTTCATCTTTGTCTGGATCTGGCCTTACTGGACCCAACGAATCTTTAGGACTCCACTTCTAATTACGCGACAAACAACTGAATTCAAATAAAGGCAAATAACTCACAAGGTCCAAATAAATCCAACTGAGCTTGATTAACTTTTAGTATGGTTAAAGGAGTTATTTGAGGCAAGGTTGATTTTTTAACAATTTTCAACCTTATTCTCCTGATAGTTATATTTATTACGGTCTTCTATACAAGTCACGTACCTATAGTTTAGTTAGTAACAACCCTACACCTCCATTTATTTAATGGTTATTTGTGAAAGTATTTTCATGGCCTTTTAAAGATATAGGAACGACAGTCATTTTATGTGGAATGTTAATCCAAATACCAATTCTTAGTTCATTGCCATTATTAACTAAATCTAGCATTGAGATTTATTTAGCGGTGATGTACTAAGGATGGGGATTATATTATAAATCATGACCTTCTATCTTGAATATGTATTTCTTTTTAAATGGTTTTGGCATATTGTTTCGTAATTCTATAACGCTGCTTGGTTTTGTCTTTTGATTATAGAGGCTCTCCGGATTAGGTATCGTAGATATTCCGCGTATATTTTTATTATTATTACAGTGTTAACATTTTTATTATTGCTGTTTAAATTTATTTATTTGGGCAAGGCTTGTTTTACCGGGTCATGTTTCAACATTTGTTGTGTAGCAAAATCTACCACTAGGATTTATTTCAGGCGGCATATTAATGTTAGGTCATATATCTTATTCACAACCAAGGGTAATCTTTAATTTGAAGCTTTACTTTTATAGCTAAACCTGACATCTAAAATCTTTATGACATTTTGGATAATTAGTCAAAGTCATCTTTTTTATTCCTTTGATTAAAACTTAGATTTTAGTTAAATGTTCCCAACTACATTAGTGACTTATAACATTTAATCCATTATTTAAATATCAAATAATCTTGCTTTATATCTTAATCAAATTTATTACATTCCCTTTATTATTCCATGATTTTCCATAATTTTTACCAATTAAAATGGGGTTATAAAACTAAATTAAAAATGGGTGGAAGAGGTGCGGCCGGTGGGATCGATCTTAGGACTTGAGGGCTTACGGGTGTTAACACGCGCTGAGCTAGCCAAGTGGGCTATCGGTGTTTCGTGACTGAATGGAGGGGTTTAATACTGATGAAGCGAGCAGTTACTTGGGATTAAAACAGAGGAGCTGGCAGCCGGAGACAGAGGTTGAGGTGGCGCGCGGCAAGCGGCGGCGCCGGCGAGGGGCGGCCGAGGAGGCGCCGTCGCGCACGAAAATGGAAAGCTTGTGGGGTGTGCGAGCCGGTGGAGGGGGTGGCACGGCTCGGGGCGGCGCTAGGAAAGGGGCAGCGGCACCGAGAGCGGCCGGCGGCGGGGTGGGAAGGGGAGCGGCGGTGCCGACGCGGAGGAGGGGCAATTGGCGAGGGCGTAAGAGGGAGGGAGGCCAGTAGAACCTACCTTGGTGGCTGGCGTGGCCGGAGGGGAGCCAAGGTGGGCTGGTGGCGTGCGGGAGCGGCGGCGTGAGGAGGACCATGGTGCCGGCAACCGGGGTGAGGGGGAAGCCCGGGCAGCGGTGGGGATGAGCTGGCGGGGCCACGAGGGAGTTCCCGGGTGGTGGAATCGGCCGGAGATGGCCTCAATCGGTGGGATTGGCCCGGCCGGCTTTGGGGAAGAACCGGCGGCTGGCGACGCTAGGAGCTCGGGGGTGCCAATTGATAGGGGTGGAGGGTGGAGTAGAGCATGGTGGGGCACGCTGAGAGCCTCGGGCGGGCTTTATAGCCGAGGAAAAGGGACGGGCGGCGGTTGGCCGGGATTCTCGCGATGGCGGACGAGGACTGGGAGCATGGGATGGGTGCGACGTGCACGATGTTGACGGGGGCGGTGCGATGACGTGCGCACAAGAGTTGGGAGGGGACGGGAGCAGGCAGTGCGCAACCGGCGGGCGTGACGAGCTCAGCTGACGTAAGCGGAGGACAGGAGAAAAGCAGGGAAGAAGGGAAAGAAAGAGAGAGGACGGGGGAGGGAGAGGAGCCCGGGCCCACTGGACAGAGGAAGAAGGGGAAGAGAAAAGAAGAGAGAGGCCGGGGGCCAGCGGCAGGGAAAAGGAAGAGGGGGAGAGAGAAGGAAAGGGTAGGGGCCTGCTGTCAGGGAGAAACGAAAGCAGTGGCAGGAAGGAGCGAGGGGGAAAGGGAAAAGAAATGGCCCCACATGCCATAGATAAAGAAGAGAAGAGGGGAAAAAGATAGATAGAAAAGAACTTTAAGCACACTTTTAGGATTTGAATTTTTAACCTAAGTTTCTATTCCATGTTTAAGATTATTAATTTCAGTTTAATTCAATCATGTTTCAAATATCTAGCCACAAAGTCGATTATCTCTCTATTTCCTATTTTATTCAGTTCGCCCTCGGACTCCGATCTTGACATTGTTTTGTTATGAATTGCATATACATATATATATATATGTATGTGTGTGTGTGTGTGTGTGTGTATTGAATATTAAGCCTTGTATTTTGGTTTAGATATTTATGGATATATTCTAATATTCTTTTTTTATTGACCTGAATTTGGATTCAAGATGTTAGTTTCTTGAATTCATGATCTGCAATGACAATTTCCATTTTTATAATTTACAATATTCTTATTTGCAATTGGGAATATTCTTGATTATTAATTTGTATGCCACAAAACTCAAAAAGATTTCAAATAAATATTCAGAAGAAATTTAAGTGCTAGCAAAACACAAGAAAATTTTAAAAATTCCACATTTTTGAACACTTGAAATTCTAGGATGTTACAATAATGGTGAAGAGTTGTAGTCAATAGCGTCTCGGGTACCCATGTCTGGCTCTAATCGGCACAAACACCTTGGGGCACTACGTCCGGTGCAAATCGGTGCAGAGTTCGTCAAATACATGAATATGATCTCAATCATAACCTCCAGCCAATTCGCATTACCGACCAGTTATACTAGTCGGAACATATTTTATGAGTGAAACCTAAGCGAATTTTTGAAGTGATCAAACCGAACCAATAGTGGTCGAACCCAACCGGATCAGTCGTCGAATCGAACTAGATTCGGATCACAAAATACAATATAACTATAGTAGTGCTAGCCGTGCAATTGCACCAACCACTCAGCTAGTTTCTAATAACTAAAGTAATGAACAAGTTTTTTAAACCTATCCAATTCCAAAGATTATATGCGATTAGATGTACGTTGTTCAAACATATGTATTGTATATTGAATGTTCTCCCCGTTTACTCTGGGTTGTATATGTTATCCTCCGTAAGGTACCGTAAGTACGAGATTTGATTAAAGCTGCCTTGATCTGACTTGTTGATGGCGACAAGGGGTTTGATTATTGTTAAGATTGTCCCGATATAATGGGAATGGGATCACTTAATTCCAAGACGTCTTACTCTGACTTCCAGCCGGTGCATCATCAGCCTTGTGAAGAAAATGCTCCGCATTCGAGCCCACCAACTACTCAATGATCGTCGAGTCAGCTTAATTAGCAGTACATGATTAACCGGAACGCCTATAAATTAAGAAACGGCTATTGAGATTGTGCCTATCTATATATGTGTTCAGGTTCAGCCTGGCGGCCTAGCTCCTCGGCTCCTCGCCGGCTATTGCTCCATCGGTGCTTTCACCGCGCCGCCGGCCGGCCGTACTCTCGCCGGTGCTCGCCGAGCCGGACGTTTGTGCGTGGCCACTGATCTGCAGCCGTAAGCATCACTTGTTTAAGCATTTGTTCATATCATTCGTCTAGCTTTTAAGCTTTTATTCACAAACTGCATGCATTCTGCTGATTGATCGGAGACTATTTTGTGTGCTAGGTCAGATAACTTAGCTGCATGCTTAGCTACCTGCCCCTTTTTCCTGTTTGTGATCCTCGGGCCTTTTTTATATGAAAAAATTGATCATATACCCTCCATTTAGATGGAAATTAAGGATTTACCCTCCTGGTCCACGTGTCAGTGACTTATGATGACCCCACGTGTCATTGAGATGTGGAGGGTAAATCCTCAATTTCCCAACTAAAGGGAGGGTATATGATCCAATAGGGATCTGAAGATAACTCTCAACCCTGTGTCGCGCTAACATTAGCCCAGACTTTCACTTATTTGGAACCTTGCTGAAGGAACAGAGCAGGAAGCAAGTCTTTGAGAAAAGGAATAGCTGAAGTTCAAAAAAATAAATAAATCCTTCAGGTACTTCAAATACCAACATGCAATTGTTATTTGCCAACGTTTTCTGAGTATCTAATTCTTCCCCGTGTTTGTATCTATGCATATAATCAAAATCTAAGTTCGAGCTGGCCATGAAGGTCACTGCGATTGGGCAATGTCTCCTGTTGCTCATGGTTTGCAGTGCACAAGCCATCGCCTGCAGCTCCTTTTACGGAAACCAGATAGACCAGTTGTCACTACTTGAATTCAAGAAAGCAATCAGTCTTCATCCGCAGCAAGTCCTGATGTCCTGGAATGATAGCACCCATTTCTGCAATTGGGAAGGTGTTTTGTGCAGCGCGAAGAATCCACGTCGTGTCATTTCTCTTAATCTTACAAACAGAGGTTTAGTAGGGCAAATCTCTCCCTCACTTGGAAACTTAACATTCCTAAAATTTCTTGTCCTAGATAAAAATGCATTCACCGGAGAGATCCCTCCATCCCTTGGTCACCTGCATCGCCTCCGAACCCTCAGTTTTAGTTATAACGCATTACAAGGAAAGATGCCTGATTTTGCGAACTGTTCCAACCTCAAGGTGCTACGGCTGGATCGCAATAATCTAGTGGGACAATTTCCTAATTTGCCTCCTCAGCTTCAAGAACTGATACTTCATGTTAATAATCTTACTGGAAACCTCCCACCTTCTCTTGCCAATATCACAACGCTGAATAAACTTGGTTGTGCATTTAATAATATTGAGGGCAACATCCCGAATGAATTTGCGAAGTTGCCCAGGCTTCAGTATCTGTCGGTCAATACCAATAATTTAGCAGGGAGGTTTCAAGCAGCCATCTTAAATGCTTCTACTCTTGTTACTCTTGACCTTGGTGTCAATGATCTAAGCGGAGAGGTACCATCCAATCTCGGTAACTCTCTACCCAATCTCCAAAGACTCATATTATCCGTCAACTTCTTTCATGGCCATATCCCCCGTTCATTGATAAACGCTTCCATGTTGAAACTGATTGATATATCAAGGAATAATTTCACTGGGGTACTGCCTACCTCCATCGGCAAACTTATCAAGCTCGAGATTTTGAATCTTGAATTGAATCAACTCCAAGCCCGTAATAAGCAAGACTGGGAGTTTATGAATAGCTTAGCCAATTGTACTGAGCTACAAATGTTCTCCATAGCAGGGAATCGTCTAGAAGGCAATGTACCAAGATCATTTAGTAACCTTTCCACTCAGCTTCAATATCTATATGTTGGACAAAATCAACTATCAGGGGGTTTCCCTTCCGGCATAGCAAACTTTCCCAACCTAATCATTCTAGGATTGGATCACAATCAATTCACAGGTGTCGTTCCAGAATGGCTCGGAACTCTACAAAAATTACAAGGAATAAGCTTACTTGACAACATCTTTACAGGGTTTATTCCAACGTCCCTTTCAAATTTGTCTCAGTTGGGGACTCTCTATCTAGGCTCCAACAAGTTCGATGGGCACATACATCCAAGCTTGGGAAACCTCAAAATGCTTGAAATATTGAGCATTCCCAACAACAATCTTCGAGGTAGTGTACCAAAGGAGATCTTCAGAATTCCAACAATAAGGATAATTGAGTTATCTTTTAACAACCTAGATGGACAACTTTCAACCGACATTGGCAACGCCAAACAGCTCGTATATTTGCAACTTGCATCAAATAAGCTATCTGGAGACATTCCTAATACTTTGGGTAATTGTGAAAGTTTGGAAGACATTGAGTTGAACTGGAATTTTTTCAGTGGAAGCATCCCCACTGCATTAGGCAACATAAATAGCCTAAAAGTTCTCAACTTGTCTCACAATAACTTCACTGGGACAATACCAACGTCTCTTGGTAACCTACTACTTCTTCAACAGCTAGATTTGTCATTCAACCATCTTAAGGGTGAGGTCCCAACAAAAGGAATCTTTGAGAATGCAACTGCCACACTAATTGATGGGAATCAGGCACTTTGTGGTGGAGCACAAGAGTTAAACCTACCAGCATGTTCTTTTATGCCTTTAAATTCAAGTAAGCACAAGCTACCTATGGTAGGAAAGGTATTGATCGCATTAGCAAGCACGCTGCTACTTGCTATGATCATATCCATCTTGTTGATCTGGAGGGGAAAACAAAAGAGAAAATCTATATCTTTGCCCTCATTGGGTAGGAATTTTCCAAAAGTTTCTTACATTGATCTTGCAAGAGCAACAAATGGGTTCTCTGCATCCAATCTAATTGGCAAAGGAAGATACGGTTTTGTATATCAAGGAAAACTATTTCAAGATGGAAATGTGGTTGCCGTGAAAGTCTTCAGTCTAGAGACAAGGGGAGCGCAAAAGAGCTTCATCGCAGAATGCAATACTTTAAGGAATGTGCGGCATCGTAATCTAGTCCCTATCCTAACTGCGTGCTCCAGCATTGATTCTAGAGGAGATGATTTCAAAGCACTAGTGTATGAGTTCATGCCACGAGGCGACTTGCATAACTTACTATACTCAACTCAAGGCGATGAAAATTACTCTTCAAATTTGAACTTAATTTCACTGGCCCAAAGGTTAAGCATTGTGGTGGATGTTTCAGATGCATTGGTGTACCTACACCATAACCACCAAGCAACCATTGTTCATTGTGATCTGAAACCTAGCAACATTCTTCTGGATGATAATATGACAGCTCATGTCGGAGACTTCGGACTTGCAAGGTTCAAAGTTGATTCCGCGGCATCGTCTCTTGGTGACTCAAATTCGACTAACTCCATTGCAGTAAGGGGAACCATAGGATATGTTGCTCCCGGTATTGCCCGTCTCTTTTCTACTTTTTCTTTTCTTGCTATGTAACTTGACAATGAGAACATGTCAATGAGAGCTAAGCTCTTCCTACATGCGATCTACAGAATGTGCAGGGGGTGCTCAAGCTTCAACTGCCTCGGATGTTTACAGCTTTGGGGTTGTTCTCCTCGAAATATTCATTCGAAGGAGGCCAACAGATGACATGTTCAAAGATGGATTGAGCATTGCAAAGCATACAGAGATCAACTTCCCTGATAAGATGCTGCAGATTGTTGATCCACAGCTGCTGCAAGAGTTGGACCTTTGCGAAGAAACTCCAATGGCCGTAGGGGAAAACGGAGTACAGTGTCTGCTTTCTGTGCTGAATGTTGGGCTTTGCTGCACCCAGTCGTCCCCGAAAGAGCGCATGACTATGCAGGAGGTGGCTGCCAAGCTGCACGGAATCAGAGATGCATATCTCAGAGACTAAGAGGAAACCGAATCAGCAGCAAAGTAGTTTCGGTTTGGCCTGAAAAATGTGCAAAAGAATTGT
Source organism: Dendrocalamus sinicus (assembly GCA_036346575.1). Lineage (NCBI taxonomy): Eukaryota > Viridiplantae > Streptophyta > Magnoliopsida > Poales > Poaceae > Dendrocalamus > Dendrocalamus sinicus. The sequence continues at coordinate 2,791,668 of CM070671.1, forward strand.
CACGTATCACGTATGTGTCGATGTGTCTATATCTTGTTCAAGTGAATCACTACTACTTTGAATAAAGAAGTGATTTGAGTAGAAAAAAGATAACCACAGTTAATGTACCACTACAAATGTAACGTTTTTCGTTTTTACCGCGTGACAAATGGTTCTGTGAGGACGTCATTTCCCCTGGATACAACATGTGCTATGCTACTTAACAATCCACAGGCCTTCTCACGCTTTTGTTTGGATCTGTGTTTGCTCGAAAGAATCGAAACTATATTCATTTATTGCCAGGGACATGGCAAACAACAGACGTCAAGAAAGATCAACGCCAGTCAGTCCAAGAAGTACAAGTACCGCAAAGAATAAACATCATCATGGAACATCATCGATCGAGAGCACATATCTTGGTTTTGTAAGCTAAAAACAACACAAAGCTACACAATCCTGTTCATGTAGGACATCTCTACTACCACTTGCCATACATACCGACTACAGCACATCGGTAGCAATTGAAAAACTCATGAAAATTGGGAGAAGTAGCAAAAATTGAGTTCAAATTGGGCCGTTTATAGGGGAGATATACGTGTAACACGGTTGTCATTTGCTCAAGGCTCAGTCAACTGCTGCCGCCCTTCTGTTTAAGGGTAATCTTGTCTCCTAAGCTGAGCGCGATTCCTTGGGTCTTGCTCCTTATTCTGATATATCCGCTGAGCTTACCATCGGCCTGCTTCTCAACACTGATGTTCACCAAAGCATCCTCGCCAAAAACACTCTTGGCGTAAAGATTAGCAGCAAGAAACCCACACTCTCCATCAAGCGCAGACCTGATGTCATCATATACGTAAGTAGCAAGGGATAACTGCATTAGCAATTTAGACAAGCAGTGGAGTGTAAGCAAAAAAGTTTTTGGCATGTTCTAACCCTCAGTTAGAAGTTCTAACCCCTAAGTCCCAACCCTCAGTGCAACAACTTTCCAGATATCCAACCAATTCACCCCAGTATATGCAGTTCTCAAAGTGCAAGTTTTTCTGTTTTACTATATAACAACACAACAACAACAAAAATTTTTATTCCAAACAAGCTAAGTAGGCTAGAAATGAAACCTCCTCAAGATTAAAAAAAAAGGGCCTTACAATAAAATCTACAAAGCTAAAACCCTAACCCCTACATCCTGCCATCTAGACCGAAAGTCTAAAATATTGTTCCTAAACCTTCTTCTTATGTCATGATTTCGGTACATAGATAGCCAACTTCCATACGCTCCTATCCAAAACTAATTCTTTAGATACATTCCAATCCCTCAAATCTCTTTTAACTACTTCCTCCTACATTAATCTTGATCGACCTGCTTCTTACGTTTTCAATATGTCTTAAAATTTTACTATGTACCAGTGTCTCAGAAGACCTCCGTTACAGACATCTAAACCATCTTAAACGATGTTGAACAGACTTATCTTCAATTAGTGCTAACCCCACCCTATCACATATATCATCATCGTAGATTCGATCCCACCTTACGCAACCACAGATCCACCGCAACAGCCTCATCTCTATTTTACTATACCAAATTAATTAATCTTGAAATTCTACAAGGCAAATATGGATCTTTTGCTCACTTGGATAGTTGTAGAGTATCCTTCACTGAAGGATAGTTGCGTATGAAATTATCAAAATTGGTGGCCTATTTGGATCTCCTGTGTGTGCAAGGTTGGTTCGGTGAAATGAAGAATTAAAGTACATTTCATCTAGTTTGTGTGATTGCAGCAAAAGAAGGCAAAAATGACTTTTCTAACATATAATTCAGGCACCTCAACTATCTAAGAATCTTAGGCTTAAAACCTAGGAACAAACTAGAAGCTATCTTGGCCTAAATAGATCAACCTTATACGCTGAAATGGGCAATGCAAATGAACAGCCATTACTCTGGTTTATCTGGCATACATAAACAAGAAAGTAGTAAAGAAATCATGAATTCCAATTCATGCTTGTGTTATTGAAAAATATATCATGCTTTTGTATGAGGCTGTGCATTATACAGGTCTATATGACATTCATACAGATAAATGTAATATTAATTTATCAAAGCAGGTATAATTATAGTCTGCAGGTCAACGTGAAAGGTTAGTTTGAAACTTACGGTGGTGTTAGACACTTCATATTTGTTGACTTGATTATATGATTCAAGAATTCCTTCTCATCCTGAATCACAGTATTCACCGCCACCTGATAAACAAGGAAAGAATAGCCATAGTATAAGCCAAACAGATCGGATTTACACTAAAAAGGAGTACAAACATTATCATTTCAATGTATTATTCCATACCCACCAGATCTAATTGCTAACACCAACCAGAATAAATAGACAATGCCAATTGCCAGTCCAAACAAAGTGGAGACCCACAAAGCTACTCCTCTGGTAGAGGCAAAAATGGTAAATTACAATGTTGGTCACTGTTCAAAAGGCGGCCTAAACAAGTGCCTAGGCGTTGGGCGGCACCCTGCCGCCACGTCTTGGGCCAAATCGGCGAGGTAGGTGGCTTGCCACCCAGGTGGGGCGCTGCATCCTCTCCCTCCGGCCCTCCGCCACTACATCATCTCCCTCCGACAGATCCTCCACCGGATCCACTCCCTCGAGCCACTTCCCTCCAGCGCCGGCCTCTGCCTCGGCTTCCTCAACTGGCGGGCTCTGCTCCCTCCAGGCCTCCGTCACCGAATCCTCTCCCTCGTGCCTCTCTCTCCTCCGCTGTCGACCTACCTCCTCTGCGCTGAGCAGTGCCAAGGGAAACAAGTGGCGGCACCAAGCTAGGCCGGAGAAATGGAGGCGTTGGGTGGTGTTCAGCCGAACCGAAGCCCGAGAGCAGCAAAAAGTGTTCGGCAGAGGAAGAAACGAAAGAGGAGAGAGAGAAGGGAAAAGGGAGAGCCAGGGAGTGGTTGGCCAGTAGTAGCAATGCCATTCGGTGGAATTGATGGGGAGAGAGAGAGAGAGAGAGAGAGAGAGAAAGTAAGCAAGAGTTGGCCAGCCTGGCCATTCAGCCGAGTAGGTGAGGAGAGAGCTTAGGTGAGGAAGAGAGAAGGAGCATCTACTAATATAGCGGACTGTTATCAACATCAAGCATTTACATTGAAAATTTATGTCAATAGATGGAAAGCTATCATTGTTATCTAAATATCAAATATATATGCATAATTGCTTATGTTCAGCCTGCTTCCTCATTTTTTATTCGGCTACCTGCCCCCCCCCCCCACTAGGTCCCCTAGGCGCTAGGCCCCACCTCACCATCCGCCTAGCGCCTTCGTGAACATAGCAAAATAGTCAGCCAACAGCAGACCAAAACAAACAACACTCAAGTTTACGTACTTTTCAGCACATTGGAACAGAGCTGAAAGCATATACAGTATTACCTTACCGCTGTAAATTGCTTGCTGAAATATACAACGTATCTGCATGGCAATATGCCACTCTTAATGTAGTAGACTGTAGACTAGTAGTATAAAGTAGTAACTTCCAAAAAAAACAAATTCAAATTAATCATTATGTCAGTGACAAGTGATTCTTGCTGATCTATGGCCACCTATGGAAAACACACAAATTCAGCATATCTGCAATCAAATGAGGGGAAAGTGCTAGCAAGACACCTTGTCCTTGTTTTTAGCAAACTGCAAATAAATAACAGAGAGCATCATGCAAAAGCTGCAAGGCTGGAAATTAAAAGAGGCATTGTACCTTATTTTCCCACTCAAATTCTGCCCACATGTTCCGGAAAGCAACATCAGCACATGTAGCAGGTGAGATGTAATCCATGATGTCAATGTGAATATCATTTAGGACCACCACCGATCGCTCCATTACATTTGAAGTCTCGTAAACTATGTTACCAAATATGACTCCAGTCTCTGTTGATGAAACCTTAATGTTGGCCCGAATTTGCTTGCTTGACTCAGGAGCCAACGTGTAGTTCTGAGGGCGGTCAACAAGTTTGAGGTCGCCCATTGTTGCCAACTCCAAGCACAAGTTCTGAAGTGTTTCCTTTGTTCGGTTTATGACTGTAACATCAAGTACAATATCATAATGATGAACAGTCACATATGCTTCAGCATACACAGGATCACTGAACCCTGTCAATTGAAGAATGCGATTCAGTCTGTTTGCATCATCTGCATCCTTCATGAATTCACCAGTTGCAGCCTTTAAATCATCTTGGACCTCATCTTCCAACTCAAGTTGGCTCATTCCCTACAAGAATAAATGTACAAGTTTTAATAATAGAAGAAAGAATGGCAAAACAGCAAAGTGCTGCACTTTCGAAAAGAAGATGATTATGGCTTTGCTATCACTCAAGACAAAACAGTAACAAATTTACACTCCAGTTGAAGTGTTACCATATCAAACGATAAGGTCGAATCTTCATGACCTGCAGCAACAATATGGTCCCCATGTCTGTTTCTATTCAACATGCTCTAGGCAATCATGCTGAAGTATGTACTACCCGTTATGCCTTTATTTCAAACAGGAAAAAAATTTCCTACCTAAGCAGGCTAAGCTTACTACCTTAACAGCATGAAAAACATTCTTAAAATAATCAAATAATTTGTCTTGTGAATCATAATAACAATTCCAACAGAACACTTCTACAGCCATCATTTCACCTATCCATGTTAATACAAGAATCATTTTAGAATTAAATGAGACCATGCAATAGAAACATAGATAAGAAAAGGACCATGCACATTGTAAAATATTGCTATTAAAATAACAATCATCACAATAAAGCACATAGGCAAGAGTTGCTCAAAATTGATTTTGCAAACAAAATATATTGTATACAATATAAGTGTAACAAAAGAGCAAGTAAACGTCTGTCCAAAGCCGCCATCTTGTTAAAGTAAAGACCTAATGAGACAGGATAAAATCTTAAAAGTTGGTGTTTACAAGTTTATAGTTACTATTGGTTAGGAAATACAAGTGAAGTGACTGCATACTGTGGTAAAGATTCTGTTTGTAGCTCCACTAAACGATATAATGTATGTGTCCAGCAGAAAATGTTTCATTAACCCTGAATGCAAGACTTAATCGTACTTTAATTTGGGGTGAATATGCAATGTCTACAGAATGCGCCAATAAATTCTACGTACTCATGCTTCATTCCATGGTTTTAATTGGAACTAGAATGCTTGTGAACTAGTTACTGATACCCATGTCAGCCAGTAAAAATGGACTATGCAGTTCTTATGAAGCAAAAAAAAAAAATGATAGGTAATTTTCTCTCACCCTCCTGCTCTTCAGGTGGTTGTTGTTTACAAATTTATAGGTTACTAATAGTTAGGAAATACAAGTGAAGTAATTGCATACTGTGGTGAAGATTCTGTTTCTGGTTCAACTAAAGGATATAATGTATGTGTTTCGTAGAAAATGTTTCATTAACCCTAAATGCAAGACTTAATTGTACTTTAATTTGGGGGCGAATATGCAATGTCTCCAGAATGAACCAATAAATTCTTTCTACTCATGCATCATTATATGATTTAATTGAACTAGAATGCTTTTGAACGAGTTAACTGATACCCATATTAGCCAGTCAAAATGGATTATGCAGTTCTTATAAAGCAAAAGCAAAAGAAATGAGGATTATGCAGTTCTTATAAAGCAAAAGAAATGATAGGTAGTTTTCTCACCCTCCTGCTCTTCAGGTGGTAGAAATCAATAAGGTCATCTGGCTGGGCATGAGAGATCTGTGCCTTGGCCTTCATTTCCTCAGTCTCCCTGAATTGCTTCTCAGCAAGCATCTTTGCAAAGCTCTGGCGGCACGACTGCAACCAAACCTTCCTCACATCATCACCAGTATTGCAAAGCAACCTCACACAGAGCACAATCCTATCATACGAGTCATTGTCAATAGGGTGAGGAAGGTAAGAGGACTGCCCCAACTGCAGTATGGACACCATGATCAGCAAGGCCACTGTAGAAGCCTTGTTTGCTTCAACCTTTGATGGCTGAACCTCCTCCAGCCTCAACACAAGCTTGGTCAGTGTACAGGCAACAACAGCAGCCAAGAAGAAATCACCTGACAGAATGAGAGATCTGAGGTTCTGGGTGGAAGCCAATGACCCAGGAGCAACAGCTGGAGATGAAACGGCAGCCTCAGTGGCAGCACTCTGTGTGGCATAGGTGCCATCTGCAAGAACAACAGGCCTCCTAGAAGATACAGTGACAGAATTCACCACCGGCTGGGCTGGTTTCGAGGAATCAGTTGACTCCCCTTCCTCGGAGACAGTGTAGAATGGCAGATCCCCAAGGCACTGCTTAATGGTGGAAATGGCGCTCTCAACCTCGGATAGCGAGAGGGAGTACTCCCCAAGGATCCAGAGAGCGCATGAGCAGACACGGGATGCCCGGATCTGATAGAACGTATCAATCAGCCTCTGGATCATAGACACGCGAAGCTTGGGGTTGGTTTCTATGATCTCACGAACAAACAGCACAACATCAACCGCTGCAGCAACATTAGTGTCACCAAGGAAGTCCATGAGGAGGTGCACTACCGATCCGGCCACCTCTGGGTACTTCACAGCGCAGGCATGGATCGCCTGCACCAGCATCTGGCGGTACTCACCGCCCTTCTCGAGCTCCCCGCCCTGTGTCTTAACAACCTCCTTCTTGAGGTACATCACCACCTCCTCCACATTTCGCGGGGTGAGCAGATCAAGCACCAAATCCAGCACCTTCCTCCTGACATCAACATTGGGGCTGGCGAGTGCACGCAGCACGTCCATGACCACATCCACCATGACATCGCGGTGCGAGGCACGCAGCTCATGTAGGCGGTCCAGGACAATGAGCTTCACATTGTTGTCGCTCTGCGAGGAGAGCAGCTCGCAGTAGGTGTTGGCCGCGGCGCGCACTGCGGTTGGCGCGGAGGACAGGGACACGAGCGCGCCGGCGCACTCGTACACGACGGCAGTGCTCGGTGTAGAGAGGAGGGAGATGATGATCTTGATGTACCTGCCCTTGTCGGCGCGGTTGGGCGAGCGGCAGACCTTGCGGATGAGGTCGACGGCGGCCATCTGGAGGAGGTCGGGCCACTCCGCGACGCGCTCGGCGTTGGTGAGCAGGTACGCGACCGCGCGCTCCTGCGCGCACGCGCATAGCATGAGGAACGCGTTCCTCCGCGCGGCCGCGTCCTGCTCGGCGGCCAGCGCGCGTTCCACGAGGTCGGGCGCGTCGGGGAGGAGCTGGTCGCCGTTGGGCAGTCGGTAGATGGCGGAGATCGCGGAGAGCGCGTGGCGGCGGATGAAGTGGTGCCGGTGCTCGAGATTTGCGAGGATCGACGGCACGAGCGGCTCGAGCAGCTCGGGCTCGCTGAGGCGGCAGAGGAAGCGCAGCGTAACGCCGCGGATGTACTCGTTGGGGTGCTGCAGGTTGTTGCGGAGGTTCTGGCAGATGAGGATCATCTCCGGGAGGACGCGGCCAGAGGCGGCGTCGCGCTTGTCGACGATCTCGAGGTAGAAGAGGAGGAGCTTCTGGATGGTGTGGTCCTCGGAGGGGAGGACGTATCGGACGACGGTGATGAAGAGGTGGGGAAGCGTCTCGCCGTTGAGGAGGAGCATGATGGCGCGCTTCATGGCGTCGACCTTGGCGGCGACGTCGCTGCCCTCGAGGTCGGCCTTGATCTCGTTGGCCATGGAGGGGGAGCCCTTGTCGAAGTGCACCAGGAGGGTGCACGGCTTCTCCATGGTCGCCGGCCGCCGGGGCGGATCTGATCTGCCGTGCCGGAGTTGGCGGGGAAGGAGGGAGCGGTGGCCGGTGGGTGGATCTGGCCGGTGGGCGGATCGGATCTGGGAGGAAAGGAGGGAGCGACCGACCGGTGGAGACGGAGTGGGGGAGTGGGGCTCAACTGCTTGCGCGCGCTGAAATTTAGCGCATCGCATTCGCGATTGAGGATTCTTCATTTTCGCAGTGACAGTGTCAAAATATAAAGGAGAAAATGAGAGAATCGCGAATCAAAAGAATTCGCGAATGAGTTAAATTTCAGCGCCGCAAAGGTTAAAAGTTAAAAGATGCGCGCGTACACAACATGTTAATAATTAATGAGTTCTTATCCCAGTTTGGGCCTCCAAAAAGCCCAAATTTATATGGGCCCTAGGAACAGACAGGAGACACATCTACAAAAACGATACGCTCCTTCAAAAAAACAAAAACGATATGCTGGCGATATTCCTCCGTCCATCATGTAGAGGATTTTTTTTTCTTTACTTTCTGCGAGCGCACCACCTATAGATTTGTTTTTTTTTTGGGAAATACTAAAAATCTGTATATTGAATTCTTTTTGGAAATTAGTGAGTTCTCAAACCCTACTATCTTCTTGAAAACCCATGCTTCAAGGCAACATCTTTCTAATCACTAGCGACATGCTCCACAACGATGAGTTAGGGATCGGATTCACCTAAGCCTAACTATCCTGTTTAGAACATATGAATTTTATCTGCAAAGTCCTCATTCCGCGTGTGCATGTTTGCATGGTTAACCGCACGGTGTTGAAAAATGTCGGATCAAAGTAGCTCAATCCAAGTTATTCGTGGAGTTATATAATGCTCAATTGTCGTGTAGCAGCTTATTGTGTCTATGTTAATATATACCAACCCACTCACGTACATAGGATATTGTCCGATGAGGCCAATTTGGTTTTATTTTTAGTTTGCTTGTAAATTATACTAATTTTGTTTCTATTTTTATCCTAACTTGCTTTTGAATTTAAGCTAAGTTGCTTTACATCTGTACTAAGTTGATTTTATTTTTTATTTTGCTTGTAAATTATACTCATTTTGTTTCGATCCTTATCCTACTTGCTTTCAAATTTATACTGGCTTGCTTTACAAATATACTAATTTAATTTTATTTTGTTGATACCTAAGGACAAACTTGAAGTGATGCCAGGATGTTTAATGCTTGCTGAGTTAGTGGGCCTTGGTGGAGGGGCGCATAATCTTGTTATTTTGCCGTTTAGCTTTTTTGGATGTGCACGTGGAGCGACCAACGGATGCTTGGCTGATCTGCAGTCGTGTCCAATTTTATTTGGCATGAATTCCAATCCCCCTGTATAGGAATCCGGAGAGTCAGGTAGTAATTTTGTAGCATTTCCTAGATATAAATGGGTATATACTGCATACCCATGTTACTTTTATCCTCCTCGAGTTCCATACCAAGCATCCATCCGAGATCCAAAACTCAGGCTGTGGGGCCTGGTGTAGTCCAGTCAAGGAGCTATCACTGCTCCCCTCGCGTGAGGACGACTAGACGAAGGAGCTCCAATTTTCCTCCCACTGATCTTTACATTCGCCGGTTGGTTCCTCGAATGCAGCATTAGACAACAAGTTATTTGTTCTTGTTGCTGGTGATGGTTATTGGTGGTTTGATACAGGTGCTTATTGGTTTCTATGTTTGGTCTTCCTTACGAGCTCTCTTATTTCAATATCTGTCCTAATTCTGAATTTATATCTTTTTTTCCATGAAGATGACTGTAGTGACCAAAGGCCTGATGATTGAACCACTTGCTCAACTGTTGGATATTTAATTTATTTTCTTGAGAGAGAAAGTCAAATTGTATTTGACTAATGTTAAGATGCTGCGACTTCAGTTAGAAGCTTCTAGTGATACAAGTTGAGAGCTAGCTGCATGCATGTCAGCGACGACGAGCATACTGAGGTGTTAATCTACTGATAGTTTCTTTACATGATCCGTAAAGAACGTAAGTCAATGTCGACAGTAAACACATATCAAAATTGAGCAAAGAAAGCTAATAGACAGCTCAATACTTGCATGTAGCAAAGCGGGACGTGTGATGCAAATAAGTTGTAGCAATTAAGTAAAAGGTTGTAATTAGGTCGGTTCATAAGAACGTATAAATAGACATGTATGCACCTATGTAATATAAGCTCGTAAGCTTCAGTTATGAATTTGAGATTTTGCGATACTACAACTAGAGATGGCAATGGGTACCCGAAACCCGATACCCGGTGGGTTTTTACTCTATTAGGGCATGGATCTGAGTCAATTTTCTAACCCATGGGTCTCTTAATGGGCAAAAAGCCCAACCCATCGGGTCTGCCGGGTTCGGGTACGTTCCTATAGTACCCAAACCCGTAAACCCATGGGTAATATAAACCCGATTCATAGGAGTTATAAACCCAAGCTCCCAGCCTCCCAGGCAAACCAGCCCAGCCCATTAGCCATTTAGCCCCAAGCCTCCAAATCCAATGCGGCAATGCCCCATTACTCATACGGCTAACCCTAGCTAGCACTCGCCACGGTCACTACTCACTCCTCCTCGCCCACACCCGATTCAACAATGCCGCAGCTGGCGCGCGCATCCGCGCGCCGCGCTCGTCTCCGGCAATCTCCACGCTCGCCCTCCGTCCCGCAGCCTCCCGCCGCTCCCGCCACTCGCCGCATGCTCGTCCCCCCGCACGCCCTCGCCGTCGCCTCGCCTTCCAGTTCAGCCCGTCGCCCCCACGCTGCAGCCAACGCGCATCACAGCAATAGGCCCTTGGCCATGGCGCTGCCCTCCGGCTCCAACGAAGATGGCCGATGAATTTCTTCCTTCTCTCCATTAACCATTGTTGCAGCTCGCATTACTGACCCGACAGGCGACCCATGGGTACCCGTTAACCCAGTGGGCATGGGTCTGGGCAAAAATCTGCACCCGTCACGGGCATGGGTTTTTTAGCGGGCACGTCCAACTTTCATAGGCACGGGTTTGGAATAGCAAAACCCAGCGGGTTTATGCCCGTTGCCATCTCTAACTACAACTCCTCTATTTCTTTTTCTTAGTAAGTTTTGGTGCTTCCCATTTGTTTTGGCTACATACTCCAATGACTAGTATCAGAGCTAGTCCGGTTACAGTTCCGACAGTGGCAGGGGGAGCCTCGCTAGAGTTAGCTTCAATGGAAATGAATGTTTCTCTGAGGTTGAATGGTGCGATTTATGCAGTTGGTAGCTTCAACGGCATTCCATATCTGGGCTGCTGTACTTTTGCTGCTTTCACTTAGTATTTGACAGGTTTCAATTTTTTTTACTTGACATTCTATAATTCATCAATAGATTTAAAACTATCTAGATTAGCTATATAAAAATTATATCATTAAATATATTAAATATATCGTTAAAAATACTTTCATAATATTATAATTTTATTAGTATATCTAAGTGTAAAATTATAAAAAAATAGCAGTCAAAGTCGCATCTTGAAGATTGTAAAAAGTCAAAAATATCAAGTAAAAAACGGAGTGAGTAGTGTACAACAAAAGTAAGGAGTGCTCATGTGCTCCAAAAAGCCTACAAAATCATAAAGCACAAGTGGTAACTAATGTCTGTCAACCCCCTTTTAAAGGAAGCGTGGAAGCACTTGCCTGAAAGTACATTGAAGCACTAGTGTAAATCTACAACCAACTGAATCATTTCACAATATTAATTAGACTAGTCTCTATGGTTATTCCGTTAAAGTGAGAAGGACTAACGAAATTTTTATGCTAACATTGTGTGGTTTTTACGAGCTTTGCTGAGAGACTTATCCTAGGGAACCTAATTGGAAAGGACTCCCAATGATGAGTAAAAGAAGAGGTTGCCATACGCCGGCAGTGCATGACAAGAAGATGTAAGTTTATCTCTCTTCTTTACAAGTCAAGATAATCAGCTGAATACTTGTAGAATGTCGACCCATCTAATTGTGTTTAAACTTGGTACTTTAGGCAGCATAGATGTGCATCATGGTGTATAATAATTTCCTTGTGCTTATTGTTTTTCTTCTTTTTACATACAGATACTCAATTGGTGGTTATAATAATTCCCTTGTGCTTATTTGTTGGAATTGCTGTTTGTCCTGATCATGTAATGTACTTGAATATTTCCATGATCAAACTATTAAATATACTTTTTTTCATGGCATGCTACTACAATGGATCATTCCTACTTTTGTCTTCCCATATATTTTGGCTTTGGAAAATCCAGTATTGAACCCCCGTAAGTTCAACTTTTCTGTTGTTTCAAGTGCCTTTTCCTTGTGGTTTAGTTGTATTTAACATAATGCTCCAACCAAATATTAGTGGAACTGCATACATAAAGCTTGTGAATTGTAAACCTGTCTGAACAAAATGTGACAATGATAAAGCTTGCTGAACAAAGTGTGTGTATTCTGACATTCTGTTAGCACTCTTGTGAACTATAAACCTATCCTAAATATCCAGCACAGTGAGTCTAACTACACGTACTAGAAATTTCAATACAAAACAAAAAAAATTTTGTCAAATGGTTAGATATTATGAGTTAATAGGAAATTGTAATGATTGTAGTGAATTGGAGTACTTTCTCTCATTAATAGAAAACTGCGGTGATTGTAGTGAATTGGAGTACTGTGCTAAACAAAATTTTTCCAATAGAAAATTGCTACGATTGTAGTGGATTGGAATACTGTGCTTTCATCTTTAGAAAATAGTATTGGTGATACCTGAACAACTCTATGTTTTACTGCGTCATACCAATGTACAAGTCCAATGCATCAAAACATTCAAATGTATGCACATCAGTACTATATGACACTTTTTTTGCGCAACAAACACATCAGTACTATATGACACTTTGTTTAAGTCTTTACTTTTGTTTCTCAGATCGCTAAGATCAATATAATGGTGAAGAACAAATCATCATGGGGTCAGATTGTTAAGAATGGCAAGCCAACAAACCTATCTATTAATGCAAAAAAAATGCAACCACAAGATCTTGAAGCTGTAATATTTGGCTGCACAAGCAATACCATTGCAGGCCGCTCATGGCAACTTTTTGGTACGGCCTTGATTTTTCTTCATCAATTTTTTTATAAGCCCATCCTTAGGGGGGGAAAAGAGAGCTATAGACTTGATGCATTTGTTTCTTCCTATGATAAAATTGTATTTCATGCCTTAGGGGGAAACGATGGATGAGGCTATTCTTCCTGATGGAAGAAAATTTCTATTCATGACATTAATAGGTGTGTGAACGGGCCTCTAGCATAATGGTTAAGGGCTCTAGTAGCACCCCCCAGGTCCTGGGTTCAACTCCCAGTGGGAGCGAATTTTAGGCTGAGGAAAAAATCCCCTCGCCTGCTACCACACCAAAGCACAGGTTTAAGGCCTGCCCAGGTCGTTGGTCGTTCTCACACGGGCGATGACGCCGCTGTGTAAGGGTGGAGCAGGGGTTCGAGGGTTTTCTCGATCTGCGTGAGAGGATCTTCTTCTTAAGCAAAATGCCCGAGGGCCGTCTTACCCCCCGCAGGTCGAGTTTTTTTATGACATTAATAGGTGTGGAATCTTAGAAAGTTGTATTCGTTGCTTTACTGGTAGCTATCAAAATGGAGAGACATGGAATGTGTCCTTTCCCTAGACAGTTTTGAGTTGTTAATGGCCGAGTTCTGATTAGGCAAGAGACAAAAGGTTGACTCAATAGTGATTCAACGTGTAGGGACCTTAGGAAGCTGGATGACATGATTAGAGTGCATTTACATTGAACTAGATGCACTGTTAGACCATGTGGCTAGGTTTAGTATTTTTGTGATGATGAATAATTGACAACATTGCTTAGTATTGTTATTTGAGACATGTGGCGTGTGTGTGTGGATTAATGTTGGTCAAGTTGTAGAGAACTTGTGCCGGGAAAACGTTCTTTGGTCTTTGCATGTGCAGGTTGGGCACGGAGACGGTCATGGTCGGTGACAAGGAAGACCGGGACTAGGGGAAATTTGAGGTCCAGGCGGTCGAGGATGTCACGAGGTGGTCAGGCTCACGCTGGAGCACATGGAGATCAAAGGTGGATGATGCGTGAAAAAGATATAGGAGATGCGGTCCTAGAGGCTTCAACACGCGATGAGTTGAAAAGTCGGAAGTGTGAAAACCCGTGTTAAGAAGGGTTTTGGGTCCCTTGAAATTTAGTGGGCTAAAAGCCTCGTTGAGGTGAAAAGGCCTAGGCCCAGTTAGATGAGTTGTATTAGGGTATCGAATGATGGATTATTTTATATTGTTTGAGGTGGCGGCTGGTTATGGTTTTTTTGTGGGAGCTGAGACCGTGTTGTAAAAAACAAGTGCTCTGGCCGAAACATTGTTGAGGGAAAAAATTGATGCGGCTGCTAGATATGCATGGAGGCTACTAGTTGACCATGTTTTTGGCATGCATGGCTACTGCTACATCTGCATGCATGAGTACATGAGGTGTTGATGGTTGTTTGTCCTCGTGCATGGAGTTGATCGAGAAAAGGTCGTGCAGCGGCGTGTTCTGATCTATTCATCCGAAAGTCCAAATCAGTGACATCTCGACCTCTCGTTTTGTTGTTTTCTAGTGCGCGGGCATCGCTAGAAAAAGCGATCGTTTTGCATACGTGAGTTTTGATCGGCGGCTGGATAGATTCATCAACAGGGTTCTGGTGAGTGCTTGCATTAGCTTCATTTTTGATCATCTGTTGGCTGCATGCTTTCCATGTATTGGCTAATAGATCATTACGTGGATACTAGAAGCTAATGAGTGATGAAGTCTTTTTGGCTCGTGGCTGCATGTATTGACATGTTTTTGCTCAGGCTGTTGATTTTCATCGCATAGCTTGTGTCAGTGCGTTCGCCACTTGTGCATTGGGTGTGAATATTTTTCATTGCCACTTGACATCGTTGCTCGTGAATTGATTTCGGCTATGTTTCTTACCGTCGACTACTCCGATCAACACATCACCTTTTTGGCTGCTATTTTCTCTTTTGTTTTGTTTAACTATTCTTTAAGACAGCTTAGAAGACAAAAGGTTAAAAAAAAGGTTTCCGCTGCGCACTGCAATCATTCACCTCCCTCTGATTGCCAACGACGATCCTACATGCACCTACCATATCTGTCTTGGTCTGGAGATAAGCTATTTTATAGAGATTCATGTGTCTTTTTATGCGCTGCTGTGATAGGATTAACTTATCCTGTCAAATGAAGCTCAAGAATGATTGCATGTAAAAGACAAGCTCCTCTGTTCATATACCATCCTTGATCTCAGTATACTTGTATGCTATAATCTTGCCCGACCTACATGAGGTGACTCCAATACATATTCTACTATTTTGTTTAGTTCTTTGTGAGGCATGTGCACAGAACAACTTCCATTCAAATCAATTTGGATGACACTATCAACACTTTAAAGGAAGCAATAGAAGTAAAAATAGAAATGAAGCTTTCTTATCAGTATTTTTCATATGGTAATTATGTCTTAGAGTCAAAGTACCCATTAGCGTCATAGAAATTTCAAGAGATTCAACTGTTGACTTGTGCCACATACTTAATGACATGTAAGTTTGTTTAGTCTAATAAGAGCACTTCTCTCAAATATGTTAATCCTTGTTGTCCTAGATAATAGGTGAGTATTGCAGCTTATGATTTTTTGTCCTAACATGAGCACTTGTGTGAATAAATGGAATGTTGATAGCCATTTTGAAAAGTTGTCCCGATAAGCCTCTTCGAAATGACGGTAGAGAAATCATCTTGTTTGTTTGTTCGAGAGAAGCCATAAGTTGAAAAGAATGATCAAATATTAATCTTGCTAAATTAGTAGTAAGTAGATTTATTTCCTTCCAATAATTATATTGTGCACTGAAACATGCAGGATTCAAACACTCAGGACATACTTCTGAGAGCATAAGAAAGATATGATGGATGAGTACTCTTCCTGGTGTAAGTAAATTTTCACATTAATAGGTTGTGGAATATTGGGAAGCTAGATTCATTGCTTCACTAATAGCTATAAGAATGGAGAGTCATGGAATAGATCTTCTTCACTGGATAGTTTTGAGGTGGTTGATGAGCAAGTTAGGATTAGATAAATACCAAAAGATCAATGATTCAATGTGTAAGGAACTTATTAAGCTAGTTGACATGATTAGATGTGTATTTGTGATTAATTCTAGGCACACACCATATCTAAAGATCTAATGAAGACATTAGGAAGTCTATCTTGGCCAAACGATAAGCTGTTTATAGAGACTCATGTTTCATTCATGCCCCTCTATGATAGGATTATCTTACTTGCTAAATTAAAGCATAAATACAATGGTCAGCATCCTATGTTAAAAGTCAAATTCAATGTTGCAATAGAAGCAGTGAATCTTCCCTTGGGTTGGTATACAACAATTGAAACAACTGTAGTATTCAAGGAGATATACAAGAAGCCTAAAGATGAAAAAAGGCAATATAAGTAGAAAATGATAAGTTTCTTTGCATTTCTAAGTAAGTTATGGGATTCACGAGACTGCATTTTTGGGATTTACGAGGCTGCATTTCTGAAATTAGGACTTTTGTGATTCTGGGTGGCCAAGCCACTCACGTTGTATCATAACTTAATAATGCATTAAGTACTTAGAATTAACACAACCTAACTGGGAGATTTACAATTACAAAATGCTATTTTATTAAAACACAAACACTACTACACAAGAGTATACATACACTTCTTTAGGTGGCTATCATCTTTGCTCTTACTCTCCTTGACTACCTAGTACTCTTCTCATATGCTCATGTTGGCTTATCTATGACACACACCAAGGAGGAGATATGACATCCCTATTATAGTGTTATAGCACCGTTGGATTGTTGCCATGTGGCATAATCCAAGCCCTATAACTATAAATATCTCTTCTCTAGAATTCTCTTCCTAAATATCTAAACTCTACATAATTCTAACAACTGCCATGAAGCATTTCTAAATAATTTGTTCTAGAAACTTCCTAGCAAAATATCTAGCTCATGGCAATTCCCATATATTCTAAAATATTTCTAAGTATGCATTGCTCTTTTTCTCGACAATATTCATTACCTTTTCCCTTGTTAGCATCCATCATTTATTATGTTTTTAACATCATATTGAATTTCATTCTACTGACTTGGTGCTTATCTCAGATTCCATTGTTTCCAAGCAAGTAAATTCCGGAGAAGGCTATATTGCTCACTTTTTGACTTGAGGCCAGAGGTATACGACTTGTTTTGCGCAATTTTCTTTGTCTAAAAAGGGTTGTAAGATCTCCTCAAGACCGTACTGGAATCAGATTGCCAAGTCTTTTCATGTTTTGAAGCAAGTTTCCCAACTTCCGTCATGATATACTTGTGCATTGCTCATCAGAACATTATTTCAGTCTTCCGGTGTATGTAGATGTGCATGGTAGTAACGAGACATGTGAAATATTTTCAAATTATTAATGATATCAGAAGTCAAGGACCACATAGACATATCTGGCGCAGAGAAGTCTAAAGAACCCTCTAAACCCAAGGTTCAGGCAACTCAACGATGAAGCCACCACCCCAAGGGTTTGTGAGGTCAATAAATCCATTTTCTAAATTTATAGAGGACAATTGCATCAATTGTAGGGTGTTCAAGTGTAAGAGAGATGGGGATTGGGGTGGTTGCTTGCGGATTGACTCTCTCAATGGCTCGTAATGACTAAGGGGCAACCTTAGCGCTGCTGCCTGTCCTTGGTCAATGCTAAGAGACTAATCTTGCAAATGTCATTTTAGCCATGCAGAATCCCAACTCTACAATGGGGACAACCATTAATAACCTGAAAGTAGAAGTTCACCAGTGAGGGAGGGGTAGGTTGACCAGATTAACTACCTACTTGTCAGACCAAGATTTTGACAATCTAGAATCTTCTGTGATTCCACCACACAATTCCCTGGATCAGTAGATAGTACTCACAGATGCATTGATGAATCATTTCATACATCACATGAATAATATCGTACATTAATATTACATATCAGAGTTTAAATATTCCACATCAGGTAAAGTTTACATATAGGGTTGTTCAAGCCAAATACTTATAGTATAATAGCGGAAGTGAAAGCAACAACAAAAGGTAAGGCCATAAATATCCACAGGCAAGCGACTACATGTAAAATGTGGACAACAAATATTATCCAAGTTAGGATAATATATGTGCGCATAATCTCCATAATAGTCTGCTTAACTGGGACAAAGAATACTAAGGATCATCCTAATTTCCTTTGTCTTCATAACCCTCGGGTCCATATGCATCATCATAGGAGTAGTGATCTTGTCCCCCTGGTTCTGAGTTAATTGAGTGTGAGTATAAACCATCGTGCTCCGTGAGCCAACACACAAAATATAATTATATATATACATGGCTTATCAAGGATGGCTTGGATTATTTTATTTGCTAAAATCACGGTTGAAAGTTACAGTAAGTAAAAATTCCTAAGACTTATCATTTTCAACTAAACCATGTTTCAATAAAGAGAGTATGAGTGTGCAATATTCATAATAGTGAAGGTTTTATCCACCTGTTACAGCCTTTACAATGGAAACCAACATCTATAGTAACACGACCTAAAACACCTTGTTGAGCTAAAGTGGACAAACGAGAACCACATAGATGACCTAAGCGATGATGCTACTGGGCAAAAGAGGGCACTGAGGTGGAAGCAGCAGAAGTGATAGATGACACAGACACCGGAAGATGTAAAGTGTTAAGAACATAGAGGCCCATAGATCCTCTATGGCAACGGGCGGTACCAATCACCCTTTTGCTCTGACATCCTACACATAACAAGAGACATCATCAAAACCAATGAAGTAATTCATATCAACCAATTGACCAATAGACATAAGATTCATGGACAGCTGGGGAGCACAAGAAATAGCAGGAACATAAAACTTGGATGTGGAAAGAGAACCCTGATGTGTAATAGAACAAGATGTACCATTAGCTATCTGAATAGATGGACTACCCTTCACTGGGTGGCAGGACACAAGCTGAGAGCAATCAGAGGTCACATGAAAAGAAGCCCCTAAATCAAGCACCCAAGGCTGAATGGTACTGGAAGCAGACTGGAAGGCAGATGAAATTGAGGCTCTCTTTGCTGAAGGCTCTGACTTAAGGACTGCAGCATTGGAGGGTCTCCTAGTAGATCCACGATGGTACTGCAATGAAAACCTCTTACAGTACTCAACCAACATCTCAGGGTATAGAGCAAAACAATGATCAAATGTATGTCCAAACTTCTTGCGATAGGAACCGACTACATCTCCAGACGAAGAACCTCGGTGCTGAGAGGCAAGAACACTAGTGCGAGTCATCGGTGCAGTGGGTGAGGCAAGAGAGTGAAGATGTGTCTCCTCAGTAATCAAACGAGCCAATGCATCATCCAAAGTAGGAAGAGTTGGGCAGCCAAGCAACTGGGTGTGACTATACTCAAACTCTTGCCTAAGACCCATCACAAACTGAAACATGAAGGTCTGATCCTCATGCTTTTCTTTAGCCATACAAGACTCACATCCAGAGTGACTCTTTGGAGTCATAGAGGCAAGCTGATTGGTGATGCGAGTAAAGGCTCCATAGTATTCATTTATAGACATGTCCTGCTACTGAAGATTATGCAGACTTTGCAGCAAGGAGAAACGAAGCGCTCCACTAGGCTAAAGATATCACTACTCAAGATACTTCCATATCTCTTTGGCGGAGTGGTGATGCTCAAGGCTCATCCGAAATGAAGTAACAACACTCAGGACCAGAGCTCACATCACCTTAGCATCAGCCTTTTTCCAAGCCTTCTTTGTGGCATCATCAACCCTTGAATCAAGAGGATCATTGTGCATGTGATCCTCAAGACCAACTGCCCTCACAACCGTCATGGCCGAGAAAGCCCACTCCCTGTAATTTGAACCATCTAACTTGATGTCAGTGGCCAAGAGGGAGCCATCCTTTGCCATGGTGGTGGAGAATAACAGAGGAGTCGAGCCTACCACAGTAGGGGATAGCCGAACCGACTCTCCTAGAAGGAGAAGAAGAAGCCGGAGACGACTATGGTGACAAGCCAAGGATGGTGTTACAGACTACTCTATTACTGGTAGCAAATCAAAAGGTATATTGGCATCTCAGATGATCCACTGATCTATAGGTATGCTTCATCTTTCAAGCTCCAACCATCACTCCACCAAGATCCTCGTTCAACTTCAAGGCCACCACTTCCATTCTCGATACACAGATCGATGCACTCAAGGCTAGCCCAAAACCGACAACCAAAAGAGAGCACAATACTTCAAGACCCAGCTAGAGAAGAGCCGGAGAAGAGGTTGAAACCTGGCCTCGACGTTGATGGAGATGGCTAACGATGGTGACAACAAACCAGCAGCCAAGACCAAGGCTGCGGCAGCCTTTGCCTCAGAGCCGACGGTGGCGATGCCTGGTGATGGATCCGGCGGAGGAGCTCCAGATGAAGCCGGCGACCGAGTGACTACAGGCTGCCGCCGTCTCAGGATGGCCAGCATAGGCCGATATAGCCTAACTGGATCTAACTACTCGAACAAATATTTCCCCTATTCTTTTTTAGAGGAAATATCGCCCCTCCTCTAATTCTTTCACTTAACGGCACATGCAATGTACTATCTTTATTTAGTGATCATAGTTACAATCGAACCGTAGATATTTCATTAATTTTACCCTTGGTAAGGCTTCCCGCAGCAACGCGTGGGGAATCCAGCTAGTTAACTATATAACGCGGTATCGTAGTAAGTAGTGTTTTGTACTGTTAATTGGCTGAGTATTCTTGCAAAAAAAGATTAATCGATTTTTGTAAAGGTGGTTCTAGGTCCAACGTTTCCTGCTCCTGCACTGCTATATACAATTATACATCTATCCTCACTCACATGCCGCCCAAACCATAGCCTGCGCGCCGCCGTGCCGTCTCTCGCCTCCTCCCCTCAACTCAACTCACCGTTGTCATCGCCTCACTGGCCTCCACCGCCTATCGCCCTTCCCCCCATAGGCCAACGGCGCCATTGCCGCGTCACCACATCGTCGCCTCCCCCGGTTTCCCCCAGTGAACCCAAGCTAGCCCAAACACATCGCCGCCACCACATGAAATGACGATCATGCCGCCAGTCCGAACACGACCAGCGATGCGGATCCAAAGGCGAGAAATTTAACGTATTTCCTCAGTAAGTTTTACTCGAGTGGTGGATGCAAATCTGTTTACCTAACAGGAAACTCGTGGAAGCATAAATGCAAATTGAGGAACAGCATTGCCCTTTGTAACCCCTAAATCAAAGACGCATGACGGATTAAGTTTTATTTCCGATTAACTAAGCCTAGCCGTTGAGGCATATCGACGTCAAAGCCGCCGTCGACGTAGAATTGTAGGTACTACTCTGCGACTGTACTCGGAAACCCCGCTGCAAAGGAAGGCGTCGCCATGGGATATGTCTGTCGAGTTCATGGCGTCGTCGCTGATGCCGAACAGCCGAAGTGGTCGTCGGCGGAGGCGCGAAATCGCTTTTAGGAAAGAAGCCTACAATTCGACGACGATGTCTTTGCCGTCGGAGGTGAAGTGGTCCTCCCGGTGGCCGAACCGATCGATCGAGGGGAGGAGGCGTCACGGGGTTGGGTCCCCATGCTTGCCGCGGGTTGGTGTCAGATCGCAAGGGATGCGAGGTTAAGGACGTACTTCGAGCCATCGGGTTGTTCTCCAATTCTTTTCCCTTCTCTTTTTGGAACATTAATCTGTTTACTGTTGTAAACGGACTCCAATTCGTACAAAGCATTACCAAAACCGTCTTTGACTTTCTCTCGGGAAAAAAAACCTTCTTTGACTATCTAAAGCATTGTACCCGTGAGAGAAAATCAATCCAGTGAAGAGTTGGATCTACTACATGCTATCTTGTATATATGTCTCACAAATACTTATTTGCACTGTGTAATTGTCGTGGGTTGATCTTACTTTGTGGGCATTGCGATGACTACTTATGTATAACATTTCCTTTATAAAATGCATTTTCATGTAGCAGTTCATTCGGTTTAATTATTACTACTTGTCGCATATTTGCAACGAGCAGTGTATATACATAATCCATGTGTGTGTTTTTACATTTTTACCTCTCGTATCCTTGATTTAATTGATCTCATGCCTCGGTCCTCCTTCCTATATACTCTCTTCTCCCTCCCTGAAAAGAACACTCGAGAGTTCAATAGAAAATCTTTACTATTTAAAAAAAAGGAGAAGAGATGTAAATCTTAGCTTGTAGTAGTTTACGCCTCTTCCACCCATCTAATCTCACTCAAAGATGTAAATCTCAACTCTATGATCTATGCAACAAAAAAAACACGAGGTGCAACAATTTTTTTATTGAGCTTACAACAAAAAGATTCCCCATTGCAATAAACACAAAAGCATAACTAAAAAATACATAAATTAGAACTACTAATATAACATTATAAAAAAATACTCCAATAAATATACATTATTGTTGCAACAAATAAAAAAGTAGAAACTGATTGAACATTTTGGAGAAGGTAATTCAACTTTAGAAGAAAAAAAACTCCTGCAACAACTCGATTTAACTGTTGCAACAATGAAAACGAGCTCAAATGAGAAGGAGAACAGCTCAAACCATAGTATGAAGGTTATCTGCGCCTAGTGATTGCAGATCCTGGCACCATCGTCTCTCCTTTAGATACAGTATGCTCCCGCTGCGGTAGCTACGTACAAATACGATGAGCTCCAGCCACTCAGAAAGGGGAGACCTCCAATGAGCTCCGATTATGATGGAAGGCCTCTCTTGAGCATGAATTGAACACTCGTGTAATGACTTGGTAGGAGATCAGAAGTCCTATAGGAGAAGGGTGGGACTCTGGTCGGTGAGCCACAGGAAGGGGTCGGGGTTGGGGGTGAGGAGTTAGGATGTAGGTAGGGAGGTTGAGATATTTGGAGAAAATGGCTATGGTGATGTACCCTAATGGTAGGAGAGCTTAGTTCGCCTCAATATCGGTGATGCTTGCAACAGCATTTGTGGAGTCTGCACTCTTGCGTAGAGAGGGGCTTAGCCGTTTTGGCTTGGTCAAATCACAGCTCGCTAAATGGCAGCAATCAAGAGAGGAAAGAGAGGGGTAGGTGATGGGAGGGGCGAGTGGATAAAAAGCAAGTGGCTGGAAAGCGTCTAATTCGTTTTATTGTTCTTGACGTCAGAAGCATAGCAATTCCGCTACAAAAAATATTTTCTATTCCACGCGCTGAGGGTAGTGGCGCGCTATCATTTGCTACAAAAGCATTAGAGCAAGGCTAATAATACAGCCTTCAGCTGGCTATATGGACACTTACAGTCCACTTATCAGCCCATTCATATAGTAGTTTACAGCCAGCTGAAGGCTGTATGACCCACCCCTTTCTCTCACAAAGTTTCTTGGTTCTTGTGCTTCAGCTGGCTGTAAACTTACAGCCCGTCTCTCTTCTCTCTCCTCCTCTCTCTCCTCCACCTCATCATACAGCCTACTAACAACCTCTTATTATACTTGCTCGTAGAGAAGAAAATAACCTTTACTATTATGCTTGTCATAATAACAGTGTTTAATTATTGCAAAAAAAAATCAAGGTTTCACCTAAACGGGAGCTTCGCTGTTGGATTGGAGCAAAAACCAAAAGAGGGGCAAAAAAATGCTCTGTAAAATCTAGGATCTATCGTATAAACTTCTGTCCAAAATGACAGTACAATTACAGCCATCTTTGGGACTTTCAAAGTTTGAACAAATCATCCCTATAACATTTGACAGTACGGTTTCTTCAGAAACACCTATCCAGACATTCAGGCATTCCATGACGCCGACCGCCGCATCATCGGCTTCACAGGCCGGTCCTCCTCCATGGAGATCATCATGAGCGTCGACGGGTCCTCCAGCATCATCCGGGCGACGAGATAACCGGCAATGGACCATGTTTGAAACTTCCTGGCTTGCTTGCCAATGAACCTTCCCAGCTTGCCGTCGTAGTACTCCGGCCAGCCGTCCTTGAGCAGCCTAGCCTCTGCGAGCTCGATGGCGCGCTTCGCCATCTGTGGACGCCCGGTCTTAATGCAGGCTGCTGTCAGCAGCCATAGAAGAACTGCAGATGAAATATGTGAGAAAACACATGAGTTATTCAGAATTTGAAAATAAGAAACAACTTACTTATAACGAAACTACAATTGCCTTTTCTAGCTGTAATATTACAAGTACAAAGACCTTACCACACAAGACATGGTTATCAAAGATTGTTAGACCAAAGAAGTTACCGTCAGATGGGGCGATACTTAATAGCATCATGAGGTCAATTTCAGAATTTACTTCAGTTTAATCATTTGTTAATGTGTTATGATGAATGGAATTGTAATCCATTCAGGCAAAATAGTTTTACTAAAGATTATAACAAGGAACAGATGTGAGAATTTAGGACATCGATCTAACACGGCACATGGTGTAGACATGATCACCTGGTGCATAACTGGCTTTTTTTCGAGAATAATTCACAGAAAAGATTGCTAACTCAAATCATCTCAACACGGTGCAAAAAAAAACCTGACCATGATCCTCCATTGTGATAACTCCACCGGGTGTTCTTAGGGTCGCAGCCAGTGATTATTCTCCACTCGTGATTCTCGATTGCAGGATAGCATATCTTCAGAGGCATCTCGCCCACTAGCTCTTCCCACCGCTCCTCGATCAGATCCATTATTGCCACTGATTGCTCTGGAGTAGCCAGAGATGATATAATGGCAATGCAATTTCCAAGGGCAAACCACCGGAAGTCCATCATAGCCGGGCTGACGTTGCCGAGAAAGTAGCCTCCCCGGCATGGCATAAAATCAAACACCCAATCAGGGATTGAATCCGGGATGACATTGAATTTGTTCACAGCAGTGTGGGAGTACTCCTGTTTTGTATCTGTATATGTTATTCAGATGCAGGAAATCTAGCCAGAAGTAATTCCTCATGTGGTAGGTTAATGCGTGTAGCCGTTGCCCTATCTTCTCTATGAACTCCTTCCCTTCACCATCTGGCTTAAGCATCTGGAGAGCACACCTTAATGCATGTAGAATAGAGCCTGGATCTCGATAGGATAACCATATATACCCTGAAAATAATAGTACATTAACTTTGTAGCATGACAATCATGTAATGATAGGGATCTTCATTTCCAAATTCCAATTAAAATTGTAATTCAAAAGTATAACAAGCAACAGGAAAAATTTTAGGATTGTATTACAGAACTTGCGGTTTTTCCAGTATTATCTATTCAACTTATAGAAAGATGCATTTTCTTGCCTCGTCGTACTGATAAGCAAATTGACACATATAACATTGTCTCTAAAACTAAACTGTATGTTTTAAAAGAATGTGTCCCTCTAGGTTCGTCTTGGACAAGTAACACTTTCATGAAAACTTGAAAAATCAGAAAACCCTTGTACTCGAAAATTGCAATAACTATGCAGTACCACCCGGTCAGGGTGGGTTAGCTGTCTGATGCTGTCCCTTTTATCAAAGTTTGTTTTTGAGGAAACAGGGAGTGTTCCTTGGTTGAAGAAATGCAGAAACTTCCTGTTCGTGTTGCCACCCCTAACTGACTTGTACTGCTTTTAAGGATATAGGTCTAAATATAAATCAAATCAAGGCGAAATGATTGTACCATTCGACGATCTATCATTGAGCAACCATCTGTGCAGAGCACAGTTGGGAAAGTATCAAATCCCTCAGATAGGCAGAGATTCAGTATCAGCCTCATGCACTTCTGACACTCAGCTGATTCTGATAAACTAACATCTCCAGTATACTTTGTATATTCCCTGAGGAGAATAATCCACCAAAATCCAGAGTCCACTGGTACCACCCTGCCAATCGCACTCTCATCAAAATCTGCAACTAAGGTTTCAGTGTTTCTGTTTGGAGAACGGTCCACCTTGAAACTTGCAGGCATTGCTCCTGCTCCAAGCTTGAACCGGTCTACCATTTTCTCTGAGCTTTGCAGGTGTAGAGTTTTCAAGAGGAAGTTTTTCACTATATCAGTCTCATTGTTCATTAGAAAAGCCAACGCACTTGGAACGAAATCCCGCACAAAAACCTGTCATTGTAATTTGTAAGTATAAATTCAACAACCGTACAGCATCCAATAGTAGTTATATAAGGAAGAACAATCAAAACATAAAAAATACCAGAGAGTACCAACTAGAAAGCAAACAAAGTTCTCAAAGCCATACCGCTCATGGTAATCAAATTACAATAAGCCATTTCATCAATTAATCTCAGAAAATACAGGACGCAAGTGAACATCTTGTTGCAAGTGCTAGTACAGCCAACAAGGCCAAGTCAGTGACAAAATGAAAAGGTATCGTATGAGAAACATTGTGCAGCATATATAACCTATTCAGTACAAGTTATTACACTTTATTTTAAAAACAAGTTATTACACTCCTTGATAGCCTATTATGACATAAGCTATAATACCTTCAAAAGAACACAGAAATATGAAGCTCAAAAATCTAGTAGATTTCATCAATTTTTCAATTCAGGAGACAAACCATTACATCTCCGGCCTCCGGTTTTGAGGGCGGTCAGCCTGTTCCCTGTAACGTTCACTACATTACATACTGTTCAAAGAACAACAAAAGCACAGATAGTTCTCTACGGGAACTACAAAGGAAAAACTCAACAGCAGCAAAACATCCTTCTGCAATATAGCTTCGTCATCCCGAGTCCAACCATCATACGCTTTGCCATCCATATGCCCCCTGGAATACTTCAGTTTTTGGGAATTTATTTTCAAAAACTTCAGAAACAGAAAGGTTCTTTGATAAGGAGATATTGTACAACATAGAATATTGCATATTCAAAGATTATCTCCTAACCATACAGTCATATGATCAATTGATGAAATCTACTAGTCAACCTGACACACTTTGGGCTACTGATCTCAAAAAGGCATAATTGCGTAAATATCAGAATGCTGAAAAAACAAATGACATTCTGTATTCAGAAATTAGGACAAACAATGGGTTTTACCTGATCATAATTGAGCACCTCTTCAGATGCATGATCGGTGGCAGCAATCGTACCAACCGGTTGGCCGCGGAAGTACACTACAGATTTCCTGAGTGCCTCCCATGCCTCATTCACAAGGGGGTGTGGTTCACCACACTGTGTCCTCAGTGAGAATGGTGAGTCAAAACCAGAGGGGAATGCAGGTGAGTGCATTATGCTATCAAAGCCGTCATTTGGCCTGTGGGAGAGCTCGCTCCATGACTGCTCATCAAAGGACCTCTTCCGCTCCAACAACAATCTTGGCTTGTCAATAAGTAACCGTGAGAGATCAAGATTGATCTCTGCCTCTGAGGCAGTGGAGACATGCGAGGACACTCTCTTCATGCTACCCCTTTTTGGTCAACCACTCAGCTAAGCTCCTCAAAGAGAAATTTATATCAGTTGAGGGTTCAGGCCGTGGTTTCTTACATATCATGGTAACAAAGATCAAGAAGCCGAAAGTAATTTCATTACATTAAAAAATTGCAAAGTAAACGGCTCCAAGTGCAAGATTACGGACAATTATATGTCAGATTTAAGCAAAACATAACAAATAGCACACCGTTCAGTACCAGACACAATGCAAGATCCTGCAAACGCAACCATGTCTTCTACCAATCACATCCAAGCACATGCAGATCGATTGATACAAACGGAACAAAAGTGGCACATTATCACGGTTTCACTTCCACACCAACTGTAACACCCCGGTCCAAAGTGAGACCAGAATTTCACCACTACCTTTTTTCCTTACTAATTTAAATCATATTTAACAAACTTCTAACAACAATATATTAACCATGTTTCCACAAAACACTTACTTAAACACAAGCATGATAGTTGATAAAGGACATAGATTAATATTAGCACAAATATGGTACCTTTTTTGGCTTTTCAGTTGGCTTTTGGTTTTAACTTCTTTTAGGAATCACTATTCATTAGACTAATAAGCTGTAGTCTAAAAAAGCACCCCCTATAACCTTCAAACCTCACGCCCAAGCACGCTCAGGACCACATGCCTGAGAACGCTTGAGACCACGCGTTGGAGAACGCCTAGAACCATGCACCCGGGAGCAAACTTATCATTGACGAGATGAAGGAAAATTTTCATTAATTGAGATAACCATATATCGAATTTAACCAATAATACTTTAATTGACAGGATTCCATTCTAATATTATTATGTTTTAAAAGACTTATTAACTAACTCTAAAGGTTGCATGAATAATCATTCTAATATATAAGGAACATATTTAAGTGTGATAGGTGAAACAACGGTGATGCATATATTGATCATGTGTATTCCCTCCTATGCATGTCGTCTTTATCGGTCACTTAAAAACAACAATTAAGTAAGGGTAAGTCCACGACTCAGAAAGTATATAATAAAACGATTAAACATCAACAAGTAATAGACATCACTTAACCATGTCAACATCTATGTATCACTATGTAACATAATCATGGCATCATCCATAAATCTCTTTATATCTGTTCTTTTCATTAATGCAGTACAATGCACATATCTCTTCATCATCATAGTCCACACCGGTATAGTTGAGAGAACACCCATCGATATACATCCTTTACTTCCATCCCGTAGATGTGCCTACCAAAGTAGTCTTACTCAATAGCACTCCAGACAAGTCATATAGCTTTCTCACCGATATGGCCCATACACTCCTATAATACCAAAGAGCCATGGATAAAGCCAATTCAAGGCACAATGCCATTTTTACCTCCACAAACCTTTAGTCCATGAGGTAAAACCCCATTTTATCTTTTTTACCCAGCGCACAACAGCCCGAGAGAGGAGGAGGGGATAAGACCAAGCCACATGAAGAGAGAGGGAGCCAGCTACTGTCCCTTCTTAAGCCAACCATGCAAGGGAGCTTCACTCCACTCCCCATTTCCTCACTTCTCCAACCGAGAGCCAACTAAGACCCAAGTTGCCACAACCATTGCTCGGGCAAGACAAAGAGTAAGCCAAGTAAAGCCACCCAACCCAACCAAAGTCCAGAGCCACCACAGAGAGACGGAGAGAAGGTAGAATGTAGAGTCATGAGGAGAGGAGCCCATAGGGGTTGGGGAAGACTGACGGCGTGAAGACGAAGGCGCGACAACCACAAGCCGCCAAAGACCACCGTGACCACGCCGAACCAGACCGGGACAAGGAAGAGGTGACAAAGACTAACGGAAATGCGTGGAGAGCATCACCACCACACAGCCATCATCATCGCCTTCTCATCCCCACCCAACCTGAACCAAGTAAGGTCTCCACAACCATCCCATAGCACATTCACGTCACACACAGAGCACAGCCTCACCAACCGAATAGAAAGTAGCTACATAAGAAAAAAAAGCAAAATGAGCTAGCTCTCACCTCAGCCGGTAGGGCCGCAACGGTAGACATTGTCAGTGCACTGTGGGAACCGGTGGAGCCGCGCCAGATCCCACCTAGCTGGCACCAGATCTGGCGGGAGGGAGGCAAAGAGAGGCACCAAGCCTGCAGGAGAGCTGGCATCGGACCGAACCGAGGCCGAACCTGATGTGACCATGCCACAAGCGTATACAACCATAGCTCCCAACATTGAACAAAAGGTGATTTTGTTTTTTCAGCTTTAATTTGTTTTAAATAAGAATATGATGCTATCTAATGATGAAAATATATATTTGTACAGCTATACAAGGAGGATTGCATTAACATTATGCGCTCGTGGTTGGGGGTTCACCTAAAGGGAAACCGACCAGCATATTAATACCAAGTTAATACCTTTCTCAACACTTTCTCAAGGTCATCACATCACTTTTGTCCAAGTCAAAGCTAGAGTTCAAGTTGGACACGTTCTGGATCTGACCCCACCTCCAAATTCTTTCTGAGCGTACCGCAATTGCCAAAACAAGTCAGGGATGATTCTGAATCCGAGTCAAAAGGTGTTGCACCACCTCCACTTGGGCTCATGGGCCTTGAACCTCCTAAAGTTGCTACCCACATCCCTGGCCGCCACCCCTGCCCCTCTCTCTTATAAATAGCCCTAGGCACCTCATTCTTCCTCAGGTTTTGTCTAGATCAGTTTAACCTGTGTGTGCAAACTCCACGTTGTCTCTTGTGTCGATTAGACCAACAGATTTGTGTTAGAAAACATCAACTATCCTTGTGCAACTTTTATATCTAGCAATTTTCAAATTGTTCTTTACTTAAATTCTTACTTGTTCTTCGATTGCTTGTAGGAATTGATCTTCGTAATTAGGTCAACCATTGTTCTTGGCGAGGTTGATAACAACAAGAGCATGGTATTGCGATTGATAGACAGCTTGATCATGTT
This sequence comes from Dendrocalamus sinicus, assembly GCA_036346575.1. Taxonomy (NCBI): domain Eukaryota; kingdom Viridiplantae; phylum Streptophyta; class Magnoliopsida; order Poales; family Poaceae; genus Dendrocalamus; species Dendrocalamus sinicus. Next base: position 2,821,856 of record CM070671.1, read on the forward strand.
TTAGTCGAGTAGCCTCGTCGTCAACATCATTCTCTATCAATCGAATTATCAGAACCACAACGCCGACACCCAAATAGACCATATCCGAGCCATAGGCAAGGGGGAAATGGCGAGCAACAGAGAAATCAGCGGAGGGGAGTGACCGGCGGTAGGTAGATGGCGAAAATGGCGGATCAGGTGAGGACTCGGAGGCCAGAGAAAGGGGATCGGGGGAGGAACAGGGTCGAGCACCTAGTGATGCACTCGCGCAGTGGCTGAGAGAACAAGCCAGAGGGGCAGAAAAGGGGAGCCGTGCGGAAGAATCAGCGGAAGGGCCGGCGGTCGGTGGCGAGCCGAAAGGCCGGCGTGCCCGGGGGTAGCTGCGAGGCACCTGCGTGTCGCCTCGAGAATAGAGAGACAAAGAGCTAAAGAGGAGTACTAATGCACTGGTAGTGAAGAAGAGGATTAGCTAACAGTGGCAGTAGAGAACAGTAGTGCTAGTAGTGACGAAGTGTGTTGTATGCACTCATGTATGTTTTGTACAGTAGAGATAAGGCGGGGTTATTAGCTAGTGTAATTTATTAGTATAATTAAGCAGGTAGATAAATTAGTGTATGTGATTAATTAGGCAAGTGATTAATTAGTGTATGCTAATTAATGTAGGTAATTACTAAAGCTCTATAGAATGCTGGAACACCTATTTTGACACAACGGATTGGAAGTTAGGCGTTTGAGACTGAAATGGAGGATGTTTGTGCTGGATTTGCACATAGGAATGATGTCATCTATATTTGTGCATATATTGCTATGGTGTATTGAAACTAGATGATGCTTTTACAGGTGGAGGTCCTGGTTTGGTACCATCTACGCATCGTCTACAAGGTTGAATTAGACAAGTGCATGGTAGAATAGTGAATTGTGATAGGGCTTGGTACTTGTTTTTTCATGCCATGTTTTACAACATTTTATGAAATGATATCCCTACTTACATGTTGATTGTATTGTGATGAGTGATGCTTATGATTGATTATTAATGTTAGAAGAGTGTTCATCATGCATCGCACTCATACACAGAGACTTACCTCGGGTAAGCATCCCATGGGAGTAGGAAGATAAAGACCTACTTGATAGGCATTTCACGGGAGTGGAGTTTAAGTAGAGTTGATTGTTAATGTTGGAAGAATGTTGCATCATACAAGATGCATATGAGCCAGGGCGGTGAGTAAGTTATATAGCTAATCCGGAGTGCATGGGCCAAGTCGGTGAGAAAGCTATATGACTAATCCGAAGCGCTCATATGATATGGAGTGGCTCAATCTTCTCGACGTAGGATCAAGATACTAATATATAGCCTCTCAATCGTAGTGATCCTTCATTGCCAATGCAAGAACAAACACTCTTTAATACACGAGAATACACGCGCTGTACTTCACGACCACCAAGCGAAACCCTATCGCGCTCTCAATTCCTAGCGAAAAGGTTGAACGATCTGAATATGTAAGAACTCTCAATTTCCCCTCATGATGAATTTTAGGCCATCATGGAAGAACTCACAAGCAATCAATCTATTATCAAAACATGGTCTAAGCAACAATGGAAGGGGGTCGCAACATATTTAAGGTGCCCCTCTAACTCACGCACACCAAGACTTGGCCTAGGGCCAGCTTGAAAGGTTTCAACCAGGAGAATAACCAAACCCTCCTCTAATTGGGCAATGACCAATTCCAAAACCTATTCCTATCTCCTAGCTATTCGGCTAAGTTTGCAAATAGAGATTACATAACCGAATTGCTTTGGTCAATGCATGGCACGCAGGCTGAATTTGGCTCACATGTGAACCACCTAACAAACGAATTACAACTCTCCTAAACAAATGACCGAACAAACGTGCCAATTAATGACAGGCATGCATGCCGTGAGACTTGTACAATTGAAGCACAAACGTGCCAACTAATTACATGGCCAATGCATGTTGAGTTCGGCCAAAATATTTGGCATGCTGGCTATTTGGGCTTCCTCCCTTGCACTTTGTTTCCTCTCAGCATGGATTTTTTTCTCTCCAGCCTTCGACCTCATGAACTTGGCTTGTACTTTTCAGCAAATGAACGATTCCCAAGATGATGAGCCATTGTAGCTATAGCTTGAAGTGCAGCAAGCCAGAGACAACCATAGTACGCACTAATTCCATGAACAGTCCAAGCATTATATGTTTGATCAGGAAATCAATCATTCTCAATGAGGCCATCACCATGAGTAATAGACTACATGGATCAATTTGATTGCGATGGTGATGGCCTCATTGAGAATGATGGATTTCCTGATCAAACATATAATGCTTGGATTGTTCACGGAATTAGTGCGTACTGTGGTTGTCTCCGGCTTGCTGCACTTCAAGCTGCAGCTATAATGGCTTATCATCTTGGAAATCGTCCATTTGCTGAAAAGTACAAACCAAGTTCATGCGGTCAAAGGCTGAAGAGAAAAAGGTCTATGCTAAGAGGAAACAAAGTGCAAGGGAGGAAACCCAAATAGCCAGCATGCCAAATACCTTGGCCGAACTCAACATGCACTGGCCATGTAATTAGTTGGCATGTTTGTGCTTCAATCGTACAAGTCTCATGGCCTACATGCATGTAATTAACTGGCACATTCGTTCAGTCATTTGTTTAGGAGAGTTGTCATTCATTTGTTAGGCCGGTCCACCTGTGAACCAACTTCGGCTGCGTGCCATGCATTGACCGAAGCAATTCAGTTATGTAATCTCTATTAGCAAACTTAGTCAAACTGCTAGGCGATAGGAATAGGTTTTGAAGTTGGCCATTGCCCGAATTGGAGGAGGGTTTGGTTATTCCCCTGGTTGAAACCTTTCAAGCCGGCCCTAGGCCAAGTCTTGGTGTGCATGAGTTAGAGGGGCACCTTAAATACGTCGTGACCCCCTTCCATTTTTGCTTAGACCATATTTTGATAATAGATTGATTGCCTGTGAGTTCCTCCATGGTGGTCAAAAATTCATCATGAGGGGAAATTGAGAGTTCTTGCAAAGTTAGATCGTTCAACCTTTCCGCTGGGAATTGGGAGCGTGGTAGGACTTCGCTTTGGTAGGACTTCGCTTGGTGGTCGTGAAGTCTAGCGTGTGTGTTCTCGTGAATTAAAGAGTATTTGTTCTTATATTGGTAACGGATGATCACTACGATTCAAGGGGCTATATGTAAATATTTTGATCCTATATCGAGAAGATCGAGCAACTCCTTATCATCATGAGTAAGACCTACAGATGTAGGCACATCCACGATATGGAGGAAAAGACCTACTTCGGTAGGCACTCCACAGGAGTGGAGTTTGAGACCTCGTATGAAAGAGGATTAGGCAAGAGTGATTCATCGACGGGTGAACACTCCGCTATACCGGTATAAGCTACAATTACAGATGCATTGCATTGCATCGCATTGTATGAAAGGAATGGAAGACAATGATACACTTACAGAGATTATGTTTTACAATTACCATGTACGGGATTTAATGATAGTTACAGATATTATGTTTCACAGTTCATAGGTATGGGATTTATTGAATTGCTTTGTTGATACCACTGTTTTATTATGTGCTTGCCGAGTCTTCGAACCCCTGCTTATTTGTTGGTTTTTAGGTAAATGTTGAAGGCGACATACACGGGTGAGAGTAGCACATTTATTCCACGTGAAAATAGTAACTTACATATCACTTTTAGTTGATATATTTAGACTTTAATGGTATGCTAAGGTAGTTAATGTTAAAAGTATGTCTTGATGGAAATTTTAGTTGTGTGTGGCTCATGTGTTTTCTTCCAATAGTTGACGAAAATTACACAATTGCTTCAACTCTGATTGCTAAGCATATGTTGTATACCGCGTCTTTGAGAATTGACTAGAGCAGTTGATACCGAAATCTAGCAGCGGTGGATATAAATGATACAGTTATAGAGTAATTTACTAGGCAGCTCCTTAATTTACCGTCCCAATTTCATCCGTAGCCAAACCGAGCCGGATAGATCATCGATCCATCACCGATCCACCCCCAGTCCAGATCCAACCCATAACACCAAGTAGTCAACTACATCTCCACCACCAAACGGCGCACCTTCCTTCACACAGAGAAATTAATTTGACCAAACCAAACACCACAAGATGTCCAGATCTGTCACCACACGAGCCCCTCAAAAAAAATGACAAGAAAGGAGTGGGGAAAATCGCAGGAAGGAGGAGGAAGAAACGCACCGTGCGGGCGGGATAGTGTCAGATGGGATCGGGCGGAGGAGTGGGAGGAGAGCGCGAGCGGGGAGGGGAGGGGAGGGGAGGGGATCAAGGTGGCATGATAGGCGCCGGAGGGAGGGGGTATTTATCGGAGGATGCCACGAAATGGGCGGGCGCTTCTTCGCGTCTTCCTTCCCTGCTGCCTGCCTGCACGGTGTTCAAATTCTCCGCTGCTGATGGCACTGTTCTTATGGATTTGATTAATAATTTTTGGTTACGACCAATAATTTTGTCTATATTTTTAAGACAGCGACGGCCGATAAGCACAAGATACAGAATAAAGAATTCAAAGGTCAAATGTGATGCATGGAGAGCTTGTAACGACCAACGTAACAAAAATAATCCAACTAGCACAACATGTAGGTTGTGATCAAAATGGCTGAAAAGCCCGTGGCTTATGGTGAAAACATCAGAATGGTGAAAAAAGATCAGAATGACAGAGGCTTATTTACCATAATTAAATTTAAAAAAATTTAAAAATAGAAAAAAATATGTTAGCCCATTACGTATAATACAAACAAATACGAGGAAAAAAAGAACCGGTAAAAAAACTCAAAAAAAGCCAAAAGTTCAGAAAAAGACGAAATTTATGAATAGTGCAAAAATAAGCTGAAGCCAAAAGCTCAAGCCATTTTGATCACAACCGTAGATTGTCTATCGAAACAATTAAGGTTTCCATCAACTTTCATTTGTGCATTTTCCGCGATATGTGTTTCTAAATGGTTTCCTTGCCAACTTTTCCTTCTTTTTGGATAATGCTTGCGTGATCTAAAAATTGAAAGAAAAAAGGCACGCTCGAGAATGACGAACGCCTCAATTTTCCCCTGATATTTTCAGATGGAACATCCACTGGCGGTTTATTAGAGTTGATTTACAGGCAATAGCCGAAGGACGGTGGCTGCTATGACCAAGAAAATCCGAGTGTCAAACAGGATAGGCCGCTTGTCCATCGGTGTTGTAAGCTTGGAACGTACGTACAAAATTTTCAGAAGGGAAGAAACGATTTGTTACACTAGCCAATCGTCAGGAGGTCAACAATTCCGACTTTGTTTTGGGATTTTGCATCCAAAAATAAAATTCTCGCACACAAGCCAAATGCCAACAAAACATGGTCTTCCCATCTGCCAAGTCTCCTATTACCGTTAATTCTGCTTTGTGCACTTCGAGCAAAAAGTTTAACGCTGGTAATCCCCTTCTTTGTTTCTGCAAATAGATAAATTAATTGATCCAAAGTGTTCGCTGTTTTCCACACAGAAAGGGCCATCAAAATTCAGGTGGTGCTCCAAAGGATTTACAGTCCTAAACTTCTGGGTTTTTTTCACTGTAGTGACTAAAAATATACTATAACTGTTGTTAGTATTTTCTGCGTAATTAAATTAAAAAATAAAAAAATTTATATCATCACAAATAATACAAAGGAATAAAAAGAAAAAGGAAAAACAATTAGCTAGAAGAGCAAAGGAAGCTAGAAGAGCCACGAGGTTGGGCATCTAGATTGTGGAGGATGCGGCAATATAATATTTGTATGCAACCAATTGGCATCGTCCCTTGTTTCATGCAGAAGGACAATTCATTTTAGGAAGACGTTATCAGTGAAAGGCATGGGTTACTCTGACTCTTCTGACCATCAGGCCTGATATTCGACGCAAGTTTGTTGGCTACAGAATCAAAGAAAAAGATAACATCCAAAAGGCAGCTTGGAAGGAAGTACTATATCTCCAAGGACGATACTATGATTCAAAATTTGACAACACACCGTTTCATCTGATTCCACAAGAATCACTTCATAATGTAGACTGGAGGACCATCGAAGATAGGTTCGAAAAAAAATTGTCTTGCTGGAAGGCGAAGCATTTATCTTATGGAGGTCGATTAGTCCTTCTAAATTCAGTTCTTACCAGTTTACCCATGTTCATGATGTCCTTTTTTGAAATACCGAAAGGTGTTCTTAAAAAACTAGATTATTACAGATCTAGGTTTTATTGGCAAGGCGACAAAGATACAAAGAAGTATCGCCTTGCAAAATGGGACATCTTATGTCGCCCTAAAGACCAAGGAGGACTTGGGATCATTAATCTCAAGTCCGAATAAATGCCTATTAAGTAAGTGGATCATTAATTTGCTTAATGAAGAAGGCACTTGGCAAACTTTACTTAGAAATAAATATCTAAGCTCAAAATCTCTATCACAAGTGCACGTCCAACCAATGATTCTCATTTCGAAGGGTCGATGAAAATAAAAGATCGTGTTTTGGCTTGTGGTTCTTTCAAAATTAATGATGGATCACAAACACGCTTTTGGGAAGATTCATGGGTCGGCAATCGCCCATTCAAAGACCTTTATCCCACACTGTATAATATTACAAATCGCCCGCATGATACAGTGGCTAATATTATGAGGACAATACCACTAAATATTTCTTTTCGGAGAACTCTGGTGGGGGATAAGCTCGATGAATGGGAGGATTTAGTAGCCAAGATCACTCATACCAATTTAACTGACGAGAGAGATTTGTTTATTTGGAGCTTACGTCACAATGGTCAATTCACGGTCCATTCTATGTATCTTCACATGATAAATCAGAATACGCCCTTTTCTCATAAATTGATTTGGAAGTTAAAAATTCCTCTAAAAATCAAGATTTTCCTTTGGTATCTCCAGAAGGGGGTAATTTTAACAAAGGACAATCTAATTAAGCGGAATTGGAAAGGCAGTCAAAAGTGCTGTTTTTGTAATTGTAACGAAACCATTACGCATCTTTTTTTTGATTGTCATCATGCCAAGACAATCCGCGATCGTCTACATATCTACCGGGCTTCCGCCTCCACTCTGTATCCCACATGTTAGGAGTTGGATATCAAATTTTGATTTAAAAGACAAGAAATATATTTTGGTTGGGGTGGTACGCTTTATGTTGGGCAATTTGGAGATGTCGAATGATCTAATCTTTGCAAATGGCAAATATACGCCTTTATGCAGCAATTTTCGGGGAACATACTGCTGCGGTTTTGGTCACTACTGCAGCGTGATGATGAAACACTGAGTCGCTCCAACCAGCGAGCGAAAACTAGAGACCACCGCGTTGGAGCTGTTTGCTTCTCATGGATGGAAATTTAATAATAGGCTTGGTCATGCATAATTTTTGTATTCATTATTCCCCTAATTCATTAGCAATTGTGCTGAATCTTTGTAATAATGTAAACGCTGTGTGCGGAAACGCAGAAGCGGGAAGTCTTTTCTTCCATTTTCTAAAAAAAATCTGATTCCACAAGATCTCAACAACGGTGTCATCTTTTCTATGCCCTGGGCAGAAGAAGAAGAAGACCACTGCCTTGACGAAGCAGCCTAGCACATCACATACCAAGAAGCATTGTACTCTAGGACATTGGAAGAGTACCAGGAACTTCATCATCAACGAGATCTTCGACGACGAGATGTGATAGAAGCCGGAGTGATGTTGGGTGAGAGGTATTTGAGAAATGCAAGTGAAAATATAGACAGAAATTAAGAACATGTAGTGAGGCCCATACTAATTGGAGGATTGACGTGTGTTCTTAAAAAATCCGTGTGAGATATATTTGTGCATTTTCAAAGGTCCTAGACTGTCATATGCAGAGCTTACGTTTGCTTTGTGTTGGTATAAAAGGAAACCAAGATACAGAACAAAGAATGCAAAGGCCAAATGTGATGCGTGGAGAGCTTGTAACGACCAACGTAACAAAAACAATCCAACTAGCTAGCACAACATGTAGATTGTTTATCGAAACAACTAAGGTTTCCATCATCTTTCATGTTATATTTGTGCATTTTCCGCGATATGTGTTTCTAAATGGTTTTACCTGCCAACTTTTCCTTCTTTTTGGACTAGTTACGTACTCGTGTATTGCAACGGATCTCATTGAATGTATAAATAATCGTGTTATAGAAGAGAGTTACTTTGATTGATTGAAAAGTAGATAATAGTAAGAAGTTGAGTGAATAGAGCGGTTAAAGGAAAATGGACGTACAATCATCAACTCGTTCTTTTATAATAATAATGATAATTCTCGCGTGATCTAAAAAATGAAAGAAAAAACGGCACGCCCGACAATGACAACTTGACAAGCGCCTCAATTTTGCTCTGATATTTTCAGATGGAACTTCCATTGGCGATTTATTAGAGTTGTTTTACCGGCAATAGCCGAAGGACGGTGGCTGCTATGACAAAGAAAACCCCGAGTGTCAAACAGGATAGGCCGCTTGTCCATCGGTGTTGTAAGCTTGGAACGTACAAAATTTTCGAAAGGGAAGAAACGATTTGCTTACACTAGCCAATCGTCAAGAGGTCAACAATTCCGACTTTGTTTCGGGATTCCTTTACCCAAAACTAAAATTATCATAAGCTATATTCTTTTCGACTGAGGTTTATGACTTTTAATCTTAACATGAGAGTTTATGTAAACGAATCAAATATCAGTAAATCATCTTAAAAGACTATTTCGATAAGTAGCTTTGAAACGGTAACAAAAAAAACTATTATGTCTATTTATTCAAAAGAAACAATAAGATATAAGCTGAAAACAAACGGGCCTGAAAAATATGATCAAAAGTGGCATTTTACGATTTGCTGTTATCCGTGTGAACGTGATATGCTTTATAGTTGGGGAGTGTATAGGCATCACCCGGATGTTTTCTTTCTAATTATCATCTAAATTTGTGACATTTGGATTAGAGATCAAGAGGCCCTTTGTTTTTAAAGGGAGGAGATTTTTTTCAAGGGAGAGGGAGTAGAATTCAAGGGGAGGGGAGATAATTCATGGCCATTAGATTTTTAATCCAATAATTTTAAATCTACATAATAGTTAGAAAAAAAATATCGAACGACGTTTAACAAAACCCTTATAGTTGTCTCGTCTTGCCATCTGCCAAGTCTCCTATCACCTTTAATTCTGCTTCGTACACTTCGAGCAAAAAGTTTAACGCTGGTAATCGCCATCTTTGTTTCTGCAAATAGATAAATTAATTGATCCAAAGTGTTCGCTGTCTTCCACATGGAAAGGGCCATCAAAATTAGGAGAAATGAAAGACTCGAGAGTAGACCTGAGCAAACTTGGTTCGATTTTGAGCTCGGAAGGTCTCGAGCTATGTTGGACAATAAAAAATAAGTTTGTTAGCAAATATGTTCTAGCCTAAACTGATAAAAAAATTCAATGTTCTAAGGAGATAGGTTGGTTCAGCACGGAATCAACACGGGTATTCTGAGGGCACGCTATGATGCAAAGTCTACCTTGAACGGACCCGTGTCATATCCGTCGGGCGGCAAATTCAATGTTCTAGAGCATTTCTATTCTCCATATATAATTTTCTTCAAATAAATAAATAAAATAATTTCTCTATCATTTTTGAAGAGATTTATTAAAATAGTTTTTTCCAAACGACTTATCAGTATTTGATACATTCATACAATCAGCTATGGACAAAAAAATATAAATCATCTATGGTAGCTGAAAACAATTCATCTTAGGACCTGTTCGGCAAGTCAAAAGTCGGTTGGCTTTTGGCTTTTGCTACAGTACCTAACTTTCAAACGGAGTATTTTCTCAAGACGGGGTCTACAAGTTAAACGACCTACACGTTAAAAGCCCAACATCTGTACCAGCCAAAATCACAAGTGAGTATCTATCTCTCCGTAATCAATGCAAAATGCACCAAAATTCAAAATTTTCAGCCAAAAATCACAAGTCGCAATCAAAAAGAACATGCCCGTAGATTTGTTCTAGATGGACCGATATGGCTCAGAATCATAGTGGATCAAGTACAAAATGATGTAAACTTTCGTTGCCTTCCACTTGGGTGGCTCCTGGATTCCATCCAAACAAGCTTCCGGCAGAAGCAAACCGGGCCTTCGGCAAAATTCTATTCGTTGACCCACAAGCCCCTGAAATCGGCACCTACTTGGTGGCCCCCATCAAAACCCAGTCAGAACCCCAAGCAAGCCACGAAAGTCCCCTGTACGCGCCACGCACACGCACCGGAGTGACCGGACGCACGTCATCTCCTCCGCTTCCTTTCCCGGCGGCTCGCCTCATGGACGCCGGCGAGTGCTCCGACTCCAAGCCCTGCGAGCCCTCTTCCTCATCCCCGGCTGCCGGTGGCGTCTGGGCCAAGCTAGGTACCCGGCCTCCTCAACCCGATCCATCCGTTAGGGCTCCTTTCCTCCCCTTGGGTTTCTTCGACCGCACGGATTCTTGATTCTTTCTTTCTGGTCTCTTGGCCGGTCCATTCCTTCCAGTGCCCGCCGATTCCGCCTACCCGGAGGTGGCGGTCGCCGAGGACGACGCCGTGGTCTGCTCCCTCGTCGCCCCCGCCGGCGGGGAGGAGCTCGCGTGGTGCGAGATTAGGCGCGGCGGCGACGCGTCGTCTGCGACAATCCGGAATCTGAGGTACCTGTGGTTGGTTCCCTTGTGGTGTTGCGATTTCGTCGAGTGCGCATTGTAGGAAAGGCGCGGTTTTTGTGCGGTTTTACGGTCCTATTTTGGTGCCGTGTTGTGTAACATTGGGTGTACTGTTGATGCATGTTTGTTTTTGTGAGACGAGTGTGATAGAATGTAAAAAAGGTAGGACTCAATTTCGGCGGTCTATGAGTAGTTTTCGTGCGAATTGTGGGATTCGCTAGTGCGAATTGTGAGAAAGGTGTTTTTTTTCTATGTCGTATTACTCTATCCGTGGTTTTTCATAACTTAAATTGATCGTGCTGAGCTAATCTATGGAATGACCGTGTTGTTTGGAATGCCCTTGTTTTCTACCGGAGATACCCCCAATTATTGGCATCGTCTTTTTTTTAAAAAAAAAATGGGTTGGGATATATTTCTAGTTTACTATTGTCTCAGAATTCTTGCAAAATTACATGTTTACTACAAGAGTTCTTCTTTCATTCCCCCCTCAAATTCTGGTTTTCTTGCAGTGGGGTTCGCCGGTCAATCGTATCTTTCTATATTTGTTCAACATTCATGCAATTTACTGGTACATTTGAGGGAGTCTGGTTATGTGAAATCAAGAATGAAATGCACATTACAGACCACATGGAGGTTAGGACTGACTGCCAATTAGCGGCACTCTTAAGTTATTTGGATGACATGTGCTGCAAAGGACAAAAGCTGTTTGAAGTTTAGTTTCTAGATTTGTAGAAATGATTTCTTTATCTGTGTACATCATAGTTCCATTGTAAGCTTCACTGCATTCTTCTTTTGTTGGTTTTGTCAGATTCTTCATTCTTGCCAATGTTTCATGCTTGTCATGTCATCCTTGTGTCATTTATATTTCATTAGATTGCTTTTTTATTTTAATATTGCCCATGTACCATTGATACAGCTCGGATGCAATTATTGTTGACGGAAGAGTCATCCAACAAGAAGCCGTTGACATTAAGCCAGGGAGTGAAATTGTCCCAGGTCCCCAGAGAGAAGGTGAGATGATACTGTATTTTCAATTCGTACATAGATTAGTGACAGTGTACATTCTACATCCTTGTATAAAAATATACTAATTTTGTGCCGCTATGAAGCTGAACAAATGTTTGCGCCTTTTTCAATGTGCATTATTTGAGCCTTTTGCATGTTTATGTGAAAAGAGACATTATTCAGTGTAAGGTAGTTTCTTGAACCTCAGGGTTTACAAAGTGAAACATGTATCTACTAGTCTACTACAAGTATACAAGTATACATCTCTTTGTATGTTTTTAAGTCTCTAAAAAACTCAAAGTCAATAGAACTCAAATTGCAAGAATATCTTTAGTTATTGAGAATATCCTGATGTCATTCAATTTTTCTTGAATACTTTCTCGGTCCAGCACCCAGAACTTTCTCATCGTCATCATCAAATTCATCATATTTTGAGAATATTTATCAAACCTGTAAGGCTGTATCCACATTGAATTAAAACGAACTCCTTGGAGTTACTTGTGCATCAGCAAATCTTAACAACTTAGGAATGCTCTGTGTTTTATGCTTCTGTAATTCTGCACAGATGAAGTGAATTATTTTGTAATACGTCAATGTTATTCATTTTACTTCCAGGGAATTTAGTGTATACATTTGATATAACAGCTCCAAAGGACCATGACCAAAATAATATCAAGGTAATTTTGTGAAAATAAATATTGATGAATAATATTCATCTTGGCGCATTAATTCAAGTTACTAACTTGTGGTTAAATGATGATGTCAGATTGTACTAAATATTGAGAATGCCAAATGCAGCATATGCTTGAATTTGTGGCATGATGTTGTTACTGTTGCTCCATGCTTCCACAACTTCTGGTACTTTTGCTAGTTTTCCTAGCTACTCTGGGCTTCTTTGAAATTTTAGGTGTTGATCCGTTCTGTATTTGTTTTAAGCAATGGCTGCTTCTCAGAGTGGTTGAGGTCTTCAACTAGTTCGTGTGATAAAAGTCAGAGTGCCGCATGTCCACAATGTAGGACGGTAGTGCAATCAGTTGGAAGGAATCACTTCCTACATAATATTGAAGAGGTATGATAATTGTTGCTAATGACTTCATCCATGAATAATGTTCCTAAAAGTGCTATTTATTGTACAACTGCTAGATTTCGTTGCATTGGTGCTTTTGTAGGCTATACTGCAAGCTTCTTCGTCGCTACAACGGTCTGATGAGGAGATTGCACTGCTAGAGTCATATGCCTCAGTTAAATCGAATCTTGTGAGTTCAAAAGCTTACTGAAAGAATTGTTATTGTCCACTATTTTCTAAATGCATCAAGTGCCCTACCAGTGTGTCATATTTGCTAGCACTAATATTAGTCATGGTTATCTGAAATTTTTCTAGAAATTGTTTAAAACTCACCTCATGATTGTTACTTCTTCATGAACCTTCATTTCATTTCATAAAATGCCTACCTCAGTTGCTTTGCAACTATTGCTAATAAAGTTCTTTAGTTTTACAATTCATAACTTGAACTTTTCAAGGTTTATGATTAAACTATTCCTTTGATTAACATTGCCAGCATGTAATTATAGGCAATTCAAGGTCTGTTTCATGATAATGTGATGCTTATTATATAATATCAAGTTTCTTTGAGCTTTGTCATAAAACCTATCTGTCATTTTTTTCTCCCTAGGAAAGTAGAGGTTATTTTTTTTTCTGTGAACTCATTATATCCTGTTCATATTAGCTTTGGCTTTTGATTTTGGCTTATGAATAGTAATAGCTTGTGTAGAGAGAGATATTCACTTGTGATTTTGACCGATATAAATGAAGGCACGATAGTATGTACTACAAAGAGACTCCGTTTGAAAGTTAGGTACTGTGAAAAAGTCATTTGTTATAGAAAAGCAGATTTTAGAAGCCAATATGAACAGAGCCGAAGTTTAATGGTGAAAATTTTGACTTTAAATAGGAATGTAGTAGTTGGATATTAACGTTTTGGGAAGTCAATTCATGGAATATGAGACCTGCAGTGTGAAACTTTTACTAGGCATGTTATGATTTTTTTAGTCAAGACAATTCACAAGCTACCATGGATGCAATTTTTTGGCCATAATCTTCCTAAGTTAGTTTGTCTGGTAGTTAAAATGCATTCTTATTAGAGCCAACTTGAGTAGCATGTGACAATTGTTACTTGCTCAACCCACTGAGTTTATATATGCTTGCTATGCTATATTATCTATTTTACCAGTATATTTTTATGGTATTTATATGATCTGGCCCCAAGATTCTAAATGTAGGTGATGTGTTATTTCATGCCTTAGGTTTTGGGAAAACAGATAAATCAATCAAGGAAGCGCCCTATGTCTTGTTCAAGTGATGAAGTCAACAATGCTGATCTTCCATGTCCTCAGTGTGGTAGGTGTGGAAATTCCGCATTGAACATTGTATTACAGTCATCTAGTGGTCTTAATTCATGTTGATCAACATGGATCATTACATGGATGCAAATGCAAATCATGGCATATGTTCTTAGATTTTGCATTTAATATGTTGTGCTTTATGACTACATTGTGATTTTTCTGTAGTTTTATGTGAGCGCTTTAACATATAAATCTTGTTTTGGTCTTTTTCATGTATTGATTTAGTAGGTGATTTTTTTGACAAATGTCTAGAAATAATTATTTTTCCATATATAATTCTTTCTGATTCTGATCAAGGTTGTCATGGCGCTCCAGCAAGTCGAGGCGAGATTGGGGCATGGTTGTCATGGCGACCACGGCGTCTAAGGGGCGCCAGGACGCCTAGTCGTCCTCTAGGCGATAGCGGAATAGCCAGCAGAGTAGAGGACTGAGCCGAGCGCCCGAGCGTTATAAGCAGCACAATAGAGAGAGCATAGCAAAGAGGAGGCTATGCGCGGGAAGCAGAGCGCGGAGCCGGGGCGGCGAGCGAGAGAGGCGGCTGAGCGGAGGCGCGCGCGGCGGGGGGGCGAGGAGGGGGAGGAGGTGGCGAGCACGGGAGAGACGGCGGGAAGGAGGGGGCCAGAGCGCGAGAGGAGGCGGCTTGGCGGGAGGAGGCGGGAGGGAGTGGCGGAGCATGGGAGGGAGACGGGCGGGGGGAGCATGAGAGGGAGGAGGCGCCACGGCGGGAGGAGGCGCGTGGCGGGGAAGGAGAGGGCGGACGGCATACCTAGTGGTGAAGCTAAGGTGGCGGGCCTTCGAGAGAGAGGGCGACGGCGACCGGCGGTGAAGCTAGGTTCAGCCTTCGCCGCCGCGACCAGCAGGTATGCGGTTCAAGTTCGTAGGGTTCACCGAAGCCCTTAAGCCTTCGCCGCGCCGCACGGATCATCGCCACGGATGCTTTGTCGACCGGACGCCCGCCGACTTGGGCACCCGCCTAGCTGGCCAAGGCGAGGCACTCCTTCTCGGCGCCTGGACGCCAAGGCAACACCGTGACAATAGTGGATTGGGGCGTCCGGACGCTTAGTCGACTAGGCGCCCGCCATGACGACAGTTAGACAATAATAATTCTAAGATGTAGTCTTGGCCCATACGTCATAAGATTATCCAACAGAGCACAACACAAAGGAGGGAAGCAGAGTTGATGTGCTTCCAAATGAAATTTGCGAAACATATCGTTCAGGATTGAAAACCCTAAAAATCTGGGTGGATGTGTCTCAGAATGCTCGTAGAGTGCAGATCATAAGAAGCCCACAATAAATACACTACTATTATGAATCATCTCCACAAAACAGTTGGCGTGATGGCATGTTGTCATGTTCTTGCCTCAGTTGTCCCACAAAGAAAGTAGAGGAGCAAGATTCAAGAAGCAAAGAAAGATGAAGAAAGGAGGGAGGAGATCACCTGAGCTGAGCGGCACGGCAGTGGCATTGAGAGGGGCAGCGGGAGGCGGGAGCAGGCTGCAGATCAGCGCCAGCAGCGGGAGATCTCCCCATGACTGCGAAACGAGCTGGGCGACACCCTGGACGCCTAGGCGTCGCCCAGCACCGCCTAACTTATCACGCGCTGGGCGATTATCCACAGCATCCCCCTCCGGCCGCTAGGACGACTTGGTGTCGCCTAGGCAACGTCTAGGCCCTTGACAACCATGATTCTGGTGGGAAAAATGGATCTTACCATGATACTTGATTCTGAGTTATTGCAATTTGCAACTGTATAAACAGGTCGTTATATAGTCACAGTTCAATATAGCTAGAGGTTCGGTTCAATGCGCCATTTTTCTCTTCTTTTTGCATGGGTGTGAGAGATTGAAAGTTCTGCTCAGAACTTTTTTTCCTAATGTAATCATCATTCACCAATGTATTTCTGGCAATGAGTTAGCACTCTTACGGTAGTTTTAGCTTGTTAGGCTTTATTTAGCTCAGAATGAGTTCATTAGTTTTGCATTGAGGTGGGTATAGAAGTAGCTTTTGCATTCTTATAGTAAAGTTAAGGCAAAGCGTACTTTCTATCTTTCAATAGAATAATCAATTGATATTTATATTCAGCATTTCCATGTTACATGTTCCTCAGGATTTTTTTTACATGTGCCTCAAATGAGAAAAATATTGCAGGTACTGAATTTGGTGGATTTAGATGCAGTCCGGGAGCAGCACACTTGCAGTGCAATGCATGTGGAGGAATGATGCCAGCCAGAGCTAACACCAGTATACCACAAAAATGTAACTGCCAATTGTGATCATCTGTACTGCTCTTGTAAATTACATGGATTATATATTATGCTCATTTAATAGGTTATTTAACACTATGGTGTTGTGCCATGATGTTGAAGTGGAAATTTAGTCCTTCATATTATTCTGAACTGGAAAATTTAGTCCTTCATATTATTCTTGGCCTTACTGATATGTTTGACATTAATTAATTTAACTAAAGTTATTTTTTATCTCATAAATCTGCATGAAGAGTATTGAGGATAATTCACACTTGCCTCTCAACAAGTTTCTGAAGTTAGCAATCGCCTTAAGTAGTTTGGTTGCACCTTTTCCCTACTGAAATTTTATTATATTAGTTAAATTTGCTGCTGCTGACCTACCAAACTTATGTTGCAGGTTTGGGGTGTGATAGAGCATTTTGTGGAGCTTATTGGTGTTCCCAAGGAGTGAATTCAAGTCAGTATAATCTAATCTGCAACCAGGAAACTTTCAGGATGGCAAGCCAATCTATTTCTGATATCTCTTAAGCCCCATTGCACCTTTTAATCATCATATACAGCCATTGCAATGTTTTGACATGCTGTGTGCGTACTGCATAATACTGCAGGTTTCTCAGCGCCATATCTCGAGACTTCCTGACATGGTTCATGGGGGCAATCCATATGAAAAAGATGTAGGAATATTCTGCCATGATCTTATCCCTTATGATTTATGGCCTAGGTAGTCGTTTCACGTGTGAGTTCATTGTGGTTTCTCCTTTCTAGATTACAGAGAGATGCGTACAGCAATCAGGCAAAACGTTGCAAGCTGTAATCTCGGAGTGGATAGCAAAGTTTGACAATAGGGAACTTGGTAATGTTCTATCAATTTCAGTTGAATGTTGTTTTGATGCACATGTGATACTTGTGAAGAAAGTGTCTTATAAACTTTAATTATCTCTTGACATGATAAAGAGACTATTGCATACAACTTTATGCATGATTTGAAAAGCAAAACCTACTTTTGGGGATATTTGGCACTTGGTTTACGCACTAGACTTCCCTTGTACTCTCATTGCATATGCCCCACATATCGAATTTGAATGATACAATGTTCTTGCTGCATACAGATCGCTCAAGGTTGCAATTGAATCATGTTGATGCAATTACTTCCAGGACATATCTTTGCAAGTAATTACTTTTTCACAAGAACAGTTTGTTGATTTCATCTTGCTGCCTTTGCTCATTTTGTTTACTTGAAATGAATGCAGCCATTGCTACAACAAGTTCATTGATTTCCTGCTGTATTGGTTCCGCGTATCAATGCCCAGAAATGTATGTATACTACGCACAGATACAAATAACTCCTGCCGTCAGTTCCTTTTCATGATTGTTTTATGCTAATCATTTAGGTAATGTAAAATATGCCTTGCACAAATTTGTAATGAGATGTGGATGTTGTAAGTGCACTTATTCGGTTGTCGTACAAACATTGATGTCCATAAAAGGCTACTATATATTCCCAGATTTCTTCGCCAACTAAAATATAAGTATTACAATCATCCCAAATCTAATGCTAGGTACATGGAATTGAATGCAAAAATGGAATGGGTATTTCATTATTAATAATTTAAGGCTTACAGCTTTGCCAAATGTGGTATAAGTTTGGTTTCCCCAAGAGCAAGGATGCATTACGCCTCAGATGACTGTTTCATGCATACTAAAAGATCAAACGGTCTGATTTTTCATACCTGTTTGTTTGGTATGTGCTTAAACTAGTAAATCGTTGTGAACACATGCAGTAGTTGTGGTAAACATAGGATCCCTTGAGTTGCTGACAACAAATATCAAAGGCACTCTTTATGCTTAGGATTTCTTTTGGTTGCAACCTTAGAAAGGTTGTAGAAATAGTTATGTGGTT
The DNA here is from genome assembly GCA_036346575.1 of Dendrocalamus sinicus. NCBI lineage: Eukaryota > Viridiplantae > Streptophyta > Magnoliopsida > Poales > Poaceae > Dendrocalamus > Dendrocalamus sinicus. The sequence goes on from CM070671.1 coordinate 2,840,114, forward strand.
GTTATTTGAAGCAACACATTTCTGAAAGTAACTGGTTTATTGAATTTGTCTTTGAACATTCCTCTGTTCCTAAAGAATTTTGTTAAATGGTGTGTCTAACTGCTTGAATGGTTGCAAACTTGCAACTACAAAATCATTCTAAATCACGCATTGACTGGTATGACTTGGGGTGGGGTGAAGTGCGTAGTTTTACAATCATGGACTCCTTGTTGAGCTGTCAGATGGCTAGCGGTAACCACCTAGCTACTGACACTGTCTAAAGCCCTGATTAGAATAACAAAAATATTTCCTTAACAAATAAGATGCAATAAAACTTTGAATTCATTGTTTGTAAGGTAAGGTTCCAGTCTAAGCTGAACCACATCTTCTGTACACAAATCTATAAACAATCACAAGCACCGCTGCTCTTCTTCATTTATTGATAGATCCTATCAGTCTATTGATAGTGATGGTGATGTTCTTTTCCAGCTTCTTCCACCTGATGCTGCTAACAGGGGGAGTTGCTGGTATGGTTTCATGTGCCGTACCCAGCACCATCGACCTGATCATGCTAAGAAGTTGAACCATGTCTGTCGTCCGACAAGAGGCAACCCCTAGCCTCCCTCTTCCTTCAAGCTGATCTTCCAATGATGACAAGATTGTACAGGAAAGATCAAGACTCCTAGGATCTCCCTTTACCATTCTGTTTTATTTATACTTCTGTACGAGTCATGATCAGGCACATGTAACGTGCAGTAAATCACATGAAACTGTTTCCATCTTCATCATCATTCATCCGGTGTATTATTTTCCATATTCCAAACTGTCATGCATCTGATGGCGATATTATTTTCCTTTCTATTGATTTTTCTAGGCCTGGTTTTCCTCGAGTTCGTGTGTCGTTGTTCATGCGCTCGCAGATTTGCAACCTCACATGTTTTCTAGATTATTTATCCATTCATTTATTCTGCGCACATCAGCATGATTTAAGCATGGAGAAGACATGTTTTTGAAGGAACAGGCGAGGCTGGCTGGCACTTGTGATGAAAGAGAGAGCTGGTTCAAATCCTGTTAACCTTGCCTGTACCCGACAATGAAAGCACATTGCACTTGCAGTAGCACTGTTGCTGGAACTGCCACTGTCGGCAGGTTCGCGCATGAGACGAAGCTTTCGTATCCATGGCGATCGAAGAGGAAATGGCGATGGCGGTGCGTGTGCACAGGCTTCAACTCATCTCCCCATCCTTGTCGGAGACTTGCCTTACAAAGTCTTGCCCAGAATTTGTTAGCACGTCGTTTTCAGGTTATTGTCGATAGCAGCCTCTGGTCTATGTCGCTAATGGTATCAGTTTGAAACCATATGGCCGCAATTCCTGTGTGGTTAGCCGCAATTCCTGTGTAGTTATGTAGTATAATCTTGTAAGTACATTTGAACTAATACAATATAGTACAAGAAACCTCTAAATTTTTTTATAGGATGTGACTATAGTCTAGCCGTGCATCCTAGGGTGATACCGCACACTTGAATGATGAGGCAATAAAATATATATTCCTACCATCTTTCCTTTTTTATTTTACGTCATGTGCCAAAGAAAAAAAGGCTTTTCTTATGTGCTATGTCATGTAATTTTTCCACATGATGCATATCATCAAATTTGACTATAAAGTATGACTATATACAAGAAAATTTGAGATAATTTGAAAACAAAGTCAACATAATCTTGAGAGCAAATAAATATAAATTTTAAAACAAATTTAGGATAAATTTAGAGCAAATCAATATAAGTTTGAGATCAAATTAGCATTATTCATAGAACAAATTCAAGATAAATTTTAGAGCAAATCAGTATAATTCTGAGAGCAAATTCAAGATAATTTTGAAAGTAAATTTAGTATAATTCTAAGAGCAAATCATACAAAATTCAAAGTAAATTTAGGATAAGTTTTAGAGCAAATTAGCATAATTCAGAGCAAATTCAAGATAATTGAAAAGCAAATTCAGTATAATTCTGAGAGCAAATCAATACAAAATTCAAAGTAAATTCAGGATAAGTTTGAGAGCAACCCTCTAAATCCATGAAATTTCATCAATAAATCAACTGAAAACGCACTTAAATCCATCATTAACCTGCATGAACCCATCATTGTTCAACAAACACATCGATCCCTATTGACACCACCTTCCCCAACTCTCTCCCTCTTGCTTGAATCTCCCAAGCAACCAACCCGTTCACAAACAAAACCACCCCAAATCCCGTGAAACTCCCCTAATAAATTCACCACAAAAAACCCTCAGCTTACCAACATGAATCCACCACCACCTACCACAACACGTGGATCCCCACCACCACCACCTCTCGCCTCTCTACTACTCTTGCACCACCAAAATATGTCCCTCCCTAGAAACCCTACGTGATGAACAACTAAACTCAAATCAAGAGAAGGAGAAAAGGTTAGAGGAGAATATGCTTGGGTGAGAGAAGATTACCAGGAGAGAGAATTTTCAATTAGTTTCTGAAGCGGTGACATTAAAATGTAACGCATGTTGCTAGCATTGAGTGTTTTGTCTCCTATCTTAAGCTGACACTGGGGTCTAGCCTACCCTTAAACCACCTGTCATTGCTACAAACCATGTGGACAAACTGCGGACCTCCTCACCTCACAGACCACGAGCGTATGGGCCTTCGACAAACACCACCCGACAAAAAAGAGACTGCATCCCTTTCCCTGCCCACGCGCCGGTGGCTCACAACGATGCTACTTCAATCAGACGGCTCTCATGGGTGTGCGCACCGTTCGTCCATCGCACATCGCACGCAAGACGTAGGATTTTTGTTTTTATATGCAACGTGTTTAGTGCAAAACAAGGTTAGCATAATTGTAATCTATGTTATAGGATCTTATGATAGTACGACCATAATGGGCCATTCTGATCATGATCCTACGTAGGATCAGAATTATAAATCAACAGTCCAAATCTTAGTAACTTTATAATCACATTTGTTTAGGTATGATCTTATCATGATATTATTTTCCGATAATATGATACAGATCCTAATTCTACCAATACGAAAACGACCACACCTAGGAACCTGATCCTAACATTTGTTGTGTAAATCTATCTTTAGACGCTTCTACAACGATCTGATTGTTACTAACTATTCTTTGTTTTGTCATTATATTTTCCTGTTATTCCTTGCTTGCTTACTCTGAAATTTGATCCCCATTTCAACTTTCGAAGCACGGGTACATATAAAGGCTAGCAGATGCTCCATACATATTCGGAAACTTTCCATCCGCAGCACAAAAGGCTCCGAAAAACCTGCAACGAGAAAGGGAAAGGCAACAGTTGGGACAGGTTTTCATCTGTGATAAGGATGCATCATCAACCGAGGAGTCGCTTCAGAGAACAGTGCATGCCTCGCCCAGCCAATTTATTGGAGCACCGAGTCCTCCATGCCACAGTGATCAAACATGCCAATGGCTATAGCCTGTTCATGCCATGCCTCTGGTTTGACCATTTTCAGACCAAAGATTTTAGGCCCACCTTTGGAACACGGTTCCCTTCCTACAGGGATTGAGTTATTTCCTGCGAAATTCTTACAAATTTTCTATGAAATTCTTATATTCTAGTCTTAAAAAAGCTCCTATATTCCAAACACGGCCTTAATTATTGGCACAGCATTAGCTAGTTGGCTGCGTCTCTGCAAGGATGAAATGGAGACTTGATTTTATTCGAACACAGGTGCTTATAATGTGATCTCTGGAAATTCTGCATTACAATGTACTGTTTCTGAAGTGTCTTGCAGCGGTGAAAGCTATTGAATGTGATGTGCCTGTAGTTTTCTGTGTTGTTTGGACGTCATAACGACAGAGAAATGGAGCCTTGTGCAGCCTAGCTTGTCAAGATAAAATAAATATCTGTTTCGATGTACCGGCTACACCGTTGGATATGCCTCGAAATTCATGACATCCCATGTAGAGCTGACATGACGAACAATAATAGAAACGATCTATGCTTACCACCCAACGAAGATAATGACGTTTTCGTTTGTTAATTTTAGCTCTATGATAGTGCGCTCTCCTTGTCCTTTTTTCCCTTGTTTATTTTGTTTTGTTCGTCTTTACCTGTTCTAGCTAGACATGAGTACGGGCCCCACCTAATCTCAACGTCATGCTTAGTGGTCAAAGTTATGTACTATTACATCTTCCCATATTCAAGTTCTTGTCATCTTCTCACCGTGGTCATGCATTTAGAGAGCTAAAGCGCTTCATGTTAAGATCTTCTGTCACAAAAGTGTATGTTAAACAACGCTTTTATAATATCGATTAGAACATGTAAATATATAGAGAAAAACTAGATAACGGTATGCATCTCTCTCCCGTGCGCTCTCCCTCTCGCTCCTAGTGGCCGCTCCCTATCTCTCTCTCTCGCTCGCTCTATGTGCAATGGCCAATAGGGGAACACTGCCGCCGCCAATGGATTTACCACGCCCCAGATGTAGAGGGAGGCTAGAGAGACGGTGGTTCAATGGTGGGTGGTGAGGCACAACGAGGCAGTGGTGCACTCAATATTAGATTAAGCGGGGTGGGAGTAGTGGGGAAGGGGGAGACGGTGACATGGCGAGGCGACAAGATTGCCGTCGGCCATCGATGGTGGAGGAGGGGGTAGAGGACATAGAGGAGGGGTGCGGAGCTATTGCTGGTGTCGGAGAAGAGAGAGGCACCACAACAAAAAGGGTCATTACAGACGGTTCACAACTGTCATCGCAAACGGTTATCAAACCATCTGAATTTATGTGTCTATGATATAGGTGGTTATCACAGACGGCTCTCAAACCGTTTATGATAATTATAACACAAACAGTTTTAAAAAACACGTTTATGATATATCAAGTATGACAGACGATTCTTAAATATAGCCGTCTGTGATATGCTAATTATCACAAACGGTTAATGCCAAAAATCGTCTGTGATATGTCATATATCACAGACGGTTCTCAAACATAGCCATATGTGATATCTTACATATCACAGATGGCTAATACGAAAAACTGTTTGTGATATTCATATAGCACAGACGGTTTATTGCTACAAATCGTCTGTGATAGCTATGTGAATATCTATATTATTTTTGTATTTCAGCTAGCCTTAGGGAATGCTAGCCATGTTCTTTGAAAAAAAGCAAACATATTACATATATAGCATACGACAATCGTTACACAGATCTCACAAACAAATTAAACAATTAAATGAAGTACATTTCTATGAATTATTTGATTAAGTACAATTAAGTGATTATAATTATATCAAATGTTTCAACATCTAATCTTCATCGTCGGGATAGAACTCTCCGGTCTTGTTTATGACCTCCGTTATCAAGAATTGGGAGAGCTTTCCTCGAATTTCGACGTGTTTGTTAAGATTGAATGAACTTACGTCGAATTCCACATGCTATCACTGGGAGTGTTAAAGTCATTAGCATATACACACACACACACACACATACATATATATTGATAATCATGAAATAATTATTGGTAAGTTGACAAACATCTGCATCATTTGTCTTAGTGGTCATAATGTCGTCCATATGATGGCAAATGTAGAATCCACATGCATGCCCTGTAGCAGTTAGGCATTATTATGAAATGTGAAATAGGATTAGTGTGTTGTAGTGGGTATTGGAAATCATGTCTAGTATCGCAATATGGGACTGGATTTCTTGTGTCTCCCTCCTTGGCAACATAAGCGTTAAATGACCTATGTGATTCCAAAAATTTAGTCTCGACTATTGCAAAACGAAGAGAAGACTACAATAGAGTTATGTATGGATCAAGAGGAAATGAGTTTACCTGTCAAGTATTTGTTGCACATGGGTGAAGTCATGATTACTTCTAAATAGGGAATCAAGGTATATTATTTTGCTCCACTTTAGTACAATTACAATCAGAATCTAGTGACCCTTAGTCATGTATGTCACCATAGTGATTAATTCTATGTTCATATTGCTTATAAAGTATAAATGAAACTTATATATTAACTAGTAAATCACTTACCCCTAGTTGAAGGGTACCATAATATATTACTTATCATTGTGAGCAAGCAATCCTCTCATTATGTAATTTGGATGAAGGGTCCGTTATCGATGATGGATTGCTAAGAGACCAAGTGTGGGTCGAGAAAATCCACGGGTTCTCACCGTCGCCGAACTTGTTGGATCATGGATTTACACACATACGCAATGAGTTATGATATTTATTGGTATTACGTAAATGTAGAACTTGATTATATAGTACACTTACAGTGTCTAGTATCGTAGAAGTGAGGCATCGAGTTCGTCGAGATTCAATAGTAAGAATAAGTCTTCGAAGGTCACGATGAAGTAATTTGAGTCATGGAGGAAATGCGCCACCGTGTAACTCATGGTGAGTCCATTGTGCCGGTTTGGCTTTATGTTGAACTTCTACATATACTAGGTATGCAAAGTATTGCAAATCAATCTAAGTCTGGGTAATTGTGACTTAGGGACCAATGACACTTCGAGCATGAACTTTCATTCCCTGAGAAGCGCATTAATTTTCTTCGATTGGACCTTAGTGTCTCGCTTGTGATACATTTTCGGTGTCACCTTCACGGGAGCCGATACGCTGGCCTTCTGAAGAGGAGTTTGAGGTGGAGGCATAGAGCATTCTGTTTAATAGGTATGGTCGTGTGGAGATCGTGGCATAAAATGGTCCAGGGTGATGTCCCACTTGGGTCACTAGACGAATGTGTGGACGGCATCTCCTAGTATCATGATTTCTTTGTTTGGGGACATCTCCAATAGGATGACCCTGAAAACTTCATTAATATGTACACCTATACCTTCACAAAATTGGTCCCTAGATGGGCACCGTGCACCAACGTCCCTGGCAAACATGGATACGCCAACCCCCGCCTAACGTCAACGGGAATGGAGCCAACAACCCTGATTCTGAGGATGCATGGTGTGGCCTCCTACATAATAATACACGATGAGCTAAGGCATCCACTAGGTCTATCTATGTAGTATTTTAGAGATGTACATTACCTGGATGTCATCGATAGGTAAGTGTGCATTGTTATATTCAGAAAGTGGCATGGACGTGCAGCTGTTCTGACGTTGAGGGTGACTGGGTACCGTAATAATGGGGGTGGCTTGCGACTGGTTGCAGACTTCTCTTAGTTTTTTCCTCAATGCATCTATCTCTCCTCAAAGTGAGGCAGTTATGTCCTCAAATTTTTCATCAAAGTCTCGTTTCATACTTTCCTCGCGCTCGGCCTTGGATCTCTTCCTACTCCTATACGCCTTGGACTCATTTGGGAATCTGTGCCTCCAAGATACGTAGACCCCTAGGCCTCATGTCCAACCTAGGTGCTTCTTGCTTCCTAGGGCCGTGGACAGTATATCCCTTTCCCTGACTGCTTGGAAGGAGCCTTCAGAAGATTCGGTAGTCAATGTTTATTGCAAGAGGCAATCATGTTATTTTAGATTACATGAAGTTATGGATCTATTAACATCTAAATAGTTTAACATATCTTACTAGTCATTGGGAGATGAAGACGTGGTTGATGACTTCACTCTTAACTAGTTTCGGTTGCGCTCATTTGTGATCCCGGCAAATGGTGGGGAGGCCTCTAATCGGATTGTGACCTCATCCTCTATCCTCTATTGCAGGATTTTACTCGCATACCCAGTGGTGCCAAGTCTATGGGGATGAGTATTTCATGCTTGGATAGCCTTATACATCGTACTTTCCTGTTGAAATTTGGTGGTCGTCTTCATCCGCACAATGGCCTGCCATGTTTTCGATGACATGAAAGGATACCTTATGAAGGGCATGTGATCCTTGGTCATGTACTGTGTGACAAGCATGCTTTTGAAGGTCTTCCACACTTTTCCATCACGAGAAGCGCATGCCATTGCATGTGTTTCTGGACTTCTGCTGGGATCTCGAACGAATTTAAAATTTCCATCCACAAGACTTCTCTCATCTTCTGTTAAACATTTTCAGTTTGCTACGGTGATGGGACCCGTTCCCTTTCAATTATCCAGCAGGTAATCCGAAATGCCGCAGCTACTTGATTTGATTACAGAGAGACCCCATACGGAGAGACCTCCGTGATAGTCATTCGGTTTGCTGGCCTTTTAGATACTCCTCTACCATGCTTAGTTACCCCAGTCTTTGGAGCATCAGACCCAATAGGCGACATCGATGACGATGATGACATCTCTCTTTAAAAGAATCGTCTGTGCTATTAGTACCAGTTTAAATTGATTTCATTTTCCCTTAAAAATTTCATCTTTGCATTGATTTAATAAGAATTTCAATAGTGCAAACCCTTTTTTACTTACTAATTTGCACAATTAAAATCAAGCTCCACAATTTCAATAATGCAAACCCTTTTTTTTTACTTGACTAACAAGGTAATTTCTAGGTTTTTTAGGTTATCTGTGGGAATTTCTACCTCTCACAGAAAATGATATGCCTTAATTTAGTCTCAATGTCTATTTATATTGGTACGATTAAAACTTGAAAAGCTATAGGTAGTTTGTTAAAACTATTACAAAACCATGTATCAAATTTTGAAGTGCAATAATATAAATGAAGGTTAAGGATGTTTTCTGGTGTATTTACTGGTTAGACCATATTGTTAGTTTAGAACTTATTTTTCTTTTAACTATACTGTTAAAAGGGGTCCAAATCCTAGGATATAGACAAACTACTCATGGCTAACTCACAAGCATATAGATAAATTGCTAACTCACATACTGATGGGGAGTAATATCAGCAAAGGAAGTCAATGAAGATATCATTGTGGTTGGGGAAGAAGAAGCTGATCGAGGACATCGATGGCAAAGACATCGTTGTTGTTGGGGAAGAAGAGGCTGAGGTCATCAAGGTTTGAGAAGAAGGAGACATGGGGAGGCTAGCTACAGTGGATTTGCACGAGGAGGCGGCCGAATGGGGAGACGGTACTGGATCTACGTGGGAGGTGGAGATTAGGGAGAAAGCGGCACTTGAGGAGGCGACGGCGAATGGGAGACAGGGGCACACAAGTGAGGAGTAAGGGTGCAAATCCTAGTGAGGCCCTACTTATAGAAGGAACTATCATAGACGGTTTTATTAATGAACCGTCTGTGATGTTAATATCACAGACGGTTCTATAATAGAATCGTCTGTGATATAAACCTGTTGTGGCTACTGACCAAACAGTAAAGTGAGTGTATGGTGGTGGAGATGACGAATGAACAATGCTTGGCCCCCTCCCCATGCCCAAGATAGCCGTATATATATTCACATGAGGAGCATTTTACAATTGGGTCCTTACGCGTATACACCCTTCGTAGGGGCATTAATGTCATTATACATATCCTGTTTTGGGCTTTACAATCCTCTAGCAAGCCGGCTGGACTTAGGTGAGGGCCACCCCTACAACAAAACCACATCACAAACGATTCCATAATAGAACCGTCTATGATGTTGGTATCACAGACAGTTATATTATGGAAACATCTATGTGAGTACAACAAATCCTATTTTTCGGTTAGCCTCAGGAAGTGATAGCCATGCACTATGAAAAAAGCAAGCATATACAATCATAGATGTAATTATTTCTTAATTACTAAATCAATTACAATAGAATAGTTCCTTAATTACGTGCCAAGTTTCTTATAATTACATTGGAATAATTTCTAAATAGATGTTCACCGTGTAGGATCATTACACTTGGCTATTTTCTTTTAAATAAAGCCCTTCACGATGGTCGACACGCGTATAGCTTGCTTCATCGCTTCGTTCTTTCTCAAGCCTGTTGCTGCGTCCAAATGGAAGCAACTTGTCAAATTGAACTATCACAGACAGTTATTAATACGAACCATCTGTGAAAGTGGCTTATCACAGATGGCAAATAGTTAAAACCATCTGTGATAATAACAGCACAGCCGATTTCTCATAAACCGTCGGTGATGAGGCATTTAGTATAACTTATTTTGTAGTAGTGAGGGAGTTGGTGCGTGCGAAAAAGAGGGAGGGAGGGGAGCAACGGGAGAGGGCTATATCATCGGGGGAGCTCCCAACAGTATAGTGTGATGTAGATGGTCCCAAACATATACTAGCAAAATTAAGGAAGAGATGCATTGAACGCAGAAAGCCCAACACAACACAAAGGCAGCACCACGACATGAGCACATTACAGATTCGGAGTGACCCTTCACAATTGTTGGAAGGGCGCACTGCCACTACTGAATGTAGCAGCAGTTACTGTGCACTCACTCCGCATAAAACACAAGGAGAAGATCCTCTCAAGCATATGCAAAGAAATGAACACCAATATTTAGGAGCAAACCCTAGATAGGTTTGTTAATACAACCGATTTATGCCCGTTTGGAATGTAAGATCAGTTATATTATTTTTACATTAATTTCGTAGGACCGGGTGCTTTGTTTCTCTAAAACTTCTCCAGAATTCCCGCGCTCCAAATTGGGACTAGGGTTGCATTGAACATAGATTAACGTTGAGATAGTAATAAATAAAAAAAATCAGCTGTACAAATCTCTCAGCCTTCAGCCCTTCATAAGATGAACCTTAAACAAATACCAGTAACAGCATGGTCTCTTCCTGGTTTAATTCGACCCACTGGCCACTGCTAATCATCACTCCCATCAGCATAAACCATAGATTAATCCAAAGGCAAACTAAAATAATCCCCCATAGAAAAAAAAACTAAATAATTACCTGATTGATCAACTAGAGCAGCAGCAAGTGTTCCAAACACAATAAACTAATCACCAGATGCTTGCACCAAACGCAGCTCATTAGGCACTGCATAATTCCAGCTCGTTGCTCAAATGCATGGCTCGTTGCTTGCTTACTGTGGGCTTGCGGCGCCGTGGCCGGCCTCGCCGCCGTTCGCGCCGGTGCCGGCGGGACGGTGCTGATCCATCTCGGCCGGCTGACCTTCCTGCTGCTGCTCGCCGCTGCCGGAGCGGCCACAGGCGTTGAGGGCGGCGAGCATGCCAAGGTTAGTGTCAGCCATGCCGACGGCGCCCATCCCAGCGGGGAAGCTGCTTCTTGACATGAACTGCAGCGGCGCCTGCACCGTGTTCCCGGCGCCGAAAGCCCACGACGGCTGCATCCAGAAGGCGCCGCCGGCTGCGGAGCTGTTCGGCGCCACGGCCCACATTGGCGCCGGGGCAGCAGTGGGAGGCGCTGCCCGGGCCTTCTGCGCTGCCTCGCCGCCCCCCGCGGCGACGTCAGGGTCTTGGCGCGCGGTGTCCTTGAACAGGTCGTCGGCTTCCCTGTACCGCTTCCTCATGAACTCTCCGGCGCCAGGATCTTGCGGAGCCTCCGGGTGCTGTTGCTGGTGCGGCGGCGGGAGGAGCTGGTGGTGGTGGAAACCGAGCATGGCGGCGACGTCGTGCTGCGGCTGCGGCTGGTGCTGGAGGTGGTGAAAGGGCGCTGCGCGGGCGGAGGGGTGGGAGGCGGCTGAGCGGAGGGAGACGGTAAGAGATGAGAAGTTGGAGGGGATGGTGCCGGTGCCGGTAGCGGCGACGATGGCCGGCTCGGCCTGCTGCAGCAGCCACTCGATGGTCTCGCCGTCGGTCTTGTGTCCGAGCTCCCGCGTGAGCTGGAACACCCGCGCCGCGCACAGCGCCGGCATCCGTATCCGCCGCCCGCGCCCCTCCACCTTGGTGTGCCGGTCCTTGGTCGGCCGCTTCGCCGGCGCCGGCACGACTACGGCCTTCTTGTCCGACGACGAGGGCACCGTCGACTGGACCTGCCCCACGCCGGGCTCCGCTGGCGTTATGGCGAGCGACCCCATGAACGACGGCGGCGGCGGTATGCCGCCGGTGGCTGCCCCGGCGTAGTAGAAGGGGTGGTGCGCTGCCGCGTGGTGGTCGGATGTGCTCCGGCTGCTGTTGGTGCTCGTGCTCGTACTGCTCGACGGCGCAGCCCCCTGGTCCATGTCGCTTGTCGCCGTTCACTTCAACCTTCTTGGACAAAAGAATCAACAGATAGTTAGCTAGCTAGTCACATGCAACGGTGGCGTTTGTTCGCCGGAGCTGAGGAGGAGGCGACGGCGGAGAGGACGCACGTGCGTGGCACGCGCGGTGGGGATGAGGAGCGAGAGAGGTGTGGGGCTGGGAGGAGAGAGAGGAGAGAGAGTGTGTGAGAGGTCAGAGGAGGAAGAGAGGGAGGTGGGGTTGGTAGGTGTGGGTTTTGATGATGGCCATGCTAAACAAAAACCATTGGGGCCTTGCCTACCTAGCTCTCTTCTCATATCGCTCTGGTTTTGCTTTGTTGGATAGGATTAAATGATTAATTGCCAAGGTAATGCATAGCTGTTGATCATATCGCCATGAGGTAACTAAGGAGGTTAATCAATGGACAGCTAACCACATTTTGGTATTGCCATATGGTGATTTGTAGTTGAGTTCAAACATGGGATTTGTATGGGTGAATGCATGGCAGATAGCCAGATATGAAAGAAACGAAATAGGAAAATGTGTTTGGTTTTGTCCCTGATTAAGTCTACATACCTCTGTCATATGAATCTAGGAATGCAGCCTTTGTTGCCACATGTTTCTTTCCTCCTTGTCAATCCCCTCTCATGTAATCACACTGCTCGCTCTTCAGATTATTCATGACAACCACCGCTTCGCCATACTATTGATCAACCAAAACTGTTTTGCTGGAATTACCAGCACATTCATATATGCTCTCTTCTATACTTCAGAACGATGAAATCTCGAACCATGGAGCTGCTGGTCACTTGCTGAATTCTCTTGTGCCTTTTTAGGGTTCCTGTTTAATTACTTGGAGAATAGAGGAGCTTCAGTTCTCTTCGGAGTGAGCTAGCTGTGGTCTGTCAGGGACTGAGCTAGGGAGTATAGCACTAGCTAACTAGGCCACTCGTGGGACCTTGGAATGATGAACCCAAAGAGCAGCGAAAGAGAGACAGAGCAGCATCCTTTTCCTTTGCGCCAGGACGCACACTGAGAAACACTAGAGAGCCCCCTCATATGCCCTGTAATCCCTCCTCCATTCATCTTCTTCCTCCCGGGGGTACCAACGTAAGCAGGAGAGGGTACCGATCAAATTAAGAGGCAATAGTTACTAATTGTACAACATGTAACTGGCTATAATGAACAATCTTCCTTTTTCGCGTGAGATTGAATATCTAACACGCTACCGCTAGCTATCAATTGATAGTTAATATATAGGGCATTTTTTTCAGCTGCGACTTATGACTTTCGGCTATAGCATATTAGTCTAATAAATAGTGGTTACCAAGAAAAGCCAAAAGCTAAATGTTGGCCTAGGAACGGAACGGTATGCACACACTCGATGGGCGTAATTCACACAAATACTCTAATCTACCCAAGTCACACAAGAGTTTTTGTGTTGCGTCAATCTGCTACAGCTTTTCTATTTTCTCTTCTATTTATACACACAAATTACACATACACAGACTAACAAACTGCCCGAGTCTTCCGGCACGATCTCTATGACTCGCACTACCCGAACAACTCGCTCTACTAGCCACCACTCACAGCTTAATGGACACGACCGGTTATGTGCAGACTAACTGCTACCTGGTAAGGTCTACGACTGCACACAGACTTGACCTTCTTTGGGTTCTCCCTCGAGTCCTTCTTCGACCATGTCTTGTCGACTATGGTGCCTCGACCATGCCTCACGAGCACGGCTGCTTTGACCACAGTGTCTTCGACTGCTTCACCGACCACGGCTACTTCGACCATAGTACATTCGACCACTTTACCGACCACAACTTGTCGACCACATCTTCGACCACGACTTCATCGACCGCTTCACCGACCACGACTTGTCGACCATCATGTCCGATAGTACCGCTTCACACAGACGGTACTACTGGTCTTCAAGCATGAACGAGATACTGTAGCTTATGAGTACCGACCATTGACCACTATATAGCTACAACCACTATGTAGCTACGACCACTGTAGTTACGACCACTACGCAGTTCGACTTACGACTGCGACTGCTACGACTGGTCTCCGACTCCAGAGTCTCAGACTGCTCTTCAACTCCAGGTCTTCGACTATTGTACTCGACACATGACTAATGGGTACTCAAACATACCGAGCACTCAACACAACTACACAATACTCAACACACGAGTACTCGACATATGACTTCTCAGTACTCAATACACGAGTACTCGAACACACCAAATACTCGACACCGATCACACTAACAACAACATAACAAGATTAGTTTCAACACTAAAAACTGCTGAAAAACCAAAAAGAACAGTTGTTAACGTTACGTGTGTTGCGGTATATAAATTGAAGAGTTGACCTAAAAGCAAAACATGATTGAATGATTACAAGCATATGTATTGCAGTCATACTTTCATGTGGCGCCGCTTAACGCTTTGGTTTTGAAGTTAATTGGTGATATAAATACATCCGATGTGAAGTGAGAAATCACTAACTTTTGTGTGATGATATAGTATGTTTTATAGGGTACAATAAAGGGAAAAAATTTTATATACCACTACAAAGTTCTCAAATCCCTAATCTGCTATTGCAAAATAAGAGCTCCTCATGTGTCATTTGTTTTGAAAACCTTACCCTTTAGTGTTGATCATCACAAACCAGCCATATTGACCAAAGTGCCCTTGTCTCGTGAGGAGGTGCTAAGTGATGGACCCACATGTCACGTCACATTTCACTTGGTGATTTTACAATAACCCCCTGTAAAAATTTCCCACATTACAAGTACACCCACTTCTTTTCATATCCATGTATTCTCTCCGGTCACAACCAATTCCTTCCTCCACAGGTGCCGCCGCCTGCATCTTCCTCTCGTCCGCCGCAGTCGCCGCCGGCAACTAGCCGCACCGTAGACGAATTCCACGTCGAGTAGCCTCCTACCTCTTCCTCTCATCAACTTCCACCCCAGTGCCACCTCTTCTTCCAGCACACCGCCATTGATTTGCTCCGCCGCGAGACGCCGATGCCGACGGATCTTGCGACGAGCTCTGCCTCCAGTAGCCTCCCCCTTTTTCCTCTCCTCAACTTCCACCCTAGTGCCGCCGCTCGCTCCACCACTCTACCGCCGAGACGCCCCGACGTAGAAAGATCCGGTGACCAAGCTCCTCCTCTAAGAAATAGAGGCAGGGATGGAGATGGTGGGAGGTGGTTCACCGGCGACCAGGACCATGATCTACTCCGTCCAATTGGTGGACAATTGCGCCCCTGCTTCTGGGAGGGAGACCGGGAGGAAGGGAAGATAAAAGAGGCCAAAGAGGAGGAAGAAGCTGACATGTAGACCATTGGTTGCAGAGAG
Source organism: Dendrocalamus sinicus (assembly GCA_036346575.1). Classification (NCBI taxonomy): domain Eukaryota; kingdom Viridiplantae; phylum Streptophyta; class Magnoliopsida; order Poales; family Poaceae; genus Dendrocalamus; species Dendrocalamus sinicus. The sequence goes on from CM070671.1 coordinate 2,855,455, forward strand.
AGAGCAGGGAAGGGCATGATGCATGGGCCATGCACAGCAATGAGCGAAGGGCAACATAGTCTTCGCGCAACCCCGCCACAGTTTTGACTCAACAACAGCATAAAAAGATGAGATTTTGAAACACAATTAATTACGTGCGAGGTGTTCTGCGGTGGCAGATCACAGAGCCGAGATCATTACAGTAACATGTGAAGTTTTTCTCCCTGGTAAATTGAAAGGACAGTGAAGCCAAGGGGGAGACATCGCAGGTGCGGGGTGTCAGAGGGGAGCATCTAATGCTGCTGACAGCTCATCCCAACAGCACCAACCAGGTCTCTTCACTCACTCACACACACACGACAGTCTCACTCGCAACAGGAGAGAGAGGGCCGTCCTCTCCATTTCCGAGAACAATCATCCATTGTAGATTAGTCACAAAACGATGCTCGATCCTTGGATTTCTAGCTAGCTAGACAGTCGTCTCCTACCGGCCAATAAACGCTAAAGAACGACCGAGTGTTTGCTCTTGCATTGGCAGTACCGCAGCAGCTGGCTAATTTGCTCCTTGGTGCTCCAACATCTTTATTTTGTAGCCACTACCCTGTCATATCCCTAGCTAATCTGCTCGCCGAAACAATCGAAACGAAAAAAAACCCACGCTAGCTGACATCTAACTTATCACGCAAATTAAGAGTATTTAGTTAATTATATTCCATACTTACGAGAATACAAGTTCGTAAGAGAGGCACGAGAGGCCTTGAGTTCTTCATGAATATTTTCCTTTGAACATTCCATGAACACCAGAGGCCGTCGCCACAGTTACTCTACCCATGCCCCACGTGCAGCTGCTGCCACCAATTAAATCTACAAAATTGCTATATATGATCGATGCACATGATTTTTGGGTACAAACCATTTGAATTTCTAATCTTACAATCTGCATCACAATTTGTGTGCTTGCTCACCTTCATTTCCATGTCTGGTGAGGCTCCTTTAGTGGTGAGTTAGGGCATAGACCCGCTAGGTTAGAGTTAAGGTTCATCACGGCCTGCCTATAGAGGGAGAGAGGGGCGGTGGAGGCACGGCGGTGGGCAATGCTGGTGGTGAGGCAATAGTGGCACCATCGGCTGCAAGTCGGAGGAAGGTGGTACGTGTGCGGTAAAGGTCAGCAGGCATGATGAGAACCAAAGTGCTTAAAAGGCGGTGGTGAATTCAGCTGCGATAGTTGCCGAAGACAAGGAAGGAGGAAGGCGTGGGAAGTGGACACAGAGGGAGGGTGGAGAGCGGCATGGGGAAGCCAGTGGGCCTCACCGGCAGTAGCGAGAGGAGGTACATGGGATGGGGAAGGGGATGGTGGCTATTTAGGAGTGGAGATAGAGAGAGGTTGAAAGATCAAACTCCATTTAAGTTGGTTTTGGTGATAATAACAAATATTATTATAAGGTTTTGATTATAATGACAAATGCATTTGTGAGACTAATCTTGTTTATTGATTATAATATTACTTAGTCTCATGTGAATGAAAAAGGTGAAATCATTGAGATATACATTCGATATCTTTCTTATAATCATGTCGCATTCCTCACATCCAAATATATGATTAAATGATAAATCTATATGTGAGACTAATATATTTGTTTAATTATATTATTGCTTAGTATCATTTGGGTGAAAAGGTGAAATAAAATAGGTATGCATTCGAAATCACATTCTTATATATTAGTGCATTCCTTAGATCCAAAATATAGAATGAACTCCACAAATAGTCCAAAATGAATATGTGCATATACCTTCATTACACATACTTGTATGCACACATTTAGAGAGAATTCACTCTATGTTTTGAGGTTTCATAAGCATTATTCCATGTTTCCTTTAATACACATATTTAGGATCTTTACTTTGAAACACATCCTTTGAGTATATATAGATTGTGTAGTTGATATATATACTCATTTACAATCGGGTTGTCATCTAACTTTTTCATTATGTGCTAATGGTTGGATGATTAATGACAACTGAATAAGTAAACTTTGCTTTAAAAGCTTATCTTAAAGTATACAAGTGTTGTGTACATGTTGTGTACTCGTAAATTTAATCTTTATCTCATTGTTTGTTTAGATTATCATGAATTCCAAAAAGGAAAGATTGTAGAATCTAATCCCTCCATTATGTGTTAATAGTGAAGTTTGGTAATTGAAGACAACAGATTTGTGGACTAATATTTTTCATGAGTTATATAAATATGTTAGGTTTCACAAAAGAGGATGATTTGAGATGGCTTCATATGTTTAAGAACATCAAGTAAGTGAAGGATGCATCAAGAGTTGATGCATGTTCAAGAGAAAATGTTTGTGTGTTGATCATCAAGTCAAGTGAAGACCCATCATGTGTTGATGGAGTTCAAGTGATAAGGATCTAGACTCGAAGTGAAAGTATGTGTCATCATGCTTCAAGAAAATGCTAAGATAAAGGTATGACTAGCTAGGGGTAAAATATGTTTCTAGATTTTTACCAGTCTTGGAGTTTAGTTGGAAGACCGGATTGCTATATAAATTGTCATAGTATAAAGAGAGGTCTTATCTAGTAGCTTGAATTTGATAGCTCAACCTCACTTGCTCTAGTTCTTTTTGGCATGAGGCTTGTATGCGAATGTTTTTCACAAATAGTTGAAGCTCATGTGTTGAATCCTCGTAACATAGGATTATACATTGCAAATGTATTTTGCAAGTGTTTAAAGTCCATGTTTTTGTTCATTGTAGTATGACCTTATATTTGCAAATGTATTTTGTAAATAGTTGAAACTCATATATAATCCTTGTGTCATGATTCTAAAAGTGTGCAAATATATTTTACAACTTGTTGAAAATTATGTTTGATCCTTGTGTGCAAGGTAATGTTGTTTGCAAATGTGTTTTGCAAAATCTGTTGAAGTATTTGCACTTCTCAGGAAAATTGGAACTACCGCAGTGTAGCCTATGGTACTACCGCTGACTGGAACTACCAGTGTAGTAATCAAGGAACTACAGCGTGCATTGCTGGTCGAAAACCGTGGTCGAGAGCCGACTTGGTCGAACTAATGTGGTCAAAGACCTGTGTGGTTGAAGATTTGTGTGATGGAAACCAGCGTGGTCGAACCAGGGTAGTCGAAATCGATGTGATCGAGATCTATGTGATCGAAACCAGTGTGGTCAGAATCAATATGGTCGAAGATCTGTATGATTCAAACCAGTGTGGTCAAACTAATGTGGTCGAACTGATGTGGTCAAAGCCAACATGGTTGAGATCTGTGTGATCGAAACTAGCATGATCGAACCACCGTGGTTGAGATATGTGTGATCAAAACCAGTGTGGATGAACTGACATGGTTGAGACCTATGTGGTCAAAACCAACATGGTCGAACTAACATGATTAATACAACGTGATCAAAGATCAATGGAGTAGTCAAAGATTTGTGTGATTGAGACTGACATGGTCAAAAATCGATATGGTTGATGTGGTCGAGACCTTAGTGGTTGAAACCAAGGTGGTCAAAGACTAGCGTAGTCAGAAACCTATGTAATCGATCTAGACAGCGTGATCAGAGACCAACGTGGTTGTAGATCAGTGTAGTCAAAGATCTGTGTGGTCGAACCGAACAATGTGGTCGGAGACCTAAGTGGTCGAACCATCCGATGTGGTTAGGGACTAGTGTAATCGATAATCGGTACTTTCAACTAGCTCTGTGTGAGCGGACCGATCATCGAGCGGTACTTCTAATTTGCAGAACGTCTGGCTTGTGTAGCGGTACATTCTTTCAGAAAGGCACTTGTGTGGTGGACTTCTTCTCCCCGTGAGAGCGGTAGTTCTGCATGTGGGAGCGATACTTCCGACGATCAGAACTACCAGAAAATGTACAACGGAACTACCGGATTCAACTGGTCCTTTGCTTCTAACGGCTAGTTTTTTTACCGTTGCAAGGGGAGCGGAAGTACCGTAGTCTTGTCACCGGTACTTTTGATAATCCTTCTTTTGGTCTTTTGTTTCCAATGTTTAGTTTTCGTGGTGTGGGTATATATACCCCCTTGTGGCCGGTTAGGGTAAGATTTTTGGCACTCTATTTTTCTCTTTTAAACTAGTGTAAGGTTCTCCTCTCAATTGTGCATATGTTACACCTTGTGAGCAAGGAGGAAGGCTCTAGATTGCATGTATTGCATCTAGAGGTGGATTGAGTGTCCACTTGAGCTTGTGCATTCGTTGCACGAGCACTACACCACGACCCAATAACAAGCACAATAAATCTGCCCTAGAAAACTGTTTTAGCGGGCATATTATGTGCCGGAAATAATTTTTGCCGGCACTTATAGACTGCCCGGTTATGTGCTGACGGCAATTCACTTTCCCGGCAGATATTTTGATCCTGGCGATTAATCGCTCGAATGGTCTTTAGCTTCGCGGCAGATATTTGATTCTGCACTTAATTGCCCTCGATTTGACTCTACATTGCTTGGCGATTATTTGTATTGCCGACAAATGATCCGCCTAACACGCCTAATAATCGCCGATAGCGAATCGCCTAGATTTTTTTTCCAGTTCGTAATTTTAATTAGAGTTATGATAGGGATTATTGTTCACTATATTATATTACATGTAAAGTAGAATAACACGGATATGGCATAAAACATTACATACTCTGCAAACATTATACATGCATAACAACTGAATAGTCATTGCGAAGTTTAGACCAAATTCAGATTTTACAAGGAGTTCTCAAAATACATATAACAAAGTTTTGTTTCCAGGGCACAACACAACACATGTGCCTCTATACTTGCATACATAGAGGCCATGAAACTAGTCAGCATTCATACAAAAGTCAAAATGGGGCCATTTTTGGGAACAATTCCAACTTCTTTTATCACAATACCAGGCTATCCTTAGCACTCAATAGATTCAACGACCCTTGTTGCGACCTGAAAAATGGAAGTAAATGACTATAAAAAATCAAGTTTAATCACGCGGGAAGAATATACAGTCATTTATGTATAAAGTGGTTAGTGGCAGCAAGTTCTTATCTAATTACAAAAGTTATCTCCGTTCCCTTAGCTTTCACTATGTATGCAGTGAAGGATCTCTTTGTTCAATACAAACCCTTTACAAATTTCAGTCCATGGATACAAGCTAAAAAGTCTTGTACTGCTACAACATCAGCCCAAGCTCACACATTTACATATTTAGGACAAAACTCCCAATTTAATTGTTCATACGTAGGATTTTAGCTATATTCCGTCGGGAAGGTGGGCGCATTGCTCCGAATTGTCCTAATGATGTTGCCACATTTTTATTTTTAACCTTTTTTCTCGTAGCAAGAAACAAAAGGCAAAAGATCGCATTAGGTAAGGAGATATTCCACGTGTAATGATATTTTTTTTCTCTAGTTTAACACTTTGTAGGCAAAAGCAAGTGTTTAAATACAAGTAGGCAGAAATCTAGCTTGAATCATTTTGCCAGAAATTAGGATGTGGATGATGGCGTATATACATTTAGGTTGACACAGTCTATCTTTCACACATGTACATATTTAGGTAAAATATATGGCAACAAGTTGTTTATATGGCTAATTTTACGATAACTACAAAATTTTGCTTACTAGCAAATTGCATATAGCATATCCATGTTTTCCTTACCTTGATTAAGGCTAGCTAGTTGTTGCGGTGGTGACTTCCTATCTCCTTCATCTCAAAAGCAGAATAAATGGAAATTTAGTACATAAATAAGGGTATTAAGGCAAGTAAAATCTGGAAGTATGGTTACATGATGGTGTGGCCATGCAATAGATCTCCCAAGTGCATCACCATGACATTCATATTTCCATATGGACGAGGCAACAAGACCATTCTTTTCAAAGACAAGATTAACCACAACTTCACAATATTGAACACCCAATGGAGTACCACCCACTACGATCATCGATTTGTTGACAAAATAGTAGCCTTAGCCACAGGGGATATCATGTTGGCCAATAACATTGTACAATATAACGTCTTTTCCACCCTATAACATGTCATAGTTCAAGATATCAATATAAATTCAGCAAAACAAAGAAGTGAATAGAAAGTCGAAACAAAAGAAACTAGTAAGACCTGAAATTTTGCTACTTCATGGCCTTCTTGTGAAGAAGCAAGATATCTATTGGGTGTCTACATGTGCAAATATCACAATAATTAAATATGTATTGTAGCACAATTAAAGACAAAATATACATTTTGGATGTACCTGCCCAAAGATCATGTTTTCTGACTGTGCCTCACCGTTTTCATCATCCTCATCTTCATTCTATATAGTTGGTAAAATAAATAAAAATTGAAGTAAGACCCACTATTCTTTACCAATGAGTTGTTAATTATCAGAAATTTATGGACTGCATTTACCTCATGAATGGGAGAATTTGACGCATATTGTGGACTGATGTGCAGTCGTCCATTAGCAAGCAATAGTTCACTTAGTTTTGCCACTTGTTGACTAAGAGCATCAATTTTCTATCACTGTCTGATTTCATTGTTTCAAAGTGTTTTATTATATCCTCTTTGTCCAATTCTGCTTGCCGGTGAGCTTCAATAGCCATTTGGAGCTTAGTTGATCTGTATTTATTCCTTCCAGGCATTTCTAGATCTCCTGGAGTTGGCCCCTTCCCTATTGAATGAACATAACCATTCCTTTCAGGTCCAAATACCCGTGACATGATGTCACCATCACTTATGGATTTCTCTGTCCATTCTGGATGTTCTTCAGCTGCATCTTGTAGTGCTTTCTACAAATATAAATTGTAAAAACCATATGCAACTAAAAATAATTAATGCTCAGTAAATATATGTGTCATTTAATAAATACTTACAATTTTAGTTTCTACATCTTCTGATGCAATACCGTCTTTGCGAGTGTGTGTTTTGATGTACACCTCGTCTCGACGTGGCTTATAACCATTCTCAATGCACTACATTAAAAAATTGTTTGATTGAATGTGGCTCCATCAATGATATGCATGCTAATTAAATTGTTGGTAGTATATAATACAGAGAGAAGAATCATTCATGTAATAGCATCATTGGAAAATTTCATACCATTTCATGGCTAACACGAGCATGGCTCTTGCTTGCGGATGTATGCAACCTGACATCTTTGCACGGTTTGCCTTTCCTATCTCACTACGCCCTGTAATAATAGATGTAGTAAATGAAACAGAAATGATAGTGTAAGAAGCATTGTATTTGATATTTCATTTTTTTCCTTACTTTGCCTAAGGGACTTCTCCAGTGATCAATAAGCCATTTCCAGTCATCCTTATTAACTCTATCATCCCGAGCAGCAAGAAGCTGCTTATAAGTCTTTGTCTCATCAAAACGTGCTGCCTTCAAGTCTGCCTTGAAATCCTTCCATATCTTGGCTGCTGTTCCCATAACCCAGTCTTGTACTCTTCCATCTACTTCATAGAACAACTACATAAAAAAGAAGTATGAGTAGAGTATTGATGGTTTTATTTTTAAGAAGTTCAGACGATAGATTTAAGAAGTACTACCTTTAAATCTTTCCACAGCTTCAGCTTTTGTGCTGGGGGAACCAGCCTCCAATCCTTGAGTCCAATTGAAAAATTCTTGGATTTCACAAGTGTAGCTATGAAGTTAGATAGCTCTGTTGCATTTTCTCCAACAGGCCGACCATGTTCATTGATAACCAGCTGAATTGGTGGTTGGTCACCTCTCTTCCAGATGTCATACTTTTTGGTGCACTTCCTTCCATCTTTTTTTTTGGCTTGACCATCATTTAAATTGCATTCTACTTGAGAATTAAACAGCAATTAATCAATAAGGTTTAAAAGTGCTAGCTGGTATAAGGTTTTATTACATAGGTACCTTCATTTTCTTCATCCTCCACCGGATCATCATTTTCCATGTTTCCATTGTTTATTTCCTCACCAGGCATGCAAGTATTATCTCCATTAGGATCATGTTCATCCTCTTCACACCGTGTTTCTACATTATTCCCTACACCTACCCTTGCCACCCTAGACCATGATTTGGACGCCCAATTTCATTTTGGGTGGCTCGTTATTTGTGGAAGCAACTTTCTACAAAAACATGGCTAACACCTTTAGATAGTTTACTTGCATATATATTGCTATGTCAAGTAAAAGTGACTACCTTTCTCTTTTATTTGATGATCGATGCCCAGATCCAAGATTGCCCCCCAGCATATTTGCCATTTCAAGCTTTTTATCAATGATGAACTGCAGGGTTTCATTGTTTCTCCTGATTCTTTCTCGCCTTTCTTCGTCATACCTACTTCCTTCTCCGCTTGCCTTTTTTTTTCCTACATAACACAGTTGCATCATCAAACTCCTTCCATAGTGAGAAATAGTATGACTAATAGTAAACAAATAAATATAAATGCGTAAAATTAAAGTCAAGATAGTAGGTGGCAGTGAAAAATAGCATACTTTCGCTTTTCATTTGAGCCCACAATTGTTCCATCTATGTCTGACCTAGTTTGAAACACATCTCTAGGATCAACTGTAACATTAATGTTACCACTTATATCAGGGTATGGGACTAGAGGCTCATTTTCACATTCTAAATGTTCAAGCAATACTTCAGATAGAACATAGCAGTCCCTTGGCTTTGACTGAATAATTGCACACCAACCATCGCAAGCTGGGTCTTCTACGTAATACACCTGGGTTGCTTGAGATGCCAAAATGAAAGGTTCATCACTCAACTTATCACCGGTATTGAACAAGTGCTTGAAGTTAACATCGGTGATACCAAATTTATCAACTTTAACCCATTTATCTTGTACACGGCTATCAACCCAGTCACATTTCAAGAGTACAACACTTCCTTTGTGACTATAATCCAACTCAAGGATTTCAGTTATAACACCATAATAAGTTTTCTTTCCTGCCAACAGATCAGTGTTTCCTACAGATGAGTAGCAAGAGGTTTGAGCAACTAGAGCCACTCCACTGCATTGGACAGACCTACCCTCATCGTAAGACCTAGTGTGGAAAATGTGTCCATTTATAGTGTAACTATTGTATATCTTTGCAACTATGAAAGGCCCATTAGCTAAAGTTTGAATTTCCTCAGACACTTGTTCACCACTATGTGATAACTCTGCCACATGAAATCCAAACCATTCATGGAACTTCTCATAATGAATGCGACTGATTTCATTGTTGTTTTCATGACCCAGTGATGATAGGTAGTCAAGATGTTTTCTGCAAAAATTAATTTTTAGTTTCAAGATGCAAAATGATAAAAACCATATAGGCTTCATAATTAAATAGTTAAAAATTTTACCTCAAGTATGGATCTATATGGTCATAATTAAATAAGATATATCTCAGGCGCTTGTAGCCATGTTTTGTAGTCTAAGGTCACAATACACTTGCCAAACAAATCCCGACCAATGTTATTCAAAAAGAATGGCATGGTGCTAGATGCAGTATTAGCTTCAGCTGCTGCACCATTTCTACATTTACGAGAGAACCTAGTTTCACATCCTTCTAAATAACGAGAGCAAAAGGTAAGACTCTCATCAAACACATAGCTTTCTGCAATTGATCCCTCAGGATGACTCTTGGTACGTACATATCCCTTTAGCCTCATTAAAAACCTACATAGAGTTGACACTACATCAGATTATAAACAAGTTAAATATTGTATGATATTAATAATTAGTTTTGAACATCACCTTTCTATTGGGTACATGTTGCGGTAATGAACTGGGCCAGCAAGTCTCGCTTGGGCAGGAAGATGTACCATTAAGTGAACCATAATATCAAAGAAAGATGGAAGGAACATAGTCTCTAGAAGGCTTAGTGTCTCAGCAATTTCAACCTCTAGCTTTTCCATATCACTAATGCAAATAACAGGAGAATACATTTTCTTGAAGAAATTGCTCACACGAATCAATGCTGCACTAACATTTTACGCAATATTTTGCGTGCATGACTAGTGGAAGTAAGTTTTGCAAAAGGATATGGTTATCATGGCTCTTCATCCTATTATCTTTTATCATTTACATGAATGTGGTGACGCAGATCGAGGCATAACCATCAGAAACCTAACTCCTTTTAGAATTTGACAAAATAATTTCTTCTCTTGTAACTCATTGAGAAAGGTGCAGGAGGCAAGAAAAAAGAATCTCCAACTTCTACAGGATGAAAATCTTTTTGTATATTAAGAAGTTTGAGATCCAATCTAGCATTCAGATTATCTTTAGATTTTCCATCAATTCCCAACAAGGTATTAATGATATTGTCACAAACATTCTTCTCAATGTGCATCACATCGAAATTATGTGGAAGCAACAAATCTTTCCAATATGGTAACCTGAACCAGATGGATTTTCTGTTCCATATTATTTCTTTGTCCTTACTCTTGCCCTTACATGTCTGTTTTGATTTTTTCTTGTTTGGGTCTTTTCCAAAATTTACAGGCAGATCCTTTGTTTGATCCAAAATCTCATCTCCAGTTAGTGGCTTTGGTGCTGGCCTTAACTCTACATTACCATCAAATGATGCCACATCAAACCTATATTTGTGGTTTGCATCTAAGAACCTCCTATGACCCATGTAACAAGACTTGCTACCATTTTTCAAACGAAGAGAACAAGTATGTGAGTTACAATGAAGACATGCTAGCTTGCCTGAAGTTACACATCCAGAAACATAACCTAATCCTGGGTAATCAGTAATGGTTGATATTATGGCAGCATGTAATTGGAAGAACTCACACCTTGAAGCATCATAAGTTCTAACACCCTCCTCAAACATTTCTACCAAATCATCCACTAGTGGTTCAAAATAGACATCCATATCCTTCCCAGGTGAACTTGGGCCTGGGATTAGCAAAGAAAGAATAAAATTTGATTGTTTCATACACATTCATGGTGGTAGATTCAACGGAATTAAGACAACTGGCCAAATGCTATAACTGCAATTCATCGATCTAAATGGATTAAAGCCATCAGAAGCTAAAGCTAGCCTAATGTTGCGGCTATCTTTAGCAAATTCTGGATGCATGCAATCAAAATGCTTCCAAGCTGGGGAATCAGCAGGGTGCCTCAACAATCCGTCCTTTATTCGCCCCTCATCATGCCATCGTACATCAGTTGCTGTCTTTGGAGATACAAACAATCTTTGCAGCCTCTTCTTTACAGGGAAATAGCGAAGAACTTTCTGGGGGACTCTATGTGTACGTTTCCCATCAAGAGTTGTCTTCACCGATTTCCAATGAGAAGTGTTACATTTGGGACATTTATCTAAATTCTCATACTGCTTTGAAATAATATGCATCATTCTTGCATGCATGAATATTAATATATCCAAGCCCAAAGCATCTAATCTTTTCTTAGCTTCATTAAAGTTCTTAGAACTGCTGAGCCATCAGAATGCCTCTCCAAGCAGTTCTAGCAAGATATCAAAACTTTTATCACTCCAACCACCAAGAAATTTAATGTTGAGTAATTTGACTATAAAGCATAACTTCAAAAGCTCTTGCAACTTGGATAAAGCTCTTCACTTGCATCACCAAATAAATCATGAAAATCTTCTTCACCTTGACATGGATCCATAAAACCATCACTATTTCCACCTAAATCCCTTGTATCTAACCCGTGTGCTACATCGTGAAGCATGTCAAAAATCCCATCTTCCTCCTCTAAATTATCCTCTACCACAACCTCATCAGACTCAGTTTGTTGTCCATGTTGTGCAAAAGAAGATGTTGCCTCTCCATGAAATATCCATGTCTTATACCATTCTAAAAATCCATTACATATTAAATGGACATAGATAGCACTAGCTTCCTTCTAGCAACTATTCACACACTTTCTACAAGGGCATAATATGGTATTTGCCTTTGCCGAATGGGTAAAAGCATATTGTATAAATTCTTTGACCCCTTGTACATATTCAGGTGTGTGCCTATAGTCAATTATTTTCTATAAGTTTAGAAATAGAAAAGAAGTGAAGCATTGTGTAGAAACTCAGTTAAACTGTACCTAGGAAAGTCCATCCATCTCTTATCCATTCTTGATATAGACAATCAAATTTATCAGGACACCTAAATTATGTAAACTATATAAACAGTCAGTAACTATGGAACTAAAAAATGTCTGTTCGATGATGGTTTTTGGTTATCAATCTTATCAAATTATGCTAATGGACAATTGAATAACATTGCACAAGTATGAGTAGAATGTGAGTGACAACATTTAAGACTAAGTTTAAGAATAAAATTGATGCTATAGATGAAGAGCACTAACCTATGTTGTTCACGCCTCTCTAGTCAACGATAGTAGTCCGGGGATGCACCTTACATAACCAAACTGCGCTAAGAAACCAAATAGTTATATAATCAGAAATAGATTTATACCTTGTAGACAATTAAACACAACGGAAATGTGACATTACACAAATGCATCACAAAATGGAGAGAAGTATACTTGTTACTTGAATTCAAATAATAGCAAAAAAATGCTAGTGTATCCTAAAAAAAGGAGGATCCAAGTTTTATATTCAGATGTTATATTAGAAACTAAGGATTAATCTATTTGGAGCTAGCTGTTGAGATTACCCAATCTATGAATTAGTGGAGTGTAAGTTTCACATAATCATAGAAAAATTTCTGCATGTGCAAACTTTAAAGTCTTCCTGTTATATCTCTAGCTAACACTTGAGAACTATATATTATACAATTACACTCATTTACTTTGTGGTTGTGTGTGTCATTACAAGTTGCAGCCACTGAATACAAGAGATTTCAAAGAAGAAATTGCTTTCACTTGAAATAGGAATAGGTGTTGTTTTGCATGACAAACAATTATTGATTTTATTCCTCCTTACTCTCTACACTGTAAAATCTTCTGATCACTAATATCGATTTGAATCACTCAGGTTCTGAATAGTCATTTTTGTTTCATAGTTCTTGAGCATGGAGAAAGTTTCAGCTGACCCTTGTGGTACTAAATATACATACATGACAAGAACAGGGGCAAACAAGTGAAGACATGTTGGTAAATATGGCTAGTTTCATATCTACTTTTTAGACCCATCCATTGGAAGATAGCACTACCAAGTGGTTTTCATTGCTTGTGTACTTTGGAGTTTATCTATTAAGGTAATTATTTTATAGTTGATGCAACTTTTAATCAAATAATAATTGCTAACATGCAAATCAACATCTCCTAAGGGATTAGGATCAGTAATGATTATAGGTGTATTTTCATAGCTCACATTTGGATAGCCTATCTCATTGTAATTCACATAGAAGTGTAGAACATAGAACCTCAAATAAATTATTAAGTGGGTTGGATTAAGAAAAATTGTAAGTGTTTGGTCATCTCTTACTATGGCAAACTATTGTATCCTATTATCATGATTTGGGGTGTGCTTTTGTTCAAACTCGATCATCGCTTGACAGAAGCAGTTCATAAGTCACTTGCTTTGCCATTCAATTCAATTAAAGCCAATCATCGGACCAAATAAACACAATTAATTGTACAAATCACTATTGAGAAAAACATAGAAACACATCCCTTACAGTAATCATGTGCAAGTAGATTGTTACATCAGAGCAAACATCATTACCTTGCAACCGCGTTAATTCTGATGGTTCGTAATGGCTTCCAGAGCATACTCATGAAACCATACCATTCTTCCTCAGGAACAATTCACTACTCCTCCTGTAAGGGATATACATGTGTACACATTCTGTAGGATTCCCTGAAATGCAAATCCACTGTTTCTAAGCCATGCTACATCCGCCTCAAAAGACAAAGTTTCAGATCCATGAATATCATGATGCATCACATCTATCCTAGCTGCACTTTTGGCATATGCACCACGCAGTCCACAAGAAGGGCCCTCCTCCATGCATGGGGAGAGAGAGAGAGAGAGAACACCATCGACGGAGCAAATGGCTGGAGAGGAGGTTCCTTCCCAGGTTGTTCTTCCCCTTTTTCTACATTCACCTATCAGAAAAATCCCCAATCAGGAACCATGCACGAAATTGAACTACAAAACTTGATAATAATTCGTTTACTGTAGATCGAGACAAGGAGGGATGCTTGTTGGAGGATTGACCTTAGCAACCTGCATCAAGACAAGATTTGAGAGTGTTGGTGCTAGTTGTTCTTGGAATAGCTAGGGATTAGGATAGTGGCACGGGGAGGAGAGCTATGGGGTCAAGAATGGCTGCAGGTGGGTGAAGAGCTATGGGGAAGGAATGGCTGGAGCAGCTGGGGCGACGTTGCCGGTGCGAGGAGGATGGCGGCGCAACCAGGAGGGCACGGCTGCAAGCAAGGAGGCACATTGAGATAGCTAGGGCATGGGGTGTACTGGATGGAGATTTAGGGTGATTGGGCCACCGTTTTTTTTCTTTCGCGGTCCGATATCGTGCCAAAATTTTGGTGTTTCCCGATAATCCAAAGTCCCGGCAGATACGATGACCTATAAGGAAGTTTTGGGGGCAGATTATTAGCAGCTAATACAAATTAATCTAGGGCAGATGATGTGCTATAGTAATAGAGTATTTCCGGCATATAGTATGACGTAAAAACCTTTTCATATTACCGGCAGATATTATGCCCCTATATTATATGTTTTTAGGGCAGTTTTATTGTGCTAAGTACTATGTCATGGTGTAGTGGAGGGAGAGTCAAGTGAATGGTTTGACTTATTACCCTTGGAGTTTGCCGACTCCTAGATGGCGTTGGAGGTATCATGCGTGGTGATCTTTTCAAAGAACGTTGTGAGAAGACCCAGCGAAGTTGTGAAGATTGGAGCTCACCTACGCAAAGCAGGAAAGAGCTACCATTAGTGAATTGAGGTGTTTCGGCTTATTTCGTGGAGTCCAATTCGTTGGGCTAACCTCAACGCGGACTAGGGGAGACTGGCAAGTCTCCAAATCCCACGGTAAAAAGATACCTCATCTTTGTGGTTTGTTTTCTTGTGCTCAATTTATTTTCAAACAATTTACATTCATAAAATTAAATTGATTGCTTGTTATCCTGGGATTGCAAACCATTGACATAAACTTAGGGTGTTAGTGCACTTAGGTGAACCTAGTTGATTTGGCTTTGTTTGTACTAAAACCAATTTGATTTAAGCTTTCGTATAATATTCTTAGTTTTAGCAAAATAGCTTAAATAGAATCAATTAGATAAGATAATTTTTATAACTAATTATTCACTCCCTTTTAGTCGGCCTCCTTGATCTTACAGAGGTGAGGGAGAAGTGGTTAGGGTTGGGGGAATTAGATCCATTAAGGGTTGATATTATGGTTGGTTAGATACAATGGTCCAAAAAAAATGAATGATTTTTGTGGATGAAATCATGTGCATAATGACTAGTTGTTCCCTTAAATGTATTAACGTGTGACACAAAATGGAGAAAATGATCATAAAAAACGACATCAAATTAACAAAATATAACGGCACTCCTACGGTATTGCATGCAATATTAGCGGTCTACGTACTCCTCTGTGGTTGTCCTTGACTTCTCTCTAATAATTTAAGGCCATGAATGTTAATTGGAGTCTTGTGATGAATGCAGATAAGCAAGTACAATGGTGCTGACTAGGTTGCCTCTAGTGAAATCCACATCAGCACAATCCTAAGTGGAAGAGAGAGAAAAGAAGAGAGAGAAGCAAGCTGCCCCTCATGCAAGAGGTGACCTCTAGCACATTATACGAGGAGAGAGAGATAAACTACCCCTTATGCAAGAGGTGACCCCTGATATATTTATGTAAGTATTAAATGTTTGAGTGCTTTAGTAGAGGTAACCTCTACTCTACTCATTGTATTAGCTACCTCCACATGAATCATATGTAGTCTTTTTGTTTATGTGGCTAGTTCTAGAGGTGGCAGCCACCTCTTCTATTGTACTTGCCCTGAGTGGAGTAATGTACAAGGTCGAGGTAGTTGGCTTCAAGTCTCGACATTGCGCACAGTACACCTAGCTAGCTGGTCAAATAGTCAGGTACTATCTGGTCGTCAAATCTCATTATTTAAATAATTACATAAATAACATATTGTTGCTATTCTAAATAGTGACAGAAGATGAGCCTAGCTAGCCGCCGCATGCTCGAGGCCGAGGCATTCCTCCTTGAGATGTGCCACTTTAGGCTCCGCCCTGATGCCGTGCACTATAACGCCCTCCTCAAGATCCTCCTCACCGGGCACACCTCAGTCTCACCGCCCGCCTCCTCTAGATGGTCGATGACGGCGTTGTGTACTGAGTTTAGTTGTAATGACGAAAATCGTATATAACTATTTTACTTTACATACTGTCTCTTACAAATAGATAAAATTTAAATATTTAAATCATAAGATATAAGCCAACCTAAAAGAATCCACTTAAAGATTTGTTTTGGAGACGTTTGTGAATGTTACGTCACATTTTTTGTGGCCAAAAGTAGTATATGCACGTACGTGGCCTACAGCTTGCTTAGTAATCCATCCATCCATGCATGGCTGCATGCATATAGGCTCGACTTTCCGTTTGGGGGGAATTTAATTTTTTGTCACTTTTAACATTGCCACCTACTCAAATGTCATCCTCTACATTGCAATTAACATTTTGCCACTCTCCACCTACGTGGCGCCTAGTCATCGCCATGTCACGCCCGCGCCCGCGCCGCGCCGGCCTCCGCCGTCCTCCCGCGCCTCCCGCGCGCCACCGGCCTCGCCCGGCCTCCGCGCCTCTCGCTCGCCGCGCCTCCCTTCCCGAGTCCGGCGCGGGATCCTGCCGGCGGCTCAAGCGGTGGGAGCCCGATTCTCGACGGTGAAGCATCTACGGCATCCCGGAGCTCACTGGGCGTCGGTCGAGGCCGAGATGGAGGAGGCGGGCGGCGGCGAGAGGAGCTTGGCGGCGAGGATGAAGACGCGGCGGCTCGCTGGGAGGGCGGCGGGTCCGGCGAGGTGGGGATGTGCTCGGGTGCCTGGAGATGCCCCACGGCGATGAATTGGCTCGAGACGCAGCGCTTCACCGGCGGGATCCCGCGCGGACTCGGGGAGGAGGGCGGCGCGGCGCGGCGGCGAGGCGCGGGAGGCCGGGCCGCAGCTGGGAGGCGCGGGAGGACGGCGGAGGCGGCGCGCGCGCGCGCGCGGGAGGCGCGAGCGTGACATGGCAGTGACTAGGCGCCACGAGGTCGGAGAGTGGCAAAATGTTAATTGCAATGTAGAGGATGGCATTTGAGTAGGTGGCAATGTTAAGAGTGGTAAAAAGTTAAATTTCCCTTTGTTTGGTGATGTACTACTAGTTAGCTAATAGCTACTAGCCGTAGCTTAGCTATATGATGGACCCCTTTTTTTTTAAGGATAGTAGGTAGGGTTTTTTTTGTGATTGATGGTATTTGTTAGCATTTTTCAAAAAGACAGTGAATAGTGAAGATGTTGACGTGAATGATACACATAATTTTAAGGTCAAGAAATCGTTTGAAGAACTTGCTTAAAAAACCGTTCCACTTGTTTTGACTTTTAAACAAACCAATAACAAAAAAAATCCAAAAACATGCCGATATGAATGCTCTCTCTTTATCCAAAGTCCAAGCCATCCCAGCTTTCGGCCGTCCAAGGCGTTGAAACCGCAGGCCGGCCGGCGCTCTTTCAACCGAACCGAGCCTAAAGGCATGCATAGAGAATCTCAAGCCTGATGGAATGCCCAGTTCTTTCCTTTCGCCCTTGCATGCGGACTCTCGATCTCAAAGTCCGAAACACATGCATGCTTTTGTTGACTCTGACGAGTCGACTCGTCGTCAAAACCTTACCATGCATTCCTTTTTCCCAGCCAGCCAGGATCCTCTCCAAAGGGTGATCATGTGGCCATACATAGGGTCTGCTCTTTTCAGCTTCTAAAAGCTGATTTTCGGCTTTTCTACAGTAACTAACTTTTAAACGGAGTATCTTTTCAAGATAGAGTCTACTAGTTAATTATTGTACATACTGTACTGACTTCATTTATATCGACAAAAACTGCACGTGAGTTTCTGTTACTCTGTAATCTCTCGTACAAACAGCCTAAAAGTCATAAGCGCAGCTAAAACCCATAAGTCATATGCAAATCACTCTCCCTCTGAGCCGTCTAACTGGTGGTCCTATAAATGTAATCAAATGGATGATAAATATACATTAATCCTTGCGCATTGGCAGGATGATCCAATTAAAGTACAGTAGAAGCTTATGTACACTGGACTTAATATTGGCATGCTGCATCGGTAGGTTGACATGTCCTTGCTGATTGCAGCTTGGACTTCCGAGCTCGTACGTGCATACGCATGTTTAACTTCCAAGGACGGTGAGCATATTAAATAAGTTAAAATCATCAATCTGCACTGTGACTGATTGGTACAATCAAAGGCGTACCACAGCTGCTGGCATGCAGCTCTGCTGACAAAGGTATCTTTCCTACGAATGGCAGAAGTCCCCTTCTCAAAGCAGGAAATATAAAACTTCCACATCTCTCTCAACAGCCCAACCAGTAAATACGAACCACCTGGCCCTGCACCCGGTGTATATAGGGTATGTGCATATTAACTTTGGTGTCTAACTTAAAAGTCAATATAAGCATCCAACTTCTTGAAGCGGCTTTTTTACTTCTTTTGATCTCATGTCGCTCTAGGGATAAGACAGAGGGTTATCACCATATCACATACTTAACTTCTCTCGCTCTTATCTGGCGCACACATCTCTCGCTCACTTTCCCTACCGCTTGCCTCCTCCTTCAAAAACTACTTCTTTCAGCCACTATTATTTATTTTCAGCCAAACACTATCAGCCGCAACTAATACTGTCCATGCATGGATATAGAGTTATATTACACGAACTGATTTGGGCATTATTGGGGAAATTACGGAGGTAAATACAGTACTACTGGGCTGCCATGCATGCTGCAAGGAGATTAATATATTAGTAGCACAACCTGGCTAGCTAAGCTAGCTCCCGATGTGGTCAGTCTTGGGCTCATGGCATGGCCCCCTCCTGCTAAGATTTCTTGCAGCAGCATTGGCAGCAAGCTGGGGAATGAACGCGCATGCATGGTTGCTTGTAGATAGATTTCTTGGCTATATGTATGCAGGTGTGGATGTAGCTCAACAGCTACCGATATCTACCACTAGAAGCTACAAAGATGTTAATACCATTGCGATACCGCCACATCGGCTGGCACGTACCATGCCGTCATATAAACCGGTGCAAAGTAGGTCTATGTATCATACCAGTCAGTGGCGGAGGACGGGGAAAAAATGAGGTAAAGCGGATCGAAAGCAATACCATTCAAGCTATAATTACCTCTTCCACTTGTACAGAGCCTAATTGAAGTTGTTCTTGCCGCTCTTCCACTTGCCCAGCACCAATTGACTCTCCCACCTCCACTTCAACATTTCCACTTTCACGAGTGCTTGGGTTTGTGGCACTTGAACCCCGATTAAAATAGCTCTTCAAATCTAAACACATAAAAGCAAATAGACAAATAAATTGACCTATAAATTTGCAAAATGTAAATTGGCAAATGTAAACTACATATCAATTATCAAAAATCAATGACACTCTAATATATGCCTCACCTCTCTGTGATTTTTCCTTTCCCTTTATCCATTGCTCAAGCCTCAAAATCTCAAATAAAATAAATTCAGCCCGCTCGGTGCTCCCGATCCCAGCACCCCCACCGCACGCCAGAGAGCCGAGCGCCTCCTCGGCTCCTCCTCCTCGCGAGTTCCGCCGCCGCCGGCCCGCCTCCCGCCGCCGCCCCTCCCGCCCGACGGCGCCCCGCCTGCCACCGAGGCCTGCTCCCACCGCCGCTCACTTTCTCAAGATCTCAGGAGCAGGAGCACAGCAGACAGGGAGCATTGTTTCTAGGGTTTACATTAGTGGGCTTGGATAGAGGGGTATATGGGGGTCTATTGCAAAAATTTGAGGTATGGCCCAAGCCACACCTTGCCTATCGGGCCCTCCGCCCCTGATACCGGTCTAAATACTGGCCATAACGGCTCAATACCGGTCAATACCAGCTAGACCGGTTTTGATACCGCTCAGTACCGACGAAATTAATAATATCATCTATTGAACTATATGTTATATTTGACAGTACTATTATATATTTGAAATAATATTATAAGTGATATTTAGTGTTACAGCCTTTACGACTGTGCCTAGGATCTCTACGACCATCACCTAGCCGCTACGACTACCTCCTATAGCCATATGACCACGACCACGTTCACCGCCGTTGCGCTGCACTTCCTTCGACTACGGTTGATCACCGTAGTCGTAGATCCTTACGACCACACAGTGATTATGTCGATCGCTGTTGTCGTAACCCTTATGACCACATCTTTTTGCTGCATGACCATGGTTGTAATTCCGTTACGACCGCGTCTTCAGCACCTGCAAACACCTCCGCTCTCTTCACTGTCGTGGTCGCAACTCTGTTTACGACCACGTCTGCCGCTCCTGCGAACTTGTCCGCTCGATCGCCGTAGTCGTAACTCCTTTACGACCACGTCTGCGACCCTCTTCTCGCCGTGGTCATAAGTCGTTTACGACCATGTCTGAGAACACACAATCAAACTTGATACTTTTCTCGAGTCAAACCGCTCCTTCCTTTCTTTATTTCTTTGTACTCGATTACACCAATCATCTTCGATCACTCCGATCGACACCACTACGATCGCACCGATCGCCACCACTTCGACCACACCGGGTGCCTTCGACCACACCAGTCACCTTTCTCTTATGTGATCACACCGGGTGCCTTCGACCACACCAGTCACCTCTCTCTTCTGTGATCACACCGATCGCCATGACCACACTGGTCGCCCCTCTCCTCTGTGGTTACGCCGACTGTCTACGACCACGCCAGTCGTCCTCTGCTCGGCACCTCCTCTGCGACTACATCGCCTCAACTCGGTGCTCCTCTTCTCGGTACAAAGTTCTGTCCTTTCATACCCGACTCTTCGACCACGGCGGACTCGACTATGACTTGGACACAAAGTCGTACTTGACTACGACCACAACGACGGACTCGATACTCGTACACGACCACGATTACGACTTTGTTACAACCACGACTTTCGACTCGACTACGACTACGACTTTAACCTCTAAACTGAAAACAAGATTATAAACTTTAACATTTAGTGTGTATATAATTAAACAAATATATACTTATAAATATATATATATACTCGTATTATTATTAAATTCAAAATGGTACATCAATATAAATCAGAACTGGAATATACCATTCTAGCATTTGGTATGATATTGACAACTATGAGATGAACTATGAGATGCACATGTTGTGGGAATTATTTACTTCATCTGTCTAGCATGATAGATGTCGCGTGATGCACATTTATTAATTAAGTAGGAGTAACAGAAATTTGGACACTGTTGGACCCATAGCCCACCGAAATTCCATTTTTGGCCCCCCAAAGCAAAAAATTCCAAAATGGACCCCATTTGAGCGCGCGTTCACGGAGGCTGCCACGTGGACATTGTTCATCCGATCGTGCGGTCGATCGCGACGATCGCTCGGCGCCGTGCCGGCGCGCGATCACTTGCCGAAGCGCAGCGATCGCCTCGCGCCGCCGCGGCGCCGCGCCGGCGCAAGCGCCCGCCCGCCCAGCGTGTCTTGACGCCCGACGCGCGAATCTTTGCCATTCGCGTCCCGCCCTTCGGCCAAAATGAAAAACACTGGAATTTTTCTTGTACCGCCGCACACGCGTCAGAGCCCAAAACGGCCCCCTCGGGAGCACACGCGCATGCGCACTTAAAAGAGCAAGGAGAGGGAAGAAATACTTGGCGGCCAGAAGCTCAAGCACAGCTGAAACGAAGCCAGAGCGAGAGAGTGAGGAAGCGAAGGAAAGTGACGAGTGAAAACCCGTAGATTTGAGTTGTGTTTGTTCGAAATCTGCGGTTTTTGCAAATACAAAAGTTGTAGATCGTCCCGTGTGCTTCAAGAAGAGGTAAGTCTTGTGCCCCCGAAACTAAAATTTTATGTATGTGATTAGTCCATAATTAGTCGATTAGCACAAACCATCGTTTGGTAATGTTATTTTATGTGAATGTGTGATACGCGATGTCAATATTTGGTACGTTATGTATTTGTAGGTAATCTTTATGTGAACATATGTATTATAAGTCAATGTATCATACAAGTGTGTATGTGTAGGTAAAAATCCACATATGATGCATGCTTTATTGTAGTGTAGATAATGTTGTATTTTATGTTGAAGTTACGTATTGTAATGTAGTTAGTTTTGCTGAAGAAAAGAGAGGAGCTAAAGCCTAAGAGTTGAATTGTTTTCGTTTGGAATCAAGTGGACTTGGCAAGTAGAAAAGTTGTAGATCGTCTCGTGAGCATCAACAAGAGGTAAGTTTTGTGCCCATGCAACTATAATTTTATGTATGTCATTAGGCCTGAATTAACGAAACCATCTTGTGTTATGTTATTTTATGTCAATATTTTATACGCTATGTATGTATAGCAAATCTTGCATATGTTTAGCATGATGTATTGTAGTGTATATAGGGTTTCATTTTTTGTGAACATACGTCATTGTAAAGTAGTTTCAGTTAGGTGGAAAATATGAAGTTGTAGTGTGTAGACGTTGAGAAAACACATATTTATGTTAGATTAAAATAAATTTGGTAGATTAGAAATAATGGAGGGTGAAAGGCAGTATGGTAAGCGAGCAAAGTAATGGTATGGTGTGGGGAGGAGCGGTGAGGACTATGCAGTAAGTTTGCAAGTGGGAAGATCTTGGTCGCGTGCTAGTGCACTTGTTGGTCATCTTGATCGTATAGAATCGAGGTGGTGGAAGGAGAAAGAAATCAGAAATGGCATGGCACCCGCCACCACCTCTACTCTACTCTAGGCCAGATCTTTTCGCTTTGAACTTATCCCAAAATAAAAATAAACGGATACCTTTTGAAGTGAATTTTTCGAATGGTTTACAGACTTCAAATCTATATACGCTGTTTATGTCGTTTCTTTGCGTCTCGAAAAATGTTGACCGTAGTTATTTGTAGTGTTTATGTCGTTTTCTATCTATATAGCACTAGAAATTTACATAGACATTTACTTTTCGAAATATTTGTTGCGTCCAAATGTCGCTTGCTACATAGACTATTTATGTCCATAGTTAGAAAAGATTGTAGTTTAAATAATGTGTATGTGTTGAAAAAGTAAATATTTATGTTGGAGCATTTGTAGGTGGTAAATTTGTAGTAGTTAGATTAGAGACAATTTGTATAATTAGTATGCTTAGTGAATGACCGTAGTATGAAGGTCATTTGATGGAAAAAATGATAAGTATATTTAATTTGATGTATGGTACAATTAGAAAGTGAAATAGTTACAAAAATCGTAGATTTAGAAATACAAAACATATAATAATCGAAACCATTAATTACATGATACGATTGTTACATGCCGTGTACTAAAATGGTTGATTATGCACTTATGTTAGGTACGCAATGGTGGCATTGAACAATTGATGGTGTTTATGGGAGTGGTCTCGCACGTGATGGGCCGTATGGGGCGGACTGTCAAATTGCGAGCGGACCGTGATCCGGCACCGGCCCGAGCGCCATGAGCTTGTCCGAGCTACGAGGTGTGTCCGCTCAGCGTTCGATCGGCTGCATCGCAAGGAAGAAGTTCTGGATCGAGCGGTCTATGCCTCAATGGTGGACGACGAAGAAGGGAGCATATGGCAACTGAAGGTGACCAATGACGCCTCATGGGCGAACTACATGGAGGTCGTGCGCAACCCTGATGCTGCGATATATGGGAGGCCAATGGTGTATGTCGAGTTCGTGGAGAGGGCAGAATCATCAGGCATGGTTGGTTCAGACGCCGCTGGTGGAGATGAAGTGGCCGGCGGTCATGAAGACCCTTCTGCGGGAGAACATGTGGGCGAGGAAGTGGGTGATGAAGACGGCAGGAGGCGTGCGCAGAATTTCCAGCCCAACGAAGGTGTGCACGACGGTGGTGGGCCGCCCGTATTGGACCGTCATGAGTATCTTGGGGACCGGGTGGAAGAAGAGGACAGCGAGGAGGATGAGGAGGTTGACACAGCAGCTCGGAGAGGACGAGGATGGCGAAGGTGCAAGCGGAGGGGTGGTAGGTCGTGTTGTGACCACGGACGGTGCGTATGTGTCGCCCGCATCGATTGACATCGCAGCGGCGGCCTAGTTCTCGCCACGGGCGGAGGAGGGAGAATGGGGTTCAGCGAGGCGCACTCTTTTTCAGGCGGTGCTTCCGTAATAAGAGTGCCGTCCAGCAGCTATTGCTAGACATGCCGTCAACATAAGCCGGACGTATCGGGTCCACAAGTCAAAGCCGACACGCACGTTGTGAAGTGTGTGGACGGGTCATGTGGTGGCAAAGTCCGTGCACAACGGTACAAGGGCGTTGGCACGGAGTTCGGATAACGGTGCTGCAAGATCACGATTGCGAGCTTGCGGGCCGATGACATAGACACCGCAACATGACATCACGTTATGTTGCGGAGGTGGTCACGCGCTCGCCCGGCGGTTCGACATTCGCAACTATTTGTTCCTGCACTCATTTACCATTTATGTCACGCACATGTTCGACTTGCAGCAATTGCAACAGATAGCACGCAGCTACGAGGGCGACGCCATCACGGAGGTCGCCATCGCCGCGACGAACCGCAGGGCTGTCCGAGAGTCGGCCAAGCTACGATCGCCGACCTCCACGCGCCGCCCGCGGTTCGACAATTCGCAACTATCTGTTCATGCACTCATTTACCATTTATGTCTAACGACATGTTCGTCTTGCAGCAATTGCGACGGATAGCACGCCGCAACGGGCATCGTCATCACGGAGGGCGACGGACGAGCGACCGCGCTCTCCAGACGCACGGGGCCCACCTGCAGCACGGCGGTGACTCGCCGGACGAACGAGGGGCGATGCCCTCGTATCTCCCGACAGTGCGAGACCAACCTATATGACCGGACAGTGGGTTGTGCCGACCTATCAAGGCATGACATCGCACGAGTACATGGGGACTTCCGTCGACATCCTCATTTCACCACCACATACCCGGTATGCACTAAACGTGTGTATTTCATTATGAACAATTTCGTACTTTCCATTGTCTAATTCAGTTGTACCATCTAAGTAGGACGAGGCACCTCCTCCGATTGGGTGAGCTCTATGCTTTATGACCAGCCGCGAATCGCTGTCTCTGAGTTGTACCCACCGCCGCCTCGGCCACACCCTCGCACTACGATCTTCGCGATGCACCCCGCTCCCCTAGTAGGTTCACCTTCTCGAGGATCATATGCGCTGCACGAGCTGGCGGCGACGAGATGATGAATGAATTTTTAAATTGTGCTTTTGTAATATTTGTGATGTTTTTCAAGTGCTTCATGGTTTGATGTTCAAAGATGGTTTCAGTATAAAAGGGTTGCTCTAAGTTCTTTGATTTAGTACGGCATACAACCAAGCGAGAGATGACAACACGGGGTAGCGGAGAAGACATAGCTTGACGACAAATTTTTGCCTTCGATAACAACTCCACGTACATAACAACCAATTCATCACATGCTTAACAACGTTGCACAAAATATGAAGGTCACAGAATTTATGGAAAGTTCTACACCCAAAACATCAACACAAGATCCTCATCGCACAAAGATCAACACATTCGCACCGTCGTGGCCTACATGCCAAACGAGCCTCGTGGCACCCACATGGAGAATGCGAGGGGCCGCCTCGGACGGGCTGGCCATCGTGGTAGTGGCACGCACATATGCAGCTCGGGTTCGCGCAGCAACATGTGGGATCATAAGAGCTTCCTATGTTGACAACCTCCTCGTTTCCCCTCTCGCGTTGCATCTGTTGGCGGAGCTCATTGTTCTCCTCATTGAGAGTCTCCATTCGGTACTCCAAGTCCATTATTCGGTCCCATAGTACCCACATAACGGTCAATATACCGCTCATGAGGAGGGTCGATCCAGCGGGAGAAGTCGATTTCGCCATCTGCGAAAAATGACATTAACATGGAGGGTCCATAAGCAATAAAAAAGTACTATTAGTAATTTGTACCCGGAGCGTGGGCATCGGAAGAAACGGCGCCGCCATCGCTCGCCCTTCCGGGACTGCACGACCACGCACTCATTGTGTCTCGCATTTCGCCACGCTGGTTGCGCACGCCGCTTGGTAGCAAGCGCATCGTGGTCCGAACATCTCCTCCTTTCCAAGGGAAGGTCTTCCTTGGTGACCCATATCCGATCGGCCCTCATCTTCCGCCATGGTATGTTCTTTGTTCGATTCTGAGGTTTTCGCTACAACTTCATGGGACCTCTACCGTGCTATTTATATCGAATGGCGGGACAAAAGATGACCGCTTTGCCCAGAGACAAGACAAAGCGCTCAGCTTTACTCGGTGAGATGACAACACATGCCGCTTTACGCAGTGATATGACAAATCGGCAGCTTTGCTCGGTGAGATGACAACACATGCCGCCTAAACCGCCTACATAAAGACTACGATCTGAAAAGCCTTCATACGAACATTTGTTGCTACTCGAAAAGCCTACATAGGAACATTTATTGCTACTCAAAAGCCTATCGCTACGTAAACCAACAAAATGGGGCGTAGGTCGTGGCCTTTACTGATGAGTGTTCACGTCATAGGCATGTATCCTTTCCGGTGAGTTTTCATGTCACCTTTCCTTGTTGTTCACAAAATGTTACGGCAGATTGGGTGGGTTAGTCGCATATCATGCTATATGTTATGCATGTAATAAAATTGTATGCAGACATGTTATGAAGTTTATTTCTATTCACATAAGGTTATTATCTCGTGTGTTCGCATTGAATGATTCAGATAGCAAGTCATTTAACAATATTAACATACTCTTGGTAGCAACACGAACAACTCATACATTTCACGTACATGACATGTAGCAAGTAGTACAACCACCAACACACCAACGAACACAAGAACTAAAATACAACACAACCGTACATAAAACATTATCAAAAGAGCTTGACGACAAGATAGCATAAAACATTGCGAACATACACGAGGATAACCTCCAGCACTACAACTTGAGGATAACAATAAACACAAGAAACAAAATAGCACACAACATTAAATTTATCTTCCACTCTAGTCTGTCGAAACGATGCTGCATCCCGACGGGGTCGCAACCCCCCACGACAACTCTCTCACGGCGAACACTGTCATTCCTATTTCCCATTTCATCCTCCCACACCCAGAATCGGCAACCACCATGAGCTTCCTGCGATTCCATGACAAGAAGATTTTTAAACATACCACCACGATTTGAATGAACCCGAAACAATATGACTCACCGAGTGATTGGGGCACTTGTAGTAGTGTCGCCCGGGATTCTTGGCCGTCTGTGATGTCCTACGTCTAACCACCAAGTTGCAATTTGGGCACATCACCGTGGTGCCCATGAAGACGTCTTGGCGACTCATTGCCTAGTCTTGGGAGTGAGCACGAAATAAAACTACACAGATTGTGAACAACTTACTCGGAGGTGACCGATAACATGGCTGTGGAGTATGTGAGGGATGGCTCCGCTTTATAGGTCGTGTGGGGTAGCCTCACGCACAAAGACCACAGACAACACAAATCTTGACCCCACACCATGCTCGGTGAGGAGACAAAACATGCCGCCTTTGCTCGGTGACATGACAAAAGAGGTCGCTTTTGCTCGGTGACATGACAAAAGAGGTCAGCTTTTGCTCGGTGACATGACAAAAGAGGTCACTTTTGCTCGGTGACTAGACAAAACAAGTCGACTTTTGCTCGTTGACTAGACAAAACGGGCTCTTTGTTGAGCTACCGCCACCGAGCGCTTGATGACTCGCCTAGGCCATTACGACATATACATATTAGGCTAATACTTTAACTTGGCAGAATGACGTGTGGTACAATTTTCTACGTACACGTAAGAGAGTGAATGCACAAATTCTGCAGTCTTTAGGGAGGAGCCTATCTCATCAAATGCATACAGGGACAGATGTACCTAATATTGACAATGAAATAAATTTTAATATTGGATCAAATAACACCTCTTACCGAATGAGGCCATCATCTTCGGTTCCCCGTGGCTTGAATAAGGAGAACATCATTTCTAGCTTAGGTGACTGGGTGTGCACTGATGCTCTGTATTTAGAGATAAGAGGCCATTGGCGAGAGCTAAACACCTAAACAATGCCAAAAGGCATGAGTATAGCCAATTCGTGATTACTAAAGAGAGCAGTTGTCCTCAGTGGGATGCCAAAAGATGCCAGCTTTGGGCAGTGACATTACTAAACAGAGCAGTTGTCCTCAGTCAAATGACAAAAAGAGTCCAGCTTTGCTCAGTGAGATGACAAAACATGGCAGCTGTGCTCAGAGACATGACAAAACGGGCGGCTTTGCTCGGTGAGATGACAACACATGCCGCTTTGCGATGACATGATAAAACGGGCGGCTTTCCTCGAGACATGACAAAACGAGGCGCTTTGCTCGGTGAGATGACAACAGATGCGGCTTTGCGCGATGACATGATAAAACGGCAGCTTTGCTCGCTGATATGACATAACAGTCGGCTTTGCTCGGTGGGATGACAAAAGATGCGGCTTTGGGCGGGACAAGACTAAAGAGGGCGGTGTGCTCGATGACATGACAACAAGAGGTCACTTTGCTCGGTGGGATGACAAAGATGCGGCTTTGGGCGGTGCCATAACTCCCATCTTTACTCACTACTACGACCACGCGGACCAACTTTACACGTGCAGTAGAGACAAACGGCCCCTATAAATTGGTATGCATTCCATTTCCAATGAACATTGCACATCCAAACCCCATACTCCATCGCGCTTCCTCACCCAACCGGGATGGACAAAGGCAAGAAGAAGCAATGGGACAAGATGGTGAAGGATTGGGAGGAGACCGTGACATAGCACGGTCACCGCAGCTCGCGATGCCGCCGCGATGAGAAAATAAGGGCGATACAGCCGGGTAGAACAAGCCCATCGTGCTACGATGAAAGGTCCCCAGAGCGCCGCGTAGCAACAACCCCATCCGGACGTCCCACCGAGCGCTCGCCACAACTACCACTCCGAGGGGAGACACCTCCCTTTGTTGGTGCGGGACGTGTGCAAGTTCTTCAAGTCTAAGCACCGCATCGGCCTAGGTATGCGATGCGGGGTTGCGCAAACTACCCAAAGGACTATCCCAACCGCCGCTTTGACACCGCAACCTATCGGCGGCGTGCGACCACATGCACCATTTTCCCTACCTTTTCTCCTTCACAACACGCACTAACAATATCTCTCTTTATTTACGGTCTCGGAGCCCTATGTGCCTACCGCAAATGGATCGATCTTGAGATCCACCCCGAGGACCAATGGACCTCGACTTCGAGGAGTGGAATGTCACAAAGGAGAAGGAGTTCTTTGGAGGAGGAGCGCCGCAAGCACGAGCACACCTCGCGATATCTGTGCGAGACGCAAGCTCATCTTGAAGCGCACGCGTAGGGACCCTAAAACCATACGAAACCCTAAATATCACTTACCACTTTACGAAACGATCGTTCTATGATTAATCGTTTTTAAAAATATTTATCCAAATTTTTTTACATCCGCAACTAACAATGAACAAAAATTATTATTGCAATTTTATCTATTTTTCTCGATTTATAACTACAAAATTGCGAAATCATACAAATATTCACGAGTATTGCGATCGGGGACATGCGGTCGGGAGCAACGCGCGCGCTCGTGCGATCGCGGGACCGGACGCGCTACTGGTCGGGCGGGACGCCTTGCCGGCGGCGCCGCACGCGCAGGCCTGGCGCGGGGACGCGCGGGCGCGAGGCGATCGCGCGCTGATCGCGCGTGATCGCGCGCTTCGGCTGCGGCGCCGGGCGATCGTGCGGTCGCCGACCGCACGACCGGATGAACAGATGTCCACGTGGCGCCTCCCGTGAACGCGCTCAAATGGGGTCCATTTTTGGAATTTTTTGCTTTGGGGGGCCAAAAATGGAATTTCGGTGGGCTATGGGTCCAACAGTATCCAAATTTCGGAGTAACATCCTCTGAGTAACATTTATTAATACTGCCGCTCTACTTTGAAAATCGTCACGCTTCATACATATAAATTATGTAGATTTGCTAACTAGCATGGTGCAGAGGGCGGCGGATCCCATGCATGCTTAAACCAAGACAAGGTGGGTGTCACATCACATATGTTTAAACAAAGACACGGTGGGTGGCACGTCACATGTGTACATATGCCGTGCAATTCCTACATCATCATCATGATCCTCCACCGCCTGATCGAGCAATCCTGACAGCCAGCAGCAGCAATCTTCAGTCTCGAGCAGAGAGATACGTAGATCGAGAAGAGAACCCGGGATATACGGTGACTCTTGTTTCTAACTTTTTGCTTTTAATTCTTTTTACATAACTAACTTTTAAATAAAATATTTTTAAAGTAAAATATATAAATCGATTGTAGTAGATACTATAGCAACATTATATATCAACTAAAATTATAAATAAGTATCTATTTTTCTATACTCGCTCTTACGAATAATAAAAAAATCATAAATTATAACTGTAAACTAGAGCTAAAAAACTACCCTATTCTGCTTTTTTATCTTTATTTCTCTCTACTGTCCGTGCGTGCGTACGTGCGGCACGAGCGCAAGTGGCACAATATCATATGCTGTATTCTCTCTCTCTCTCTCTTTTCTTCCGATACTCTGTGCAATACAGTTATCTTTTCTTACAGCTTACTATTCAGCAGGCCACGCTTTCTTTCCTTTCCTAATCCGCTTTAAACTTTCTTTTCTTTTGTTCCCTTGCACTTTGGGTGGCCAACGATCGACTTAAAAGATTTTGGAAGAGATGCGAGCGAATGTAGTTAGGGCATATTCATATTGATTTTTAAAAACGATTTTTTCTACATTATCTACCTTTCAAATAGAGTATTTTTTAAGATAGAGTTTACTAGTCGATTATAGTATACACCATAATAACTTTATTTATATCTGTCAAAATCGCAGACGAATATCTTCCTGTAAATTATTACTATTTCTAAACTAAAGCCAAAATGATAATATGAACGGCCCTTAATTGGCTCCACTAAAATTACTCAACGTGGCAACGGAGCGAGGTAGAATTAACGCATCCTTTGGATTAACAGCAGTAAAAATTCCGGCTTAACGCATCTTTTGGATTAACAGCAGTAAAAATTCCGGCTTAACGCATCTTTTGGATTAACAGCGGTAAAAATTCTGGCCGGGTTCGTACGTGCAGTACTGTATAGAGCAGCCAGCCAGCCAATGGTCCAGCTGCAACCTGCGGAGGCGTCAGCAATCAACGAGTAAAACTTTGGCACGTGCGGCGACGTGTACACACGCTGACACCCGTAACGTGCACTGCAAATTAGAGGAGATTAATTAATGGCAGGAATCGATTCATCCTCGAGGAGGAAATGCGTGGGGTCCACGTAAAATGTGCCTGGATGTAACGCGCCTTTTCTCCGGCCACGAAAGGAAGGCCTTTCGAATTAATTGCAGTTAAATATTATAAACTTTAGTTATACATATTCTTTTAATATTTGATTAGACATAAAAATGATATATGTATATTTTCTTGAAAAGCATTTTTGTAATATTATAATTTTATTAGGTTTTATAAATACCACTATTATTATAAAACAACGAGTTGACAGTTGTACGTCCATTCTCCTTTAACTGCCTCATTCTTAATTTCTCGTCACTCACCACTTTTCAACTGATCAGAGTAGCCCTCTTTTATAGCATGATTTTATATATATCCAATAAATTTCGTTACAACGTACGAGCATGTGACTAGGGCGATTAAAGTTGTATTTTAGGAATGGTGCTGATATCTAAAATAACTTTTTTTTTGTGAGTGGGGGAGGACTGGCTGTTGCTGATGTATGCATGAGTGCGGATATATCAGTGATCACACCTGAATTCAATACGAGCCCTGCAACGCACGCAAACGAGGTGGGGTATAAAGCATGGACCGCGCCCGCAGTGATGATGCGCGGATCCAACCGGGCCCAAAATCCCGGCGGCCGGCAGCGGTGTCTGATCAAGTTGAGCGAGTGAGGAGATACCGCTACTTCACCAGTAAATTATATATAAATTTTTGTTAATTGCAAGAATCGCCGTTGCCGATACAGAGTAGGAATATAACACGTGAACGATGGCGCCGGTAGAGGCCTAGCTGCTTTCTTCAGCTCTACTGGTACAATGAAGGATAGACTGTACCTGACGCCCAAAATGTAGTGATAAGAAAGCCAACATGCTTGATGGATAGCTGACATCAAGCTTCTCTACATATCACTCACGTTTAATCTCTACGTGTTCTAGCGTGAGTTCGATCACCTTGTGACGTTCTCGACTATCTGGATCTCAGATTCTCCCGTCCTAGTCCCGGTCCTCCTCGTTACCGATCATGACCGTCTCCACATCCAACCTGCACATGCAAAGACCAAAGAATATATTTCCCGACATAAGTTCTTCTCAACTTAACCAACATTAGTCCACACACACACAAAACACACCTTTGATCATCCATCAATACGAACCAAGTCATCCACGACCACAATTTTCACGCTTTCCAGAAATCAACCTTAGACCACTCAGAATGACCAGTATGAGTGCCATGCACAGGCCGTCATACCACTGGCCCAATGAGTACTTGAAAACCACAAATACTCGAGAATTACGATCACTCAGAACATTCAGAAATTACAAGCATCGTAGCATCCCACGCTATGACTACCGACCATTAACTAGTCACTGCACCATCGACCACTAACCAACAAGTACTGATCACTGAGTACCGACCATATACTGAATGCAGACTATCGACTTCCATCATCGAGTACTAACCAGGTACTGTAGCACCGCCTACCGAGTACCAACAAGTATTATACCAACGACGCTCAGAAAGACCAATCTGACCGCCATGCATAGGCCGGTTAAACCACTGGCCCATTAGACACGAGTACTCGAGATACTCGAAGATCACAAGAATTGAAGTACTTGAAACCTACGAGTACCGACTGTGAAGTTTTCAACTACCGATCACAAAGTCTATAACTATTGATCACAAAGACAACGACTGTCGATCATAAAGTCTAAGATAACAGATCGTGAAGCCTACAACTATGACAACAGTCTGCGAAGTCTATGACTACCGCAACAGACTGCTAAGTCTATGACTACGACAAAACATTGTAGCTACGACCACCGACTGATTACTGTAGCTCACTTTATCGATCACTGATTGCGGTCGACACCTCTGACTACCGACCGTGGTCGTAATTTGATGATCGACTAGTTCAACATGTCATACGACCGGTTCACTATTTTGTATGACATGTTCCCCATAGTTTACGACCGATTCATTGTAGCTACGCCGGTTCCTCTTCGCTTACGACCATCGACTGGTTCACTGTAGCTACAACCAGTTTCTCCAGAGTCCCGACTCTAGGGTCTTCAACCTCTCTGACTCCAAAGTCTTCGACCTCTCTAAAAACTCCAGACCGAGGTCGTTCCAACACGGTCATTCACATGTGATCATTCTATCGTTGTCAATCTTCAATGCTTGATCTGTCGTGGTCAACTTGCGGTGGTCGACCTGCTATGGTCATCTATCGTGATCGATCTGCCGTGGTCGACTGCCATCCTGAAAACTCTAACAATAATAGCGCATCGACCAGAATTTTCACAAACGTAAATTTCAATACAACCCAGATGTTACTTATTCATCATTAGTAAATTCACGACCAAACCACATAGTCTAACAAAAAAATATGCCCATCTGTACTCAGTTTCTAGTCTGGTTTTCAGCCTAAGTGTGAACTGCTAAACGGTAATTGCTTAATGATACATGAGTGTGGAAGATGCGTATGCCCGATGGTTTCATCGAACTCACACATTGCATAAATGGTAGTTTAGTTTGTTGCAGACTCATGGTCTATAGTTCGACCCTATGCTCTGAATGTTGCACTCTAGGTGTTTGTCGACATTCCTAAGTCTTTGAAAATGAAAGGGGCCATTGACTGGGTTAAATTTTTGTGCTATTTGTTTTTCAAATTGTGACAATACTGATCCACCTATGTTTAACAGTTGACAGGTTGCTTTTTCCACGATTCATCTACAACTGTGGACTAAACTTTATTAATGAGGTATTTTTCGATGTCTTACCGTTATCTACATATGTTTGCATGCGAATTATAGTTATTGCTTTTATTTATGTTATATACTCTTATTAGTGTGATTGTAACGCAGTTAAATCATGAATTATTTTACTTTCAGATAATAATATTTATTTCACACTTGTAAATCCGTCCTAACTACATTTTATTTTTAAGCCCGCCACTGAATGGCGAGGTAACTTCTCAAATGCGGTAAAAATTCTCATATCAGGCACTGCCGACAGCACGTAGCTGCTGTCACTGGATACTTGGGCTTGTTCACAGGAAAGCAGTGAAGCATAATTGCAAGAATCGCCGTTGCCAATACAGAGTAGGAATATAACACGTGAACCTGCCGCCAGTAGAGGCCTAGCTGCTTTCTTCAGCTCTGCTAGTATAATGGAGACTGAACCTGACGCCCAAAATGTAGTGATAAGAAAGCCAACAAGCTTGCTGGATCGCTCCCTCTGCTCCTTGAGGGTCTCAAGAATCTTTTTGGTCTACAGATACATGTGCCGCATCAGTCAATGGAAAGAAAAGAGGGAGCCATCGAGATGATTGAGGAGACGGGTCAGAAATGAAATTTGACAGCACCACATTCATAGCCATCTTTCCTTAATCCTTCAGGAATTGCCGACCCAAAGCTATGTCACTGAATGTTCGCCTGAGAGCATCACAGTGCTCCACTCTGAACGGTAGCCTCGCCGATCCACGTCAAAGCCGAGCCAAGGTAGAAGGATGGAGGAAAAGTGATGGCTTACGGTGTATCAGAGGCGTCTGTAGAAGTTACGGTGGTTTGGAGGAAAAAGAAAATGGTCCATGGAGAGATGGGGGCACCGCAGCTCGTCGCTTTGCCCAAATCGCGCATGGTGGCCGCACGAGTGCAATCGAGAAGACACATATGATGACAATGTGACCGAGATCGGTGAAGAGGTCGTCAACACCGTTCGGCCGTGGTCATCCAACGGTCGAACAGAAGACGACGCGGTGATTGTCCGGCAGTCGAGCGGACGTGGTCGTCTGGCAGTCAAACGGGAAGACGATGCCGTAGTCATCCGGCGATCGAGCTGCCATGGTCGTCTGATGGTCGAACGGGAAGACAACATCGTGTTTGTCTAGCAGTCGAGCGGCCATGGTCATGGTCGTTGTCGAGCAGGAAGATGACGTCGTGGTCGTTCGGCGATCGAGCCGCCATGGTCGTCTAGCGATCGAACGGGAAGACTAACATCGTGGTCGTTTGGTGGTTGAATGGGAAGACTAACGTAGTGGTCGTCCGGCAGTCGAACGGGAAGACGTCGACGTGGTCGTCTGGCGGTCGAGCGGCAATGGTGGTGTTGGAACCGTGCGCAACTAGATCTGGGCTGGGACGAGGTCGCCGACTACCGAATCCAGTCGGACGAGGGTGACGACGAGGTCCAACCAGATCCGACCAGAGCTTGGCGGTGGCAAGGGCGGTGCTGGGCAAGATGATGTTGGGCGCAAAGGGTGGCGGCGCTGAGGCTTGTGAACAGCGGCGGAGCGGCGATGACGGTGTTGGATGGCCGACAAAGCAGTGTTGGATCCCCAGCTGCTGAATCCAGTCAGATAAGGATGCCGGCGAGGTCCGATCGGATATGGCCGAGGAGCAACGGCAAGGGGGAGAGAAGAGTGCAGTGGGAAGTGGTTGAGTGTGGAATGTGGATGCGGGAAGGGGGACCAAGTAAAAAATGTAGAAAGCTATGATTGAAGCTACCACTCAAGCCACCATGCACTATAGAGGAAAATTTTTACGTGGTGGTTTCTCTCTCATGAGACTACCATTCTGTGGTAGCCTCCACTGTGGATGCCCTTAAGGAACCTCGCCGATCTGCCATCTGGCCGACTTGCGATCCCATTAAATTTTTGGGTATAAGATGCTACTCCTCTGTTCATTTTTACTTATCATTTTTTTAACTTTTCCCAATCTTTAATATACAATTTTGACCATTATTTTTTTATAACTTTACACTAAGATATACTAATAAAATTATAATATCATCAAAATATTTTTTAACGATAAATCTAATAATATAATTTTTATATAAACAATTTAGATAATTTTAAATTTATTGATGATCAAATTTTAAAAAGTTTAACAGCACATATTCTAATAAGTATGGAGGGAGCAGTAGCTTGCAAGATACTAAGAGCATCTCCAACAATCCCCCTAAATCTCCCCCTAAATCAAATTATTAGGAAATTGTGTAAAAAGTCTTCTCCAACAACTCCCCTAAACACCCCCTATTTCTATTCCCCACCAAAACTCTCCCAAAACCCAGGTAGAAACCGGGAACTTTCAGGGGTCCCGTATCCTCGCTCCCGCCGTCACGCGCGCTGGGAAAAAAGTTCCCGCGACACCGTCCTTTCCAGTGCGCCGCCGTCCTTTTTCTCCCCTCTGCAGATCCACCTCCCTTCTCCACCGGCGCCACCACTCACCACCTCCGGCCGCCGCGACTTCTCTCCTCTCCTCTTCTCCCTTAGTCTCCCCCTTCATCCTCTGCCCTTGCGCCGCCAGTCCCCTTCTCTACCTTCTCACCCGCACCGCCAGCCAACGCCGCCGCTCCCTACAGCCTCCCTCCAGTGCGCCACCTGCATCCACTTCTTCATTTGCCCCATCTTGCTTTTCTCCCCATCTCTTCCTTCGGCACCACCGCATCCACCGCCGATCTCATCGCCACCGACACCGACCTCGGCGACCGGGACCCCGTCTTCATCCACATCGCCGACCCCAGCTCCTCCGCCGCCGCGACTTCTCCACCCCTTCAGCGCCGCCGCCCTGCATCTTCACCCACATCTGCTGCACCGACATCTCCACGGCTTCTTCCTCTACAACGAGCGCCGCCGCCGGCCACCACTTCATCGACATCGCCTGCATCCACTTCACCGACAGCCTCAGCCCTCTACTGCTTCTACTCCCCTCGGTCTATCTCTGCTTCTTCTCCCTCTCTCTTTGTTGTTCTTCATTTACTGCTCAATTTAACTGCTCATGATATGTGTGATGGGAATTATGCACTGTGATGGATGCTTGTGCTCACTGTGAAATGTTATTTGTGATGTATGCATGTGATCTGAGAATTTGTGATTATGCTCTGTTAGTTATTTCCAGTTTGCTCAATGTGCATGTTGCAGTAGTTTAATACTAGAATTTGTGTTTATTTGTTATCTACTATGGTGTCGTGATCTTGTGTTAGTCATTTAATTGTATCTGTGATCATTGTTAGTACCTGTGAAGGTTGTGAGCACGATTTAGTGTTTTCTTTTCTTGAAATGCTAACTGTTCTGTACTATTTTAATAGGCATTTTCTGCAATGGAGGGACAGGGCTAGTTCATGGGTTTGATGAACCAGAGTCCAGGAAATACCTGAATGGGATGGGATGGCACAGGAAGCCCTCGGAAGAGCAACTGAACCTACTCCCACAACAAAAAGGAGCACAAAAGTAGGAACAAGAACTTCAATAAAATGAAGATATACTACTCGTGAAAGCTTGGTTGAACACCAGCATGCATCCAATTCCAGAACAAATCAAAAGCATGCGACATATTGGACAAGGGTACATGAAGCCTTCATTTGTGAAAAGGATGTTGTATTAGATCGTACTCCAAATTCTCTATCACATCGGTGGACAAGTGATTCAAGAGTGTGTCAATAAGTTTTGTGGGAGCTTTGCTGCAATTGAAGGAAGAAATCAAAGTGGAAAGACTTTTGAAGATAAGGTACATGTTTTGATCACTATGTCCGATTTCTATTAATTTTGGTTGGCAACTAATATAATATTGTTTTTGTAGCTTATGGATGCACGTGCTTTGTACAAGGTCGAGGATAAAGAAAACAAATCCTTTACTCTATTGCAATTGTTGGCATGTATTAAGATTTGAACCAAAATGGCATGACAAGATGGCTCAACTGGCACTCTCAAACCTACCCAAAAGAAACAAAGGATCTTGGAGATTCAATTCTGGATTTGACAGTGATGGAAATGAAGAGAATCTGAATTTTGCTAATAATGTCAATCGTTGCCCGATCCTCCGGGCCCAAGCGGCCAATTGGTAGAAAGAAGGCTAAACAACGACTCAGAATGGAGTAGGTGATGCTTGCATTGAGGCATTCGATAATATGTGGGAGAAAAAGAAGATATCCGATGATTACAAAGAAGTAAAAAGGATGAAAGGTTTAACAAATCCTTGCAAATTGAACAAGAGAGGTGCAAATAGAGAAGGACCAATAAGCTGAAACTTATGTTAGAAGAGGAGAGAATCATGACAATGGACATTAGTGGTCTACCTATTGAGCAGCAGCTTTACTATAGGAGCCTACGAGTGAGATACTCACTGCCGAGGATCAACAAGATGGTCCGATTTTGCTCCTTATCATTCAAGATCATCTGTTTTTAGTTTATTTCAATCGAACTTTGTTTAGGTAATTGATTCGAACTTCCAAGGATCTTGTATGATCATCGATTTTACTAGTTCAAGTTACTTTTGCTAGTTGGCATGGAAAGCTTTACTACTCGTAAGGTGTCATTATATGCAAAACAATCAATTAATGTGTCTCGTTAATGTTCTCAGTGGTCTAAGCCTTACTACTCTATAAGTGACTTCTCAGGCAACAATTTTGCTGCTATTGTTGCTTGCTTGATAAAAGGTTCTGAGAGCCCCACTGATCAAGGTGAAAAGAAGAAAGGTCTGCAGACAGGTCCACTTGTGGGGATAGTTGTTGGCTCGATACTTGCTGCCTTGTGTGTACTACTTCTTTTGGTATTATGCATTCACAAGATTTTGTAGGCCCGCTATCAGTAAACATAGAGAGAGGTACTATTCTTGTTCTTCTTATGCTGACATGTTTTCTTGTGGTATTTTTCTTGTGTAATCTTATGTTATTGTTAGTTAGCTGAGATACCTTATGTTTATTTTTATTTTTTTCCTGTTGCCAAATGTCTTTATGGCTGTCACCATGAGAAACAAGACTAACAAGTAATGTGGATGATTAATCGATCATGCTATCCCTGTCTTGTAGTTTCAACAACTGAGTGGAAATGAAGAACGTGGATACTTAGTTGAAGAATTGTGTTTTGTTTACTAGGCAAATACATCTCATTATCGTTTCATATTCATTGCTGATATTTGCAATCGATACTTATATATTTGTTCTGCAGGTGCATGCTTTAAATAAGCTACCATATTCTAAGCTAGACTCAAAGGCCACCGGGATCACAAATGGGGTTGTTTTTGTAACTTATAGCAGCTTAATAGCATGCTCGAGAAAGGCCTTTCCGTTTGCAGCAGCTTGGTACAGTGGTGTGGATCTGAGTTTGATGGTCTTCTAGTGTTTGATGAGGTAAAGCAGGAGTGCAGGACCTCGTTTAAACTCACTAACAGAAAGAATATAAGATTTAACAGAAATAATGTATCTTGTGCCCATAAAATAAAAATAGAATCCATAGAAAATGATGTATCTTGCACCCATAATGTATCTTATTAATAGAACACAAAAAAAATATAAATCTAGGCGTGATGATCAATATGTATCCGGCTTATGTTGCCATAGGTGCTCTATTAGGTCTTCTCGTAGTTGATGATGAACTTCTTTGTCTCTTATTTTTTTCCTTGTCTCAATGAACTCCATAAGATCAACAGTATTGTTATGAGAAGCTCGGACATGTTCATCTTCAGAGTCAAAATGTTCTTCTGCATCTACATCACCCTCGTCCTCTATAATCATATTATGCATGATAACACAAGCTTTCATAATGTATCCTAATGTCTCTTGATCCCATAAACGAGCTTGACCTCGAATTATGGCAAAACAAGCTCAGAAACTCAGAAGGCTCGCCGACATCCTTTTCGATCGCCTCACGTGCTTTGGCAAAATATTTTTGCTTATTGCCCTGTGGTTGAGAAATGGTCTTCACGAATGTTGCCCATGATGGGTAAATTCCATCGGCAAGATAGTACCCCCATTGTATAATCATGACCATTGACTGTATAATTGACTTCAGGTGATTGACCTTCAACTAATTTTGCAAAGAGTGGAGAGCGTTGAAGAACATTGATGTCGTTGTGAGATCCCGTAAACCAAAAAAGCGTACAAATCCATTGTGTCTTTAGAAGCAACGACTTCTAATATTATAGTTAGCACTCGACATGTCCAGAATACATATCGTGCCATGCTGTAGGACAATTCTTCCATTTCCAATGCATACAATCTATGGATCCTAACATTCCTGGAAACCCTCTTTCTTCTCCTATTGCCAGTAAGCGGGCCGTATCCTTCTGATTTGGCGCTCTCAAATACTCATCTTCAAATATTTGAACAACTGCAATGACAAGCCGTCTCATACTCTCAATAGCGGTACTCTCTCCAATACAAATGTACTCATCTGTGGAATCAGCTGATACCCCATAAGTTAGCATACGAAGTGCTGTTGTTACCTTCTGTAAACAACTTAATCCAAGGACATTAGCTGCATTTCTTTTTTGCACAAAATACTCATCATGATCCTGTACCGCATTCATTATACGCAAGAAAAGAGGTCGGCTCATTCTAAACCTGCAAATAAATACAAAATTATTACAATCAATAATAACTAAAATATTTAGATTAAACACTAAACATGACACAATACGAACCTACGTCTGAAGAATTCTGGTCCATATGTAGGATCATCGGAGAAATAATCTTCATATAATTTTTGGTGTCCTTCTTGTCTCTTACGACGAACAATTTTATGCCCAGAACGAACCACCTGTTTAGGTGCACTCATGGATGTATAATACGTATGAAATATATATGCGGATGGATAAAGAAATCATCATCATCATCCGATGAGGATGAGTCCAAAGATTTGTTGCAACAAAGACTTGCGCCGCTCATAGTTCCACGATCTACAAGGACGCACCAAATCAAGCAAGATCGGAGATCGAATCGGACACGAGCGCCGCGACGCCCTTGCGGCCGATGGCGATGCGATGGAAATAAAAACTCAAAGACATGTACAAAGTAAGAATTCTCATCTCAATTATCTAGTCTCACGTCACGTACTGCATGTGTTTTCTTCATTTTCTAGTCGGTCCTGATTTCTAATCACCGCTTGATATTTATACGGCGTGTCGTCGCGTCGCAGACGCACACGCACGGATTGGTTCAATCTCCTATTCTATTCGGTTGGATGGACCGACTTGATCACTAATAAAAATAGGTATCGAGCAAAGTAAATGGGCCGGTTGTTAATGTTGGGCCAGATTCAAAATACGATTAGGATATATTTAGGGGAGCTGTTGGAGGAGGGGACTAAAATAGGTTAACAAATTTTTTGAACTGCCCCTAAAAGGTGTCTTTTGGGGTGGGTTTTTAGGGGATTGTTGGAGATGCTCTAACCCGTATTTTTTTAACAAACCAGAATGAGTTCTGCTATACATGGTAATTCGAGCGTCGAGCGCAAGGAACCAACAGCCTCGCGAGCCAAATCTGGATTACAGGTTGCTCAATTGCAATTAAATTCGGAGATAGCTGCGCCACGCCCGACAGGGAATCGAACCGAACCGCACCTTCCTCGCGAATCGCGATGCGACCAAGGCGACGATGACACATGCATGGTGAGGCCGTCCGCCGTGTCGGGGAGGAGAGGACGCCAAGTCGCGACTTGCTGACTCTATGCCGAACGACAGTAATGGCGGTGGCGGCGCGCGCTCGATAGAACGCGAGCGCGTGGGGCGCTCGATGGAAGCGTACCGCTCCCCGTTCCGCCGTTGCCCACTGCGTCCCACCCCCGATCGCCTGGCCACCCGCCGATCCACTTCCCGGCTACACCACCGCCTCCGCGGCCTCGGCGACCACCGTGATACGCATCCCTCGCCATCCTAGCAACCGCCTCTGCCACCTGCGGCTGATGGCGCCATCCTCCACCCCATCCCTTAACAAATTGGAGCCGAACACCTAACTACGCGACGCAGACTTACTCGTGAAGCAAATGACCCAAAAACTGCACATAAGTTGGGAGATGGTTGGAGCCGTACCTGGAGGGGCGCCACGGTGGTGCGACGGGGAGCGCAGACTAACGGGCGCCGAGGCGAGACGGAGAGGAGCATCCACCGGCGTTGGCTTCCATGGTGGAGGAGCATCCGCCCTACCTCCCCGCCCACTTCCTGGAGATATTGGTAATGTTCAAGAATGCGCTAGGCGGACGGCGAGATGGGGCTTAGCATCAAAGGGCCTAGACGGCTGAATTAAAAATGAAGACAGAAGGTGAAAATAAACAATCATATATATATTTGATGTTTAGATGAAAAAATTGTTACCTTGAGTAACAATGATAGCTTTCCATCCATTTATATTGCTTTAAATTAAGGGTGTCACATGTCCTAGATTTTAATAGCTAAGTAAGCAAATCAAGTATAAAGAAATTCTGGCCTATCCAGCTGGCTTGTCCTCGCCCGACTCAAACTCCTAGTCCTACTCCTTAACCAACCGCCGCCCTACTTTTCCTCTCTCTCTCTTCATTTTCTTCAACCCGTCTCGCCGCCGCTACTCCTCTCTCTCTCTCTCCTCAACCACCGGTTCATGGGGCCACGACGGCGCCGCAGCGAGGAGGCGTGGGCGGAGTGGAGCCGTGGAGGGGAGCGACAGCAGAGGGAGGCAAGGCAAAGAAGTCGGCGGACAGGCGGAGGGAGGATGTTCCCTCCACCGGAGGAAAGGCGAGGTGGAGAAGACGGTAGACGGCCAGAGGGAAGATGGTGAAAGGGAAGGGAAGCGGAGGAGGAACACATATAGGCAAAGTGGAATCCGGCGAGACGATGTTTACGGTTTACCGATGATGCGGAGTCCGACGAGTCAACGGCAACGGCCTCATATGTGGTAACTTTTTTCCATCACTCAGTTTATATACTCCCTCCTCTGTTCTCCACCTTGGCGTCATGCGGCCGCCGCGCCTAGGCCGCCTGGTCTCCCACCTCGCCGCTTAGCCACCCAACTAGGAGCCAAGGTCGGCAAAGACATCGCCGCCGGCGCCACGCTGGCGCCTAGACACCGCCAGCCGCCTCTTTGAACACTGGATGTTGGCTTGGCCCCTATCCCCAACCCCCCTGCTGCGCCCATGCCCAATAGCCGGAGGTCGCCACGCTCCGCGGCGGCGGTTGTGAGGAGCCCCATCGGCAGCTCCGGAATCAGCCGGAGTGCCCGACCCAAGCGGCCAAGCCCACACGTGCACTGATAAGAACAGAGCAGCAACTAAGTGGGCACTGAAGCCGTAAGGGCATCTGTAGTGTATGAAAAGAGGTGGTCTTAAGCCACCTTAAGGTCAACCTTATACATTACAAGGGCATCTGTAGTGTATATAACCCAAAGGGTCTTAAGGTGGGTCCCATCTAAACCTTAAGACCAACTCCATAGTGTATATAACCCAATGGGCCTTAAGACGGTCCCACTTGGCAGATAAAGAAAAATTGTATTTTAATGCTTATGGCCAGATCTTTAGCTTGAGGACCAGCCTTAAGCTTTTTTTGCTTAGGGTCTGCTTAAGGTCACCCCTGTAATGTATAAGGTTGACCTTAAGGTGGCTTAAGACCTCCTCTTTTCATACACTACAGATACCCTAAAAGGCAGCTCAGTGAAGCCGCCCACACTGAACACGCATGACTCATCTCATCGATGTGAGTACACCCAAATCAAGAAAAATGCGCCACTGCTCCGTGCCATACAGAATCAGTATATACTTCCACAAACACATATTTATGATTCCACTATTTGAAGGGTAGATAACATCAAGGTTAGCCTAATGGTACAGCATAAAAATCCTGTAGCATTGCTAAGAACAGTATATTATTCGCAAGCAGTAAATGGAAACAGCACCAAATGGCACAATGTTACAAAAATTCAATTGCTGATGGTTTATATCTATTTTACACAATTGAACATCATAAGTCGACTGCCAGAATTTTCCACCCCACCCCCCCCCCCCCCCAAAACACCTATTTGCAGCAAGATGCCTGCGCAATGACAAATCTGAAGAATAGGCATCATAACACATAGTTATGTTCTTAAGGTGTCTTTCATTGGTATATAAAATTTGCTTGAAAGAAGGTTAATGCTGTGTGATAAGGTATTACCCAAAGAGAAATTTATTTTTTCCCTGCTTTTAAAGAACAAAGCAAAAATGATGAACAAACGGATTGTTCTGTAATAAGCTGCAATTGGTGCATTTTGTGATCGTATGCTGTGTGCGTATCCTGTCGGGAGCAACAGACTCCTCTATCAAATCAGTCTGCACCAACCACCTAAAAGAGGGCAAAGCTAGTATTATACTTCTGAACTGCATGAGGACAATAAGTTATGCACTCTTTTTAATAGGAGCAATTGATTTAAAATATAAAATTCATAATTACCTTCTGTGAA
The DNA here is from genome assembly GCA_036346575.1 of Dendrocalamus sinicus. Lineage (NCBI taxonomy): Eukaryota > Viridiplantae > Streptophyta > Magnoliopsida > Poales > Poaceae > Dendrocalamus > Dendrocalamus sinicus. The sequence goes on from CM070671.1 coordinate 2,900,124, forward strand.
ATTTGGAATGCTCATAATCACTGAGTTTATTCCAACACCCCAAATTATATTCACCCAAAACAAACATGATCTAAGGTGAGGTGTCAACCAGGCAGAGATTGCTTCTTGCGCATACTAAGCTGGTACCATCTGCCAACTCGTGGTCATGTGCTCAGCAGCCCCTGTTGTTTAATTTGATCAACATTTGGCTTTGAGGGAGACAAAAGCATATTGCATACTGCAACATCACCAGCCTATGGTGTCTCCAAGACGAACTGATGTATGAGAGCAATAACACCCTTCTGGAAACAACAGTCCTACTTTCCTTCCTCTAGGGCATGACGCACTGATCGGATGCTTCACATTCATGTCTGTGCAGGATGATCCCATCATTTCTCTGCTGTGTTGATCTTGTCCGTGTTGCAGGCTCATCCAGTCAAGTTACAGATCTCTCTTTGGATTATGATTGTAACAGCCTAGCCATATGTAATGCTGCCCGAACTTTCCTCACATCACTTTTAAACCCTGCACTACGAAGCCCAGTGTTGCAGGCTCATCCAGTCAAGTTACAGATCTCTCTTTGGATTATGATTGTAACAGCCTAGCCATATGTAATGCTGCCCGAACTTTCCTCACATCACTTTTAAACCCTGCACTATGAAGCCCAGCAATGACAGCACGCTTTGCAGATGCAAGAATATTATTCCCTTCACGCAAGCAGATCCGCAAGAATTTGGATGCCATGTGGTATCTACCCACTTTACATAGACCATGGACTAGTGATGTGTAAGTAAAATCATCTTTTAGTTTCATGCTGTGCAGTAATCCGATGGCTGCATCCACATCATGAGATTTGCAGAGCGCATCGATCAAGCAATTGTATGCTACCACATTCGACTCCATGCCCCTAACCTCCATGTAATGCAGCTTCCTTTCCGCTGCCTCGATATGTCCCATCTTGCACAAACCATTAACCAAAATTGAGAATGTGTACTCATCACTCTCCAAGCCGCCTTCTTCCATCATGCTCAGCAGCTCAAATGCGTCGTCCAGCCTCCCTTGTTGGCATCGCAGGTAAATCAGTGTGTTGTAGCATGCATTGTCAAGCCTAGACCCACTTTGTATCATGAGCTCACAATAGGTACTGGCTTCTTCCATCCGACCCTTCTTGACCAACGCACTGATCACCATGCAGTACGGGTAGACATCCGAAATGTACCCCTGTCCAGCAATGACAAGAAGGTGTCCAACCCCTGATCAAACCTGCTGTATGTAAAGCAGCACTTCATAACCGTCGTGTACGTGATGGCATTCGGGGCATGCTCGGTCCTCCCAAGCTCCCTGAGGACCATGCGGGCGTAACCCACCTTTCCTGACCTACACAGCCCGTTGATCATCGTGTTGTAAGTCACAATGCCCACCGGGAGCCCCGCCCTCTGCAGGTACCTGAACAGTCTGTGCGCGTTTGTCGCGTGGCCGGTCCTGAACAGCCCCTGGAGGAGCGTGTTGTATGTGGTGGCGCACGGCGCGACACCTTTCTCGGCCATATCGGCGAACACCTGGTAGGCGTCCTCCGGGTGGCCGGATCGGAACAGGCAGTGCATGAGGGCGTTGTAGCTCCATGCGTCGGGGGCGATCCCCGCCCGGAGCATTTCGTCGAACAGGTCGAGGGCGCGCATCGGGAGCCCGCGGCGCGCGGCGCCCGCGATGAGGGAGTTGTAGGTGACGGCGTCGGGGTCCACCCCGGCCTCCCGCATCCGGCGCAGGACCGCGAATCCCGCGTCGAGGCCGGCGGCGCGGCAGTGGGCGGCGAGGAGAGTATTGTAGGTGACGACGTCGGGGGGCAGGCCGAGGCGGATGGCGTCGACGAGGACGGACTCCGCGCGAGCGAGGCTCCCGCCGCGGCAGAGCGCGGCGAGGCATACGTTCATCAGCCGAGTCGACAGCTGCGCCCGTGCCCGAGCCATTATTGCTCCGCTTCCTCGCCGCGAGACTCTTCCGGGCTCGGTTGCGCTCCGCTCGCTTCTACTCCCATACAGCTCGCTCGTTGTACCGAACCGCTTGCCGGCTTGCTACGAGCAAGGCCGCTGCCCTGTCATAAGGAGAGAGCTCGATGGCACGCGGCGGCGGGAGGTCGGTGGTGGCGTCGCCGCTGGGCGTCCGGGGTCGGGTGGAGACTGGAGAGGTGGGAGTGCGCAGACCGCGCAGAGGGAGAAAGAAGCTAGTAGTAACTGGCTTGTGGGGGCAGCGCAAAGAGGCCCACATGTCATTCATTAGTCAGCTAGGTGGCGCAGACACGTGGAATCTGTCGGACCCACCTGTCAGTGAGTAATAGGAGAAAGTTTGGATTTTTATTATTTAGAATTGCTGTGTCACTTTAATTTCAAATTTAGTCCCACGAAACTACAAATTGCGCAGAAGAATCACTGTTGACAGTGCCTGCTACCATGCCACCTAGGCGCGGTAACAAGCTACCGCGCCACCCGATCGCCACATGGGCCAGGCTATGTCTACCTACCGCTTAGAGGCATAGCGGTAGGGCCATGTATATGATTAATTAGCATTTAATTCATGATTAGTTGAATGTCCATGCGTTACTATGAATTTTTAAAATTTATCATACTACATATTTTAAAACTCACGGATGGTAAAAATTTTTAGAATATGCATACAAATATGTTCTATAAGTTTTTAAATCCATCAAGTAAGTCGGAAGCCGTCCATCACACCTCGTGGTCATAAGTTGGAAAACATCGACCACACATCGTGGTTGTAGATCGGGAGCCCTCGAGCACACCTCGTTGTCGTAAGTCGGAAGCCGTCGACCATCGCGATGATCGTAGGTTGGGAGCAGTCAACCATCGCTGGTGGTCGTAAGTTGGCAGCGGTCAACGATCGATCGTGGTCTTAAATCGGGAGTCTTCGACAATGGCTCGGAGTTGTACGTCGGAAGCCGACGACCATCGTTCGTGGTCGTAAGTCAGAAGCCATCGAGGACACTTCGTGGTCGTAAGTCAAAACACATCGACCAGCACTCGTGGTCGTAAGTCGGAAGACATCGACCACACCTCGTGGTCGTAAGTCGGAACACATAGACCAATGCTCGTGGTCGTAAATCGAAAGCCATTGATCACACCTTATTGTCGTAAGTTAGCAGCCATCAACTATCGTGCGTGATCGTAGGTTGAGAGCTGTCGACCATCGCTAGTGGACGACGTTGGCAAGACTTCGGTGTGCTTGTGCCCTATCGCCATACTATCGGCGCCAGCCTACTCGGGCCGCCCGACCTGCTCGGCCCTGACTTCGAGTCTTTGACCACGGCCCTTCGACGTCGACCACAGCCCCTTCGATCATAGCCCCTTCGACCACGGCCCTGACTTCGACCATGACGTCGACTTCGACCACGACCCCGACTTTGACCATGGCCCCCATTTTACCACTGCTCCCTTCGACTTCAACCACTGCCCCCTTGAACCACTATCCCCTTCGACCACGATTCTTCGACGACGATCACTTCCCCCCTTCGACCATGGCCCCTTTGACCACGGCTTCGACTTCGACCATGGATATTCGACTTCAAGCAGCGCTCGTGGTCGTAAATCAGAAGACATCGACCACATCTCATGGTTGTAAGTCAGAACACATCGACCAGCGCTCGTGGTCGTAAATCGGAAGTCGTCAACCACACCTCGTGGCCAAAAGCATGTTACAATCCATGGGGAGTACGAGACCTTGTTGGTCTTGCTGTTGAGCGTGGGGAGCTCGATCTTGAGGGTGACCTGGGGGTAGGCGATGGGGATGTCCAATTGGAGGGGGAACTCATAGCGGCGGAGGTTATAGACGAACCAGCAGGTGCCCTCCGGTTGGCGCTACGACTACGACCATGACCGCTACGATCACGTCCACAGGCGTTATGACTACGACCATGACCGCGACTTTGACCACTGCCCCCTTTGACTTCGAGCACTACCCTCTTCGACTTCGACCACTGCCCCCTTCAACCACTATCCCCTTTGACCACGCCCTTCGACGTCGGCCACTTCCCTCTTCGACCACGGCTTTAACTTCGACCATTGCCCCCTCGACCACTATCACCTTCGACCACGGCCCTTCGACGACCATGACCCTTCGACACTGACCACTTCCCCTTCAACCACGGCCCCCTTCGACCATGGCTTCAACTTCGACTAAGGATCTTTGACTTTGATCACGGATCTTTGACTTTGACCACAGCCCCTTTCGACCATGGCCCTTCGACGTCGACCACTTCCCTTCGATCACTGTCCCCCTCGACCCCTTCAATGTCGACCACTGTCCCCTTTGACCACGACCCTTTAACATTGACCACAACTTCGACTTCGACCATTGTCCCCTTCAACCACTGCCCTTCGATGACCACAGCCCTTCGACGTCAACCATTGTCCCCTTCGATCATGGCCCTTCGACGTCGACCACTATCCTCTTCGACCACGACCCTTTGATGTCGACCATGGCTTTGACTTCGACCTCTATCCTCTTCGACCACAGCCCTTCGATGACCACAGTCCTTCGACGTCAACCACATCCCCTTCGACTACGACTTGGACTTCGACCACTACCTTTCAACTTCGACCACAACCTAACTTCGACCATGGCCCTTCAACTCCGACCACGGCTTCGACTTTGACCACTGATTTTTCACTTTGGCCACGACCCCATTTGATCATGGCTTCGACTTTGACCACAGCCCCTCGACCACAGTCCCCTTCGACCACGGCACAGACTTTGATGACCATCTTGGGAGACCAAAATCGCCAGACAGTGCGGCGGGCTCCGAGCGAAGATCAGGAGGAGGTAGAGAGGTTCACCGGGCGAGTGACTGCTGGGCGATGGCGGTGAGGGGAGAGCCACGTGGGTGGACGTAGGAAGAGGAATCCGCCGCCGCCATCGTCGAGCGCCATTCTCTCTGATCCACCGGCCGCTATCACCGAGTGCCCTTCTCTTCGATCCACCGGTTGTTGTCGCCAAACATCGTGCCGCTGGTTGGAGGGGCGATGGGAGATGGAATTGGTGGCAGCGCCGAAGAGGAGAAAGCGCGGCACGAGGGTTTGGAGGAGAAGAAGGCGGCGGTTGCAGGAGGTAGAGGTGGGGAGGCGGCGGTGGGCAGATGGGGAAAGGAGGCGATAGGCGAATGTGTTGGGGAGATGGTGACGGGGAGATACGGTACTGCTAGGGGAAGTTGGGAAACTACGACCTGTCGCGTAGGGAAGGAATTAGTGGCGGCGCCAAGGAGGAGGCACGACACGAAGGTTCGGGAGAGAGGAGGCGGTGGTTGCAGGAGGTGGAGGTGGGGTGGCGGCAACGGGCAGATAGGGAGAGGAGTTGGCGTGCGAATGCATTGGGGAGGCGGTGACGAGTGGATGCGGCGCTGCTGGGGAAGTTGTGGACTGCGATCAGACGTTGCCATGCGGGAAAGGAATTGGTGGCGACACTGAGGAGAAGGCGCAACACGAGGGTTCGGAGGAGAGGAGATGGCGGTTGCATGAGGTGGAGTGGTTGCGGGAGGCGGAGGATGCGAGAGAAGAGAAGAGCGTGGCCCACGCGTCGGCCCGACCTTTTCTAGGAGGGGCGGATGAACTATCTACATACGAATCTAGACGGCTGAGAAAAGAGGAAGGAGAATGAACCGACGACCATCAACTCATATTTTTAAATAGTAAAGATTAGTGATATTAATGCATATGTAGATGCTACAACGGTCAGCTACTATGGTAGCTTCCTACCGCATTCCTCAAGCGTGGTAGGCTCAGCTACGAAGCTAGATTTGTAATTTTATGCGTATGAATGCTAGATTGCAAAAATAAAGTTAGCTACAGTGTAATTTGTGCACTCAACTCGAGGGTTTGCATTATTAGCTGTCTAGTTCAACATTAGCTTCATGAAAATTTGGGGAGCGGATTCCACACCAAAGCATAGGGCTATGTTACAAAAACAAAAAAAATGTTCGTAGCACAACAAGATATGAGAATACAATGAACAAATCGGCAGTAGCACACCAACGAGTGAAATTACGCAAAATGGGGAGAAAAAAAAAAGAAACAGATACAAAATTATACAGGCGCGCACGAACCCAACCTCACTGCTCTTTCATGGCTTTCTCCTTGCACAGCTGGTGCCACTCCTGCAGCACGGCCGCCTGGAGAGCACGGTGCTCGGCTTCCTCCGCCGTGAGCTTGGAGAGCGTCGAGGGGCCCTTAGGGTTCCCGAATTCATCCACGTCCTCGTTCTTCTTCTTCTCCTCTTCCTCTTCTTCCTCCGTCTTCGCGGGTGGCACCTTCGGTTTGGCTGCCTTGAGCAGGGCTATTCTCTCCATGGAAATCTTCAGCCGCTCAGCGGCTGCGCTCTTCACCTCATCCTCGGGCATGTATTCCACGGCACCGTCGGTGATATCATCCAGCCAGCCCTGAAGGTCTGATTCGATCTCTTTTGTGATCGATTCATCAGATGCACGCACAACGAATTTGCAGATCATTGTGGTTGTCTCATCACCCAGATCAACGTTCCGGCTGACCTCGCTTGCGCCAAAGATCATCATGCCCACAAACCCACCAAACCAAGTCTTCGCAGCGTAACACAACTGTAGGAGATTTATAAGTTATGACCCAGAACGTTTGCTAATTCTGTCAGGAAAGTATCAAGACTTGCAGCATAACAACAGTTCAGTGATACAGAGTATCAAATGCTTACCTGGAATCCAGCTACCGTTCGGATGAAATGAGAGCAGACTTGATGGAAGGGCTTAGAGGAAATTGACTTCAATCCACTGAGGAAAGGAGAGCTGTCATACTGCTGAGCAGCAGTGGCCTTGAAACCACTACCTTCGTATGTGTATGTACCAGTGCACTCGACCATGGCTGGCAAGGCTGGCCAGAGCCGGAAATACTCAACCGGAGAGCATTCATATGGCAAGAGAAGTTCAGCGAGAGGGATTTTGTAGGGCTGGCACCGCAAAACAACTGGCTCCCCGAGCTCTGGCCGAAGTGAGCGCTTCTGCCTCATCATCTGTGAGTCCTCTTCTGCATAATCTCCTTCATAGTCTGCAGATCCTCGACTTCCATAAAATGGGTAATACAAGACTTGAACCCAGAGGGAGCATCTCTCAAAATGTGAAACTCCAACAGTTACACTACTTTGGACTGGATCCTGCAGAATTAAAAAGGCGTTTTCCACAAAAATTAGATTAAAATATGGGTAAATTGATCTATGGTGCCAGAGAATAACCTATCTGGAAACAAGATAAGCAAACTAAAAGTCCTAATTGTGTATTTGCTGGTTATTTCCGGCACCAGATGTTAATGTAGCAATCGAGAGACAAGTGAAAGATAACAATCACTTAAAATTTAACAGCATCACCTCTGGATTTTATAGTCCCAAACTCCCAACTGCTACATTCTGTCCAGTGTGCACTACGATATTGAGCTTTCAACTAGCTGGTCAAATATACTACAATGGGTGGTCCTAGTATTTAAGTTTTGGCAAGAAAGACATTGAAAAGTTTACTAGCTAAGAAAAAAGAAATATTTCACTGTAAACTATATTCAAACCATATATTTGAAAGCCAACTGCAGTCCTAGAGTTTGTTTGCTCCAATTCTGGCTGATGCCAAACTATTAACAGTAGTATGATATTCTAAAATATTTTAAATTATTGATGGGTCTTTGAAATTAAAGTGCATGGTAAGGACATATGCAAAATAGGAGCATTTAGATTCATAGAAGCACCTGAGAAACAAGATTTCGCAGGTGCCGAACAGTGCGGGAAAATCCATCCATATAATACAGTGCTCCAGAGAGCCCAACTCGGATATCCACCCTGTTGAGTTCCAGCTCAGTCAAATTCAAAATCTGCAATGGCACACACTAGTCAAAAAAACGTGACAATACAGTTCCAAGTCAAACAATTCTAGAGCTTAGAGCAAAGCAATATGTGAAGAGCCACACATAGTTGTATTAGCTTCTACCCAATCTACCAGGTGGCAAAGTGCACATAAACTATGCTGTGTTAGATGTATTATTACCTGTGTATTTACTTTGTTGTATAAAGGATTACCGGCATATATGTCATATCTGTACTCGTATATATATTGGCTTATTGGCTTCATTATGAATACAAGCGCTATTCATAATATGCTGGACCAATAAAATTATGAGGTCCCTAACCATTGTTTCACAGTAACCATGATAGAAAAGTAAAGTTCAATAAAAATATTGTTAATCAAACAAGGAAAAGATGCATTAATCAGGCCATACCTTTAGATGTAGGGTGATTCTACCATCATTTGGATCTGCCAAATGATATGCTTCGATGTAGCATGGATCGCTGCTGCCAGTCAGAGTACATGCTTTTGGAAGCTCTTTGTGTAAAGCACCAATCCCCTTTGTTTGTAGAAGAGTTAACTGAGTGGGATTTGGCCTCCATAGCTCCTGAATGGCCTTATGAACTAATCCCTCCAATTTCCTATCTTGTGCAGCAGACGCCTCTGAAAACTGAACGGTAAGCTTGTGGTGGCTAAATGGATAATCCCCTACAGCATCACCTACACCAACCCACCTGAATAATATATTGAAAAGTTAAGACATAATCATATTTTTCCAAATACATGTTCCAGTAGATGAATTTTCTTTGCAGGTACAGTATCACTACAATTATAAAAGAATGAGTTGGTGGTTGTACGTCTATTCTCCTCCAACCGCTCTATTCCCTCAACTACTCACCATTCTCCACTTTCCAACCGATCAGAACAACTCTCTTCTATAACACGATTCTCTATACATTCAATAAGTTTTGTTGCAACGCACGGGTACATAACTAGTGTTTATAAATACTGCAACCCTCTGTGAAAGAACTAGTTACTCAAAAGTTTCAAGATGCAGCCCTCACCTGTTATCTGGATGGTTCGTCACATATTTTATTATTTGCAAGACATAACGTGACTGATGCTTGGTGACAGAATCAGCTGAAGTACTTGCCCTAAATTCTTCCAATTCTTTACTGAGGAGCAGGCCTGCTCTTGCATTTCTTGTTCCCAAACGTTGAGCACATATGAGGACAGCCTGCACATCTTGTATCCTATTTGATGTAGTGGCAGAGGAATCGATGTTGAACAAAATCTTATGCATGTTAGATATGATAATATTCAGTGGATCCTCCGGGTCATCAGCTAAAAGAGGATCCAGACCTTCAAGATCAAAGTGTTCAGAAATTGCCCATATCAACCGTGCTGATATTCTTGTGGTATGAACCTGGAAAGAAACAATTACTCAGATCTAATAAATTTATAGGCCAATCTGGATTAAAAAAATGAAAGTACATAGAGGAATTATGTCGCCATTTGTCTTTTATTGATCATCTCCAACTAAGAAAGCATAGTTAAATATGATGCAGTTTAAGTTTATAAATATTTGCATGGGAGGACGAACAAAAGTGTCTAGCAAAGACAGACATAATCAGATCGAAACACAGGTAAAGCCTTGACAGAGCACATGCTTTGCCGCATTTGTTTCCTAAGTATGATACAACACTTATTTATAAAAGAGTTTAATGCATAAGTTTGCACAAGAGCCAGATACAGAGACAAGTAAAAAAAATAGCAAATACAAGTGACAAAAGATACATGCCAAGAGACAAAAGCACTTATTGCAATTCATAAGAGTTTAGTGCATAAGAGAAACACCTATTGGATGTTTCCATGGAAAAGAATATAAAATAGATACAACAGTATTCTACTTATTTGGTTGATGAATAAGGCATCAACTAATGAAGAACGATGTGGGATCATGCAAAACAAAACTATGCCATTGAGTAATGAAGTAGTAATGAATAAAATCCGCACCTTACATTTCAACTGGTATTTAAATGCATAATAAAGTGTGCTTAAATTTTAATATTCAAGAATAATAAGAAGGATCATAACCTCACGAAGATCCCTGATAAGCTGAAGCTGCAAATTTCTGAGTCTTGTCTCATTTAGAATCTGATCTTGAGATGCACCAGCTTTAATTGTCTTTACACCACCTCTAGTATCGTATATATGACAAAGCCGTACAAGCAACTTCAGGTAGCAATCAATTGCATATGTACGCCCGTCGCAGTCCCAAAGAACACAAGGTCTACAAACTTCCACCACATCTAAAGCAGGTTCTGTCCAATTCAATGCACCATAACCAGTTCCATAGGCTAATGCTCCTATAACTCTGCTCTCTGTCCCAGAATTCTTCTGCTCAGGTAATGGAAGAGATAGCTGGAAACAACTTTCGACCAGGGAGGCAACTAGCTCTTCTCTGAACAAGCTTTTACTCGTTATGCTCTTTAAATCATCCTTCACCCTTGCATCCTCAAAAAGTGATATCACATCTGTTCCTTGAACAGGCTTCTGACCTCTTCGAACACTCTCCTTTGCAAAAAGATCAACACAAAGAGCAGTCCGACAAATACATGCCAGTGCATTCATACGATCTGATTCTGCTCTCAAGTTTTTCACCATCTGAAGCAGTCTTTTGAACAGAGACACCTGTGCCACAGAACATGCTTTTGTCAATCCATCTTGAACATAAATTTGCACAACTTTTGTTCACTAAATTAAAATTGTCCCTCTCAACATCTTCTTCACATGTACAAAAGGGAAGAAACTGATAGAATTCGCTAATAGCTTTAGATTTGGATAGTCCAATCTTCAAGCATAGATTGGACACTGGCAAGGGAGTAATCCAACATTCAACTTTGGTGCATTATTCAGGACCAGCCCAAGGCCTGCATGTTGTTGTGACCAAGGTTCCAAAAACCAGTACCGGCCTAAATCCCGGCTGGAGGCCGGTACCGGTTCCCGGCCGGTAACCGGAAAAACCGGGGAAAACCCGGTCAAATTTTGAATTTTAAATTTTGAATTTGAAACCGGTAACCGGAAAAACTGGCCGGTTACCGCCCCAAAAAACCGGAAAAACCGCTAAAAATCCGGAAAACCCGCTAAAAAACCGGGAAACACATGAAAAAGTTGAATTTCGGATGTTTCGAAGCATATTTAGCTCATACAATAGGTAATCTAATACAAAAAGGGTTTAAACCAACCTAGAAGATGCATTATGCAATCACAAAAGACTCACAAATATAAATGCACTTCGAAAAAACCCGGCCGGTTTTTTTCCTCCCGCTCACCGCCGGGAAATCCGGTTACCGGCGGTTACCGGCCGGTAACCGCCGGTAATCCGATCCATGGTTGTGACTATCTATGCTAAAAAATGTCGGTTGTAATCTGCACATGATTCAAACAAACTCTTCTTTGAATCCGGTTTTCTTCCTGGACCAGATTTTTCCTACTTGATTTTGTTCTTTGATCGATCCAGGAAGAAAACCGACAAGCGTGAGGGGATGGGCCCATCTGTTCGTACTAACTTTTTGAGGGGAGCGTGGGAGGGCAGACAAACAATGCTCAAACGCTTTTATATGGTATAAATTATTCAGGATATGCCAGTGGATAATTGTGTTTCAAGAAAATGTTATGTATGTTAACCTGTTTAGTTTGTGTTCTAAAACAGGATATAATAAACACTGACTGGTACCATAAATAACTGGTAGCAAAACCACTTCGCTATCTATTGGGCCACTAGTTGACACAGATCAACATATGTTATTTCTTTTGTGATCTTTTCAGCTTTAGCCTAAATCCTTTGCTGGGTAGTTGAGTATGTGCCCCTGTGGTATCACTAGATCTCAATCTTCACAAATTAGGGTAGTGAGAGCTGAATTTTTATGGTTTTTTGTAGCAAAAACTGTTTGTGGTATCACTGTGACCTCCTTATCATATTAAAATTGATCTGGCACTTGTTATAAATTGTATCCCTAATATTACATCATATAATCATTTTTGTCGAAATCTGCTCAATATACTGGCAGTATTTGGTACAGAAGATGCCAATATCATACTACACCAGACATGAAAGTAATAATGCATATCCATCCTACTTACATTTTGATTCCATATATTATAATCGTTTGTTGATTATATGTGAAGTAATGTGGAATTCTGAAGGCACGTTATTTATCTGTTAAATTTAAATTGGTAGCAAGCGAACAAGAACAACATTGTATCACATATGGGCTTAAGTTGCTGAATGACTTATCTATCACCAGATTACAGATCATTGTTTAGCCGATAATGCATAAGTATAAAAGAAGTTTATTCAGGTGTGACTACTATAGTATAAAAGAGGTTTATTCAGTTGTGGCTACCTGTGATACCCCGATATGTTGCCCAACTGCCGTTCCCGTATCGCGATACGTATCCGATATTGGATACGCGGGTGATACATCGTGATACAGTATCGGCAGGTATCGGGATAATTACGATTTAAACAAATAAAAAACTCCGATACTTCCCAATACACTCACCATACGACAACATATACCGGGGGGAGCTATGGCGGTGGGGGAGAAGGGGGGTCGACGGCGGCGGGGGAGAAGGGGAGGGGCCGGCGGCGGCCGGGGAACCGGTGGTGGCAGGGAGAAGGGGAGCAGGCGGCAACCTAGAAGGGGAGCAGCGGTGGGCGAGAAGGGGGGAGGGGCTGCCAAGGGGTGGAGAAGGGGAGTGCGTAGAAGGACCTGGCACAAGGAGGAGTTGAGTCGGGAAGAGGATGGCGTTGGGTACGCATTCGCGAGAAATCTATGCCGCTCAGGGGGTTATTTGGAAAAATCCATAAGTGAGCCAAGCGAATCCGCCTGAGTAGGATCCAACGGTCCACATCAGCATTAACATTCGTCAAGGTAATCTCAGTTTGTCGCTTTCTCGTAGCTTCTCTACATTTTTTATTTTTAAATACATATATACTTGCCGCATCGATGTATCCTTGTTTTTGAAAAATATCGTACTGCGATATTGCATCCGTATTGCCATACCCGTATCACAGATCAGGGTAACTTAGGTGGCTACTATACTATGATGGAACACATTAAGAACAAGCATGATAAACTTTAATTTATGATATGCATATAACTACATAATTCAGCAGTTAATGCTAGGGAATATACTGATGAACTAGTTCAAACCTGGACAAGGCCTTCATATGCTACACTAGCAGGTTCTTAGTCTCTGCCTTTCAGAGATGACAGCAAATGGTGCAAATTAGATTTGAGTTGAAAGAAGCGTAATATACTAATATTGCAGGAAATCAAATTCTTGTCAAGTTAAATGGACAACAATCAGGACATGGAAGTCCAAACCAACTGAAGTGCCATTTGGTTCAATGCTGCAGCAATAATGAAAAGAATTTTCAAATGCTTTGACATAAGATTGAAATAAGAGATGGTATGGGATAAGCCTGCATTTGTTTGGTTCAAACAAGAATGTATTGGGATTAGGATTTAGGAACATACTAACCTAGCTTGAGTTCATTTCAAGTCCATGTATTTTCAAGCTGGTGCACTCAAAACAAACACTAACTGGTCAGAAATGAACGTTATTGGAATAAGTTTACAGACTCCAATTCAAACAAAACCTTAATGTCATCGAAAGGCAAGCTATATTTCAACTACAAGTTAGATCATAGACAATGACAGTAAATCAACGTAATGGCCAAAAACTAGTAAACTCCAGAAATACTTTATACAAACTTAGCTACTACTAGTCCACTACCAGCGAATGACAGTAAGAACCCAAACACCCACTTCCAGGATCCTTAACCCAACAGTTGGCATTGGGTTAAAAACGCGATCATTGTGTTTACCATAGAAAAATAGCTAAAAGCAACCATCAAGTTGACTAGGCCAAAGTAAGTTGCTATAAAGAGATTGATTCAGCACCTGCATTCCAAGATCCAGCAAATGGAGATTCGTCACAACAGCCCTGACGATCGTCTCCCTCATCGATGAGAACTCTTGTCGGTCCCATAGTGTCAGGATTGCAATAATGGCAGCTGAAGCCCACTCCGGCTTGCCTCCGGGCACATCTGCGAGCGACAGCATATTGATCCCCACCTCAAACACCAGTGGTGGATCCAGCGAGCTAAGGAAAGGCAGCAAGTGCGAGACGATGTCCGACACCCCCACCAACTTCTCCGCACTCGACTCCACACTATCAGCTATTGTAGTGTCCCCTGGCTTGGCAATCCGCTGTAGCGTGTTCACCGCGCCAGAAGCAACCATTTTCGCTGCGTGCACAAGAGGGTACACAGTGACCCGGAAACTCTCAACGGGCATCACCATGGAACGCGCAATAAGCATGTTGCGCCTGGACCAGATGAAGTCGATGGCGTCGGCGGCCCACTGGGCACGCACAGCCAGCGCGCCCTCCCCGTCAACAAGCTTGTCCCCGGCGAGCCGGCTCATGCGGCGCGCATCCAGCTCCTGGAACAGCCGAGCGAGCGCCTCAAACGCCGCGGCGGCCACAGCATCTGCAGAGTCCAGCGCGAGCTCGGCCAGGCGCCCCCACCACGTGGTGGCGTGCGCCATGAGCGAGGGGTTGGAGGAGCACATGAGCGCTAGGTCATCGCGCGGGAGGAGGGAGGAGAGGGAGGTGACGGCGGCGAGGCGGAGCGACTCGGCGGGCGAGGCGAGAGAGGCGGTGATATCGGAGTGGGCGGAGGAGAGGAGGGAGGGGAGGAGGTGGGAGGGGAGCGAGGGAAACGAGGCGATGGAGGAGGCGGCGACATCGGGGTCGGGGAAGGAAAGGTCGGAGCTGAGGGAGGATAGCAGGAGCGGGTCGAGGAGGTCAGGCGGCAGGGGGAGCGCGCGGAGGAGGTCGAGCGCGAGGCGCTTGCAGACAGCGGAGGAGGGCGCTGACAGGATCTCGGTGGCGGCTGTGCGAGCGAGCGCGGAGACGTCGCGGCCGGCGGCGCACTGCTGCAGGGCTTGCAGGAGCGCGGACGACTGCCGGAGAGCGTCCGAGGAGCGGAGGTCGGTGATGATCTGCGCTATGATGAGGTCCATCGTGCTGCCGCGGCGGAGGGGGCTCCGGCAATAGCCGGAGCTGGGGGAGAGGGGTGGTCGAGTAGATCTGAGTCGGAAGGATGAGTGCGAGAGAGAAGCGTCGGGTTTTGTTGGGGCAAATTGATCATATACCCTCTTCATAGTTCAAAATCTAAGATATACCCTCCTATACATTCAAACTAATAATATACTCTCCTCTAATTTATTTGCTTTACAAAACACACTCTTTATACCTTTCCAATGTATTTTTTACATCCTTGTGTATTCCATCACTTGAAATGATCAAAATACCTCTGATTAAAGTTTATGCATCCCCGTTGATGCATATAACAAGGCACGCATGGAGCTGGATCCTAACAAGGTTCTCTCCAATGCAAAGTTGGAGAAGCTGTTCCCAGTAACGGAGATTGTTCAACATGCAAAGTAAGGATGTGCTGATTGATGGAAATACTGAAGACACAGTGCTTGTCACAATGTGTATTCTTTCTTTGGGGGAAGATAGTCGAGATACTCATTAAGTCAGGTTCGTCTTTGATACTTGATCAAAAGCCAAAATTACCATCTGCTACTGGTGGTGGTTTACATGATTAGACATGCGATTTAATTTTCTTGTAGAACTTGTTTCGTTGGTGGAGATAGGTTTAGTGCCCTCCCGGTCGAGATTGAGGGACGCATTTGTTCTTTGGAGGCTTGTTATTCCTTAATTTACAGATTGACAAATATATAATGTTATGATACTACCATTCGTGTTTGTACCAAACGGACTAGTAATGAACATTTGGAGGCTGAAATAAAGTGCGAGAAAAAATGAATGGGTTCTTCAATCTGCGGTGAGTAATGAAGATATGACCAATTTTTGCCCGATTATTACATTTGTGTTGCCGAGAGCTACTGAACTCTGCAAGTGAAGTCTATTCTAGTTCTAAGCCTAATTAGTCTCTCGATAGATGAAACTCTAATGAGATAATCTTGAGACGTTGATAGTCTAAGTGTACGATATGGACATGAGGAGTAACTATTCAGTTTGTATTATTCAGGGGTATTTTGGTCATTTCAAGTGATGGAATACACAAGGATATGAAAAAAAATACATTGGAAAGGTACAAAGAGGGTGTTTTGTAAAGCAAATAGATTGAAAGAGGGTATATTATCAATTTGGATGTGTAGGAGGGTATATCCTAGATTTTGAACTATGAAGAGGGTATATGATCAATTTGCCCGTTTTGTTGTGACTTGTGAAACCAATTTCGAGAGAGCTGCGGCCTGCGGGTGGTGGTAACGGGTCGGATCGTTTCGATGTCGGCTTTTTTCCAATAGCTTATGCTTTTTTGTTTATAATTTTTTATTTTTAGTTATTCTCCAAAGAGTACGAAAAGAAATACAGTTATATATGATTTTAATTGGTATAGTTGAAGTTAGTATAGTATCTATTATAAATAATTTGTAGATCTCGTCTTTAAAAGATACACCGTTAGAAAGCTAATTATTGTAGTAACGTACATAAATCAAAAGCATAGGTGGATTTATTCAGTGAGCACTGACGAGTGGGGACCAAAACAATTGGGCTCGATCTAGATTGTCTATAGTTGGCTAAAAGTCAGCAGATCCGACGATGGAGGCTGCTCCTGCGGAGAAACAAAATCTTCGGCCAATTGACTATTCTCCTTAAATGCTCTTTTGTCAGACCCAGATTTTACAATTCGAAATCTACTGTGTTTAACTGCACTATTCCCTAGATCAGTAGATAGTGCACATAGTTACAGTAATGGATATCAAATTACATATCATGCGGAAGCATAATTAAAATAATAAACTTACTCATGGGCCGATTAGGCCGAAATTCAAAAGTTGCAGCAGCGGAAGAATGAAGCACACAGGTGGGACCTTCAGGACATGCCCACAGGCAGCCAACTGGAGGTTCGCAACCTAGTTCTCGACATCTTCATCTTCTTTGCCATCATGATCCAAAAGTATTGTTGAAGCGCAGTGATCGATTCCCGCTTCAATTTGTCGCAAAGCGGCGTGAGCACTCCGACCCGTGCTCGGGCCGAGCCAATACATGAATGCAAATAAATAGTATGCATGGCATAACAAAGGAAAGGCTCGAGTTATTTTATTTGCCAAAAATTGCTTTTAGCAGCATTATTATTCTTATTTAATCAAAGTTTTATTATTACTACCTAACTCCACACTACAATTACCAACATCGACTTAATCCACTGAAAATGCACTCTATTTATTGACTGCTGTCTAAAACTCCAAACAGCAAGTGTCGTCATTTATTTAATCCACCGATCATACTTTGTATTTTGAATTACTATTCATCAGCCTCTTACCTCTGAACTCTAATAATTCTCTAACATAATTACTTTCAATCCACCGATATCATTTGTATTCAATTCTTTTGTCATTGATTTCAACCCATAATTCATCTCATTTTCTTCTATCTATCACTAGCTAATCCTCAAGTATACCTCCACCGAAAATTCAATTTACCAAGATTATAATCCATTAATTGTTATGCATCCTCCAATCTTCTCATAAATTCAATTCGTCCCTCTAGTACTTGATTACTCCTATTAATTCCCATTATTGACAATATCTTCCAAGAATTTATATTAATCATTAGTGTAGTAATCCGGCGATTTACCTTTGCATCCCATAATTCTCCAAAATCGATTCATTACTATATATCCATCAAGAATATCACTAACCAAGAATTATGCTCCAATACTTGTATTATTTCTCCTAATTCTGAAAATTCGATTGGATCATTTATCATTTAAATCATCTATATAGCCTATCTATTCACTAGACTTCACCCATTTATCTCTCTTAGAACCCACACTATCATTTCCTATTCAAGATCGACATGAATCCACCAATACCTTCGTGTGTACTCTACAAATACTCCTCTCTTTTACTCGCGACCCTGTTTATTCCACCCATATTTTATTTTGTAAGAATAGGAATGCCACTATTTGAAATATAATACATAAAATTTCCTGAGACCTAGCAGTTTTGAGCAAAAACATAATGTTCAAGGAATATTAATATGAATTTCCATACATATGGCATCACACCATATGCCTAATATCACCATAATTTCTCCATACATACGGCATCACACCGTATGACATTTTTCAGCGTTATAGCCGCTTAACTTACCACTGGGACGACACCCAGGACAACTCAAATCAGGGCTTTCCTCTGCCCTTCCACTTTTCCATTCCCATTTTTCAAACATTTTTAAATAGAACTATATCTAGCTAAGTTCTCATGTCTGCCCTTGACCGTGGGCACGGCTATTTGAATAGTTTTGACTCTGCAGAGTTTTGCACACTTTACCCACAAGAGATAAATCCACCCGTTGCCCCACATGATTCCTTAGCCATGCGGTTGAGTAGACTATCACAGGATTGTTACAATGCATAGTCCTACTGTGGTTACGCCCGCTAAGATCTATCTTCCGTAGGATACGACCATCCCTCGGGAAGGGTCCCTCGTGAGCCATCACGGGCAAAGGCGGGGATGCGACCATCCATCCCTTTACTCGTGGTCATACCTTCACGCAACCACCTTAGAGCTACACAAATTAGTAAACCCTGCCTACACTTTGCCAGCTTGCGGTTGTGCTTGTCATACACGGGGTGACATGACAAGATTCAGTCCTTAGGGTTATCTGGGCGGTCTACCACTAACCCACTGTTGATCCATCATTAACTCAAAATTTTGTGCTTCCACTGCACCACACGTACACACCTTCGAACCAATCCGCCCAGATAATTAAGCAAGTTGGGGATCTTGGGAGAAGAGGCATATCCAACAGATGCGTCATTACCACCATGACCGCCCAACCAAAGTTTCTCATGATTAAAAGCGACAATGATACAGGGCATTTCAACTTGTGGGCGAAGACTAAGCATAGCATATATTAGGAACTTATTTTGGAATGTTATTATTATAGTTTTGCTAGGGCGACAAGGTTCACACATTCAAATATTCAAAAGGAAGGGTAATATTATTCAAGATAAACAATGGCATATAACTAGAATATCAAATTTAGCATGTATTTGCATAAAAATAACAGCATGCAATTTGTTAATTTAAAACAAAGTAATTTGCATGAAATGTAGGTTCAACATGATCAAAGTATTGACTCGCCTGGCGCGGTTTTACCGCTGTCTTGAGCTCACACAAGGCTTTCTCTTGAGCTTCTGGTCTTTATCTTCACTTTGTTCTTGATCTTGCTCGATCCATTGATTCGTCGGGACTCCAATTTCTAGCTACGCGTAAGCGACTGAATCCAAATAAAGGCAAATAACTCAAGAGATCCAAATAAATCCGATTAATTCAAATGGCCGATTTAATTTAATTTATACACTTATTACGATTTGCGAATAGAAGGATGTTTTGAGTGTTACAAACATAGTGGTAGCTGGACTGAGTGGGAGAATGAGTTATCGAATGACTTTACCGTGAGGGAAAATTTTAGGATAATAAAAGATCAAAAGTGAGGAGTTATCTACTTTGGAAAAGTGGCCAAACGTCGCTGATTGGAGAAAAGCGAGGTTCGATCCTTTTTATTACTAACGTCTATTATTATTAGATTCGCATTTATCAAGGGAGTTCCATGAGGGTTAGGAGGAGGATTTTCATTTTATTTTCGTAAGTTTTTTGCATCTTAGGTAAAGGCAAACTGGATGATTAATTGAATAAATCTATTAAAAAATATGAGATTACTTCAAAAATTTCATGTTAAACTTCAATAAGCTAAGGAGGACCTTCTAGATTTAATAAAAATATTATCAACTATTTTTGGTATTTATTTATTTATATTCATTTGCTACTCATGTCATTATTAAGAATAAGATTTTATATTTTAGGCTTATTTCTCTCCCCTTTATTTTCTGGATCATCTTTTAAGATTCTTAATTTAGATTTTAAGTTTCCTTTATTTGTATGTTCTTATGTGTAGCATTAATATTATTGATTTTGATTTTGGCCTTTATTGAATTTCTTTAACTTTTGAGAGCTCAATAAGAATTTAAAAATACCATGAAAATCCAAATTCAAATATTATAATAGACAAAAATAACTCAAACTCCATATTTTCAAATTTAAAAACTTCAGGATGTTACATCTTTCTTATTCTTTTTATCTTCGTGAAATATGAAATATTGATGAGCCCTTAGGGACTCACAGTTTTTATCAGCGGATAATCTTATACCAAACAATTTTTTTGAATAGATCAAAAAGTAATTTATCTAAGCTACGTCAAGTTTATTCAATAGACCACAAAACCAGTGGTGAATCCACCGTGGGTGCTTGTAGGTGCTCGAGCACCCCCTCCTCCCACCGTGGTTGAAGAAGACCGGGGCAGCTCGGAAGTTGAATCGGAGTAGATCTGTAGTCGGAGTCTCGGAGGGAGAGTGAGAGCCGCGGAGGGGGAGGCCGGGGGCGGTCGGCGACCTGGCACGGAGGGGGGCTCGATGCGGAGGACGCGGAGCGGAGGGGCCGAGGGGGAGGCAGTTGGGCCAGTCGGACACTCCACCCACTCGGTGGCGGCCAGGCGCGGGCGCGCGGGCGACTGGGCGAGGCCGAGCGGCGGAGCAGAGCGACAGACAAGGCGAGGAGACTCAAGACGAGCGGAGTGTCTTTGAGCAGACTGCGGGTGAGGGCGTGAGGGCGAGAGGCAGTGAGGCACCGAGGCCATCTGGCCATGAGCTGCCCCTGCCGGCTGCCCGTGACTCCGTGAAGCGTGACCGATGACCTCGTGACTTCGTGACTCGTGAGGACACTAGTATTGACTACTGTATAAGTACTTACTCCAGATATTGAGTAAGTATTAGCCGATTAGCTAATTTATTTATTTAATTAGTTGTTGTTTAATTATTTTTAGATTTATAAAAATGGAGAAACGAATTCTACACAAATATTTCTTAAATAATGCAACCAGCAGTAACCCTTCAACCATAGAAAGCAGAATTGAAGCAAAAAAGGTTCGGCATGAACATCTGGGGCACATTATCCATTAGCAAGATACTACATTTATTATATTGTACATTTTCAATTTGTTTTCTTCCTATTTATGTATGAATTTGATATTCCAATAGCAAAAACCTAGTAGATGTAGTTTTGGTATATTTATGTTGTACTATAGCGTCAACAATAGAGCTCCCCATATATTTTCATCCTAGATTCGCCACTGCACAAAACTATGGTCAACCTAATACTGCATCGAAAGTACATTTTCTGAAGACCAAATATCAACGAGGCCATCAAATTAAGAAAACTCAAAATTTTATCTATGCATGATCTTAACACTGCAAGAAAACTCAAAATTATGTCGATACAATGATTTTAACACCGCAAGAGGTTTTCTCTAACACCATATATATCAAGAGGAGTAAAATAAAGACAGAGAACTTATTAGGTAGGTTTTTAGCTATAATTTATAAGTTATGGCTATAGTTTATAAATTGTGATTCTAATATAAGTGTTTATTAGTTATATGTCCGTGTGTTGCAACGGAAAATAAGTATTATATAGATATCATATCTTTGATAATCATAATCTAATCATTGGTGTCACAAGGGAAAGTAAAGTCAGTTTCAGTTATGCTGCTTTTAGCATGTTTGGCTAATGCATCAAATTTCTTTGATTGATGAGAACTTTGCTCTGGGCTTATGCCAAACTTGCTTTTTCAGTTATCAAATGGTTCATAGGGATTATAGCTTTGGAATTAACAGGAGTAAAATGTGAACAAGAGGACATAAGGTAGTTGATTCACAATGTGAATTTTAAAATGCACAGAATAACTTGTCGTAGAAGCTTAAATGAAATGCTTAGAAAAGTCAATAGCTGAAGCAAAATTCTTACAGATCCAACTGCCAGGTAATCATATTTGTTGGCAAACTCACACATATGATACATACTATCAAATGTGGCCTCAAATTGAACATCAATTTTATCTTACGCCATCATGTTTCAAGTAAAGTATACATGTTTACACTCGTAAATAAATCAAATTAGAACGTACAACGGAACACTAAACTTTTTATAAATAACAATATTTCAATTGCTGCTACGACCATGACTTCGGAAACTGCTTTGACCACACCTTCGGGTGTGGCTTCGACCATAGCTTCGAGGACTGCTTTGACCACACCTTCGAGTATGGCTCGACCACTTACAAATCATCAAAATTACCAAAAATGTCACCTTGCAAACACACAGCGCACAAAGGAATCGTCAACACCATCGCAACAAAAGTCGTATGGCATATGCACCAAGTAGCTAGCTGATCGAGAGAGGGAAAAAAATCTGTGGGTCTCTCCAAGTAGGGCCACAACCAACTTAGGAGACTAAAATCGCTAGACAGCGTGACGGCCTCTGAGCGAAGAGCAGGAAGAGGTAGAGATGCTCACCGGGATAGCGACTGCTAAGCGGCGGCAGCGGCAGGAAGAGAGCCACGTGGGCGGGCGCAGGAAGAGGAAGCCGCCACTGCCGTGCGACACCGAGCAACGGCAGTAGCAGGGGTGTGTGCGGCAAGGGGAGGAGAACTGTGGCGACGTAGTGCCGCGGGGGGTGGGGCGCCCATCGGATCCAATGGCCATGGTCTACGAGCGCCCGTCTCTCAGATCCACCAGCCGTCATCGATCGCTGCCTTCTAGATCCACTGACTGCTGTCGCTGAGCATGCCTCTCGGATCCACTGGCCACCATCTCTGAGCGCCCTTCTCTCCGATTCGCCGCCCGCTGTCGCCGAGCGTCATGCCGCCAAATCGCTTCGCCGCACTATTTGTGTAGCGAAAAATCTTGGTTGAAGGGGCAATGAGAGATGGGGTGGCGGCAGTGGGGAGAGGCCCGGTGGCCAATGAGGAGGGAGAGGGGAGATGAGGTGGCAGCGGTGGGGAGATGCCCGATGGGCGGCGAGAAGGGAAAGGGGATATGAGGTGACTGGTTTGCGAGGGAGAAAGAGTGAGAGAGAGATTTGTAGAGAGTGAGAGAGAGATTTGTAGAGAATGAGAGAATAGAATAACCGAAGGTAGAAGTGAAGAGGAGGGAGAATGGGATATAGATGGTCAAAATTCCTATGTTTAGATCGGATGGCTGAGAAGAGAGGAGGGAGAATGCACCGGCGACCACCAACTCCTCTTTATATAATAGTAGAGATAAGACAAATTGCATATTTATAAATATAATAAATTATTTAAAAAACTGTCTCATTTCGACAAGACAATAAAAAAGGGTATTGATAAATATTATCTGGATGTTTTCTTTCTAACTATCATCCAAATTTGTGACCGTTAGATTAGAGATCCAACGGTCACGAATTCTCTCCGCCCCCTCCAAAAAAATCTCCCCCTCCAAAAATAAGAAACCGTTGGATATTTGGATGATTGTTAAGAATAAAACATCCGATGATATCTATACACACCCATAAAAAAGGGAAAATTTGTTCAGTAGCACTGAAAGCTCACCTCTTTCGGAAAATACCACTAAAAAAAGAGTCAGGATATTACCACCAAAAATGTATTTTCTTGGGATTTACCATTTCGGACAAAAATACCCCTCTCCTCCCTCCTCTCCTTCTCTCTCTCTGCGCCTTCCGCTGCGTCTGCGTCTTCCCCGCCGCCTCCTGCCTCCTCCTCGCCGCCGCCACCTCCTCCTCTCTCGCGCGCCTCCCCCGCGCCGTTGGCCTCTCTCTCACCCCTTCCTCCATCGCCACACTTGCCTCTCTCGCTGCTCGCGCCTCCTCTCTCGCGCAAAGCAAAGCCGCCGCGCAGCGCCACCTCTTGGCCGGGACGCGGGGAGGGGGAAAGGAGGAGGAGGAGGCGAGAGGAGGTGGCGCGAGAAGGAGGCCAGCAAGCGGGAGGCGCGAGAGAGGAGAGGAGGCGAGCAAGGGGAGCGGAGGAGGAGGAGGAGGAGGCGGTCGGAGGAGAGGCGAGGAGGCCAACAGCGGCGGGAGGGGCGCGCGGAGAGGAGGAGGCGGCGCGGGCGGAGGAGGAGGGGAGGCAGCGGTGGGGAAGACGCAGGCGGAAGGGGCGGCGTAGAGGAGAGAAGGTGAGGGAGGGGAGGGAGAGGGGTATTTTTGTCCAAAATGGTAAATTCCGAAGAAAAATGTATTTTTTGGTGGTAATATCCGGTACCCCGTTTTTTTAGTGGTATTTTTCGAAAGAGGTGAACTTTCAGTACTACTGAACAAATTTTCCCTAAAAAAAATTGTGAAGTCATAACCCGAAGCCGTCTCTTCCTAGAGTCCGGTTCCTAGCGCGAGACTCTTCCTACAAATCTCTGTTTCTCCAACACCCACCGGCCTCATCCCAAATCAAACCGCCTCTCCGTCGGATCGATCCCAATCTGACTACCCCTCCGATCATCCAAAACCCCACCCCTCACTTCGCCTCGTACCACGTGGGCGGTTGCGGTTGCGGCGGCGGCGGACGTATGAGATGACCGTGAGGCCTCAGCGCGGGTAAGCATTGCGGAGGCGTTCGCTGGGGGCTGTGAGCGGTGTTGGTGGCGCGGAGTATGGCGACGTCGTCAACGTCGTTTGGTGGGGGCGGTGCGGCGGGGGGCGCGGCCGGGCTGAAGACCTACTTCAAGACCCCCGAGGGCCGGCACAAGCTGCGGTACGAGAAGACGCATTCCCCCTCCGGGCTGCACTACAACCACGGCGCTGGCGGCAAGACCATCTCCGAGGTATTAACGGCAGCGACGCCGCCGGTGATCGCATCGCGGGTCACGGCTAGCGCGGGGTTGATACGACGGTTGGGATCTCGATGGGTTGCTGTGGGTGGGATGGGGAATTGGGCGATGGAGCTGGGTGTTGACCTGATCAGGTGCCGGATTTGGGTGTTATTTTTTTAGATGTGTTGGGATTTCGGTTGGTTTTAGTTAGGGTTTCGGGTAAGTTTTGGGCTGTGGTAATTTCTGGTGACATGTTTGGAGAGCTTACTGCATGTTTTAGTGCATCTGTTAAAATTGGCATTATTGGTAGTTCTCAGGGTGCATTATGAGTGACAATCTACGAAACCTCTAATAGTGTTGAATTTAGGGGAAGGATTCTAGCTGGGGATTATAGTGGTATGAACGAAAGGCTTGCAGTTATTTGCGTGGTAGAGCTTTGCGATGATCTGACCTATTTGTGTTGTTTATTATTCTGTTATGTAAAATTAGGATTATTGATTAGTTTTGATGGTGGTTTTTAGATGACGGTGGCATATTTGAAGGAGAAGCCAGCGGGGCAGGGCTCCACACCTTCAACGCCAAGCTCCAGCGGTGGGATGCGGTCTGCAGCTGCGAGACTTCTTGGTACTGGGAATGGGGGCCGGACACTTAGCTTTGTGGGGAGCAATGGTGTCAGCAGGGCTGTCTCGGGGAGCAGCCATATGGGTGGAGGCATTGGTACGTTGACCAGTGTTAGTGGATCGCAAGCCATGGTGAATTATGATGGCAAGGGCACGTACATCATCTTCAATACTGCTGATACACTGTTCATCAGTGATCTCAACTCACATGACAAAGTATTTGTTCCCTTGTTGAATGCATGCTAAAGTTACTTACAAGTGTCACCTTGTGGTTCTGATCAAGTTGTTAATTGCACCAGGATCCAATAAAGTCTATCCACTTCAGCAACTCAAACCCACTTTGCCATGCATTTGACTCGGAGGCCAAGGATGGGCATGACCTGATCGTTGGAGTGTGGTCAGGAGATGGTCTGTGGAGTACTTTTTAATTTGGAATTCTTTATTCATAGAATTGAATTATGTCTTGAGATAAGGTATTTGTGTCCATTGTGCAGTCTATTCAATGTCATTGAGGCAACAGCTGCAAGATCCTGGAAAGAAGCCTGTTGCATCTCAACATTTTATCAATAAAGATAAAGATGGAACCCCCAACAGGCATGTTTGTATTTTCATTATTTACTTGAAAAATGAAAATGATAGCTTTTGTCATTATAAGCTCAGCAAATTTGCATCAGCATTACCTTTCAAGTACTCCAATTTTCGTTGCATGCCACGTCCTCAACACTATGGTTGTTTTAGGATACCAATTTGGTCTAAATCAGAGTCATTTTTGTGTGCATTACCAGAAGTTGTAAGAGACTGCTGCTATTATTAGTGGATAAGGAAAAGGGTTTAAAACTTTATTTGGCATCTCAATCGATAGCAGCAAACATTTTTGTCCTTCATCATCTATGTTTATACCACGGATATGCCATGCTGCATGCTTTTATTGTATGAATTTTTCATGCTGCCTGCTTCAAATTGGCATGGGAGAGCGTAGTCCAGGATATCCTTATTCCTTCCATTGTTTTGGAATATTTTCTAATGCTACCATGGTGGTTCCAATAGTCATCCTGTTCTGTCTTCTATTCTGGAATTGTTAAGGAGCTTTTAGTGCAGCAGGTTACCACACTATGGTTCAGTAAGTAGTCTTGATGCTTTGTCAGTCTCCTGATAGCTTGCAAGCAATCATGCTTTTATTGCACAAAGAGCTGAAGCTGAAAAGTGATATACCTTCCTCGCCTAGTTAACATCTAAAGTGAAGTATTTTGGTTTGTATGCATGTTTAGCCAGTTTAGGAGCTGCTAAATGTGAAATATCTATGGTGACTGAGCTACTGAAGGATAACGGTGAATAAGTTATGTGCTGGGTACTGTGATACTTTAATGGATTTCTTGTGAAATAAGTATAGTTTTTATGGAGGGCTGGGTTGAACTAATTTCCTTAGCTTTGAGGCTTCTGCAACAGTGCACCTTAAAACTTAAGAACACCAATTTGTGTCGCATCTATGGATGTATATCTTTGTACAATTATTAAATGATATACTTCTATATTTGATTTTTTGTATTGCAGCCGGTGTACTTGTGTTGCATGGGTGCCAGAGCGTGAAGGCATTTTTGTTGTCAGCAATGCTGACGGAAATTTGTATGTGTATGACAAAGTGAGCCCCTACTGCTCATAGAATGTTATTACAAAGTAATCATACTTTATTAAGTTGAGTGTGACTGTGTGAGCTGATTAATTTTCTTCTATATGTTCAGTCCAAGGATGGAAATACTGATTGGACATTTCCAACTGTAAAGGATCAAAGTCAGCTGATGATTTCACATGCAAAGTCCAGTAAGGTATTTTAGGGCACTTGATATCTTTTACTGAAAAATCGCATTCACATGGCTATGGCACTTGGTATCTTTAACTGAAAAATTGCATTGACATGACTATCAGTGTTGGGATGGTTTGATATTTAGTAACACGGATGTGCTTGTCCTGGAATTTTTTTAAGGAAGTTTGCTATTTAGTAACACGGAAGTGCTTGTCCTGGAATTTTTTTAAGGAAAAAAACTAGCACCTGGATTTCCGGGAATACTTGTTTCATCAGACACACTACCACTGGGTTTGATAGACATAATGTGTAGGCTTGTAAGGTGTTTGTTAATTTTTAGTTCATGATCATATTTTAAGATGATCTACAATCTTTTACTTAATTTGTTTGTAACATCCCTTGAGGTAGAACGATTCATCAAATGTTTGAATTAGATTGTAACATTTCAAAAAACTGTCCGCAAACATTTTAAAATAATATTTGCAACATTTCAAAGACAGCATGTTGTCAAAACCTTGTTAGGGAACCCAAAACTGATCAACGTACATATGGTTTTGCAAACATTTATCAAATCTTTTTTTTTTGTAATAGATGAAAATGAAATCACCTTGTGCAATATCGTGGGTGTCTTCTTTTATACTGTGGTTTGTGGCTTTTGGCTTATGGTTTTTAAATTCTGACTGTTTACAAGAGAAAGTATGAAGAGAGAGACAGTCGTATGTGATTTTAGCCAGTATGGCTGAAGTCAGTATAGTGTCTATTACAATCGACTTGTAGACCCCGCGTTGAAAAGACGCGCCGTTTGAAAACTAGTTACTATAGTAAAAGTCAAAAGACATAAGTATAAAGCCCAAAAGAATCCAGCCACATACTCTAGCATTTTTAAAACTCACATAACATTTAAATCCTG
Organism: Dendrocalamus sinicus; assembly: GCA_036346575.1. Taxonomy (NCBI): domain Eukaryota; kingdom Viridiplantae; phylum Streptophyta; class Magnoliopsida; order Poales; family Poaceae; genus Dendrocalamus; species Dendrocalamus sinicus. The sequence continues at coordinate 2,928,084 of CM070671.1, forward strand.
CAACTTTTACTGATGATTTATTGGAACATTGCAAAATAATATATGCAGCAACTTAAGTTAACTGTTCAATGTTTCGAGAGAACATTTGCAACAACCCAAACTAGATATTGAGATAATAATTGCTTGCAACAAAATAAAATAACTACTTCAACATCTTAAGATAACATTTGCAACAATGCAAACTAGATATTGTAACATGCCAGAAAAATGGCTGGAACTGTAAAGTTAGCAAAGTAGGGGAGGTAAAAAAATTGTACTGCATATTGTCATTGCATGGGCACAGTTCTTAATCTTTATATTGCATTTTTGCTTCCAAATCTCAAACAAAAGCATGCATAATACTTAGGATTTGTGTTGCTTCCTTGCCTCTTCAGTCAAAACACGTAACTATTTGAGCCCTTATTGGGGCCTTAGGGGTCATGAGTTGGGGTGCAACTGGGTTGGGTTAATCCCAACTGATCCTATGCCGAATTTGGTTGGTTCGAATTTGGGGAGGGAATTCAGTATGGCCAGATTCAGTAGCAGTATTGGATAGTTTCCCACGGATTTGGTAGCGAATTTGGAAATGCTATTATCCACCCGAATAGTCTCGGTCACTGGATAGCAGATTATTATCCGGCCGGATATTGACTAAACATCCACTGATGACCATCACTTCTTTTTGTATGCGCATATTTCCGCTTATATGGTTCATTTTCGACTCGAAACCGTCATGTATCTGTCTCAACGGTACCGTGTTCGAAACTCCGAATACTTCGAATTCGTTCGTATCCGACTCCAATTCCGGGAAAAATATGGATTAGGATATGGTATGAGCAATATCCTTCCGAATCTGACCCGATATCACCCCTAGTCATGAGGCACGTCCCCATCTGCGCAATGCAATAGCCCTCGGGTAGCTTGGGGGTTTAAAATGTGGGATGAAGCGTCAAAGTGTCGGACACAAGGCCAGGAGCTCTTTCATAAGTAAATTCTAGTGCTCTTTCTTGGTAGTTGATAGGAGCACAAGCTGTATGTGGTGGTGCTGGCTTCACTCTTGGTCGATGGCAATAGAAGGCAAACTATATGTGCATGTGCTGGCCTCAACCTGCATTACTGGGGTGGTGTTTATCTATCTCTGTTTTTACTTCTATCATATCAGGATATGCCAAGCGTCCAAGTACCATTGTACCAGTGGGCCATACTGGAATCAGTACTATGAACCCGGAAATTAGTTCTTGTTGTCGAGATTTTTTTTAGAAAAATGCCTCAAAATATTGATTTTAGGAAAGTTTATTAGAATTTCCTGAACATGATGAATTTTAAAACTATAGCCACTATGATTGATTCTGGGGTTTTGAAATAACACCGCAGGGCAATCCAACTGCAAGATGGCACATTTGTCAAGGTGCAATCAATGCCATTTCCTTTTCACCCGATGGAGCTTACATGGCAACTGTTGGGCGAGATGGTAATTTCTCTGTCCAAGAATGAGAATTGACAGTTTTACATACTAAAGGTTTCCTGTTGGTGAGATTATGTATTGAACGAAAGTTGTTCTATCACATGCAGGTTATTTAAGAGTATTCGACTTTGCAAAAGAACAACTAATATTTGGTGGGAAAAGTTATTATGGTGCTCTGTTGTGTTGCTCTTGGAGGTAAACTGCCAATGGCATGCATTGTTGCGCTGACACATGGCACCTATTTTGTCACACCTATTTCCAAAAATGGAACACTTTGCCATGTGCAAGTCTGACATTTGTGAAAACTGAACTTCATAGTTCCATATCTATTTTCACACTTTGATTAATCTGTGAATCACACAAACCCAGTTCAGTCTTTTGGTAAAATTAACCCGTCACCTTGTGAAACTTTTAGTTCAGAGGTTTTTGTCAAAACTGTTCAATTTTTACATATGAAATTGTGGAAGCACAGCGGCTAGTGTTTTTATTATGGATAGTGTATAGTAGACTAGCAGCAATATTTTGGGTGCAGCATGCTTGCCTATTATTTAATATTTAAATTATTACTCAATCTTAAACATCCATAATATAGAACCCAATATGACTGTCAAAGATGTAAGATTTCTGTTGATTGCTTGATAAGAATTCAAAATGGCAGGCTACTAAATAAGAATTTGAAAGGCTTTGGAGGGGGGAAAAACAAAATGGTGGATAGCTAGATAATGACGTGAATTACAAGGGGAATCTGAAGGAATATGGAAGGATAAATGCACATTAGTACAATTTAGATATTAATTGCTTGTAGCAATAAAAGTTGCATAATAACAAATTCTTAACAATGTAGTGGCTCACATGGTTGAAACGTCTTTGTACTAAAGCACTGAGCTATGGGCTACGTGTTGTAGCAGGCTGCTACAGCACCACAACTCTTATAGCAGCTGATGCGTAGAAGTCATGGCCCCTTATCTGCTATAGTGCGTTATTTAAAACAATGTTCTTTGCTACTCAGTCGAAAATCAGCCTGGTTTGACTGCTAACAAATTGCTGTTAGTTTTGACAGGTGTATATGTATATTGTATGCAGTAGAAGTTAGTTAGCTTCCACCTGCTTATCAAAAGTTGCGTGTAACTTGGCGCTTATGCTTTTTTTTAATATACTTGATTGTCACCTAGTTCTGCCGCTTGTCTGCAACCCCTACCCTTGAGATGTCGTGTAATTAAACATTAAAGAACTCTTCGTTCATTGATACATTGGATCAAAGTTTCATCTTAGGCCCTGTTTGGTACAGCTCTAGCTCCGAGATTTATGCTGGATCTGTAGTTTGTTGACTAAATTAAAGTGATTTAAATATTTTTATTTAATATATAATATAAATGAAATGAGTCATGTAAATGCACTTAACATGCCTGCAACTCTAGATCCAGAATTTCCTAGAGCTACAGATGACCAGCTCTAGGAAGCTCTAGGAAATCTACAGATTTCCTAGAGCTAGAGCTCTGCCAAACGGGACCTTATTTTCCAGGTTGTAGCATCCCTCTCTGCCCTGATATTGTCGGGTCTGTTTCTATTTTTGGGATCAGAAGAAATTTCAACCAATTCTGTATTACATTCAAAGTTGTGTTGCATCTCTATCTCTTTGTATGTTGTCATAACATAGATTAGTGTAGAATGTAGAATTTTCCTAATGCAGTATGATTTATTTGTACCATTTGACAACATTTGTGAAGTGTTCAAATTCTAGCTATATAATTGTGTAAGAGCATGCCCATACAGAATCAAACCTCTACTGTCATCATCTAAGTTCTATGGGGAATGGGATAGTTTATGGGTGGGTTTTTTTTGAGCTGTGGCTTATGGTTTTTGAATTCTGGTTATTCGTGAGAGAGAGTATGAAGAGAGAGACAGTCGCATATAATTTTGGCCGGTATAGCTGAAGTCGGTACAGTGTCTACTACAATCGATTTGTAAGCCCCACATTGAAAAGACGTACCGTTTGAAAACTAGTTACTGTAGCAAAAGTCAAAAACAACAAGCAGTAAGCCCAAAAAAACCCAGATGCATATAGGCATCTCATATTCAATTTCTTTTATATTTCTTTTTGAAATAGAATCTGGTAGATATTAATTAATTTGATTGTGCTCTCTTGTTACAGTGCGGATGGAAAATATTTATTATCAGGTGGTGAAGACGATCTTGTGCAAGTATGGAGCATGGATGACAGAAAGATGGTTGCATGGGGCGAGGGGCATACTTCATGGGTGATATTATCATTACAATTTTCTTTGTTTAGTAACATCTTGATGCTTTTTGTTGAAGCTTGCAATTTTGAGGCAAATCTCTTTGCTGCTTGGCAGGTTAGCACAGTTGCTTTTGATTCGTATTGGTCCCCACCAAATTCTGATGAAACAGGAGAAAATGTCATGTATCGCTTTGGTTCTGTTGGTCAGGTACCAAGAAGTTTATATAAACTAACAAAGTTGTTATTAGCATAGTTGCTTTTTTTATTCGTATTGGTCCCACCAGTTTCTGATGAAACAGGAGAAATGTCATGTCACTTTGGTTCTGTTGGTGAAATAAAAATTTTAATCTGGAGTCTTAATTTGAGATTCATATGATTTATGCTGTAACTGAAATCATAACAATTGCATAAGAAAGATACTATTGTTTGGTAATATCTGAAATTTGTTTGCTTGTTGGGTTGCTTAGAAGACCTTACATTTGTGAATAATGGGCGTGCCTCTACAGTTCATTGCTATTCTCATTTTCATGAATCATGATGCATAGGTCTGTCTAGTTTTTTGCTAGCAAGTTGTGCTACAGTGTGTTCTACTTTCAACATGCTCATGCTGTCCTTTTTCCTCTTTACTGTCTGTTCCTTTTTTATGTATTTGTTGATAAGCCTGGCCGTTGAATTTTTGTTCTTGCCCAAGTAATTTTTGGTACAACTTGATATTCTATATCTTGAACATGGGATGTGTGATTGTCATGTTATCTGTGCTTTAGGTACTATTTAGCATTGCTCTTCCTACTGGGCTAATACTGGCAATAATGCCTTTTCACTTTTGCATGAACTTAGGATACCCAACTGCTTCTCTGGGATCTGGCACTGGATGAGATTGCTGTGCCACTACGCCATCCTTCCAGCGGCTCACCAACTTTTAGCAGTGGAAACGCTTCTGCACACTGGGACAATGTGTGCCCTCCAACAGGTGTTCTGCAGCCATCTCCACGGATGCAGGACGTACCAAAGCTCTCACCCCTTGTTGCACACCGAGTACATGCAGATCCCCTCTCTGGCCTGGAATTCACCAGTGAGTCAATTCTCACCATATGCAGTGAGGGGCTAATCAAAATCTGGGCCAGACCTCTCCATAGTGAAAACAACCAGAAGCCGAATTCTTCTGAGCCGGTCGTAGGCAATGCCATTTCAAAGGATAAGATGATAACATCATCGAACAGAGCAGGAGTCTCCAGCTCCAGCTTCAAGCAACCATCATCTGTTCTTTTCACATGATTGAAGGCTTTTTGCTTGCACTTTTGTCATGCTTGCTTGGTCCTGGCTATTCATATTTGGTCACTAACGCGACGATTAATGGGGCGGGATTTCTCTTGGGAGGCTGCCAGCGATGGAGGCGTGCCTTTTTTTCCCTACTTCCTAGATGTCTGTGTGGCAAAGGAAAATAACGGAGCTTGCTCCTGTACAGATACAGATATTGTCCCAAGATGAATAGTACAAGTTTACTGGTTTTGTTCCATACTATTTCGTTGGCCTTTTATAGCATTTCAGGATTAGAACATGTACCCATTTTTTGCCTAGTCATGGTAAGTTAATGGCCTCCTTTGAGGCTACAGATTATGGGTGGTCAATGGATTCCATTGGGCTGGTGGTATTTTGCCCCTCAGAACAATCTTTTAAAGTTTGTTCTCTCCATGGTACATTGTAAATTACTATTAGCGCAATTTTTATACAGTATTTATGAATCTCGTTGGGTATTGAGTTCAATTTCTTGAAGACTTGAGTTATGACCACACTGTTAGGAATATATGACAAATTTGACAGATTAAGTTTGCAAACAAATTTGAATTGAAGAGACGAAGAGCCCGTTGTCGATGGATTAAGAATGAAAATTAGTAGTTGAAACAACATGTAGAGGTTAGCGGAACCGGTGCAAAACCCGGTTAGCGGATGGTAACAGTAACAGCCGGCTACAAAAAAAACCTAGAAAAACCATTTTAAATTTTGCATTTGGATGGTTTGAAAATCTGTAACCGGAAAAAACTAGAAAAATCGCTAAAAACCGAAGAAAGCCAGGGAAAATCTAGCATAAAATATTGGGACTAGCATATTTATGTATGTTTAGTTCATACAATAGGTAATGTAGTATAAAAAGATCTAAACTAATAAACTACAAAAAAAAAGGTTTAAAGTAACTTAGATGTTGAGACTAGCATATTTATGCATATTTAATTCATACAATAGGTAATCTAGTATAAAATAGACCTAAACTAACCTAGAAAGTGCATTTGTACCTATCAAAATTTTAGCCGATTTTTCCCTCCCGATACCCATCGGGATTTTCAGTAATCTGCAGTTGCTAGCCAGTAACCACCGATTTTTTATCCTTGGTCATGGCCAAAGGCCACTATTTGTGGCCATAGTTGTGATACATCACACTTTTTTTGGCACTTGTCCCCTTACCGAAAATCAATTATTTGACATGGTAAAGAAATGTCAATGCAAATATTGCTTTTCGTGATATGCCATTCAATTTATGGAAATAATTAGGATTTGATACTTTCTATATTTTAGCATTTTTCAATTTTTGTTTGACTGAAATTCACATGTGAAATGTCCTCTATGCCCTTCCTCCTTCTCCAACTAACATCCGCTTCTCCATCCGCCATGGCTAAGATCGTCGTATTTTTTTACTTTAATTTATTTTTTTGCTCTGGCCATTGACTGGTGGAGCCATGGTTCACATAGTCCGAGTCCATGTGTGTTGTAGGCCAGGGGCTATGGGACCATATTGCCATGGAGGCATATATTATTCCTCATAGTGTCATAAGATAGAGAAAGAGGGGTTATTGGTTCCTTCTTTTGGACATGGAGGAGGGTGATGGCAGTGCCTCGGGTGGGCTTGACAGGGCTTTGCTCAGCTTCTTCGTGAGCAGGGTAGAGAGGATGATGGTGTGGAGGTGAAGAGGGCGAGGTGAGGGCGACTGAGCGAGGTTCGGGGTGCTCCTTTTACATATGGAAGGAGGAAGATGACGGGCTAGCTCTCGGTGCACATGATCCCACGGCTCAGGGCAAAACAAGCACGTGAGGGCACTGGCGGTGATAGAGCAGTGCAGTGCACGGGCGTGGGCACAGCTCGGCTAGAACGCTTCATGGGCGCGATGCACGAGGTGTGGTGTGGGGCTACAGGCTGCATCGTGGGTTCGCTGCGACATGACACAACGAACGGATGGCCTAGGAGCGGCACTGATGGCTTCGGAGGACACCAAGCTCAGGATGGAGGATAGGAGGGGCATTTTGGATGCATGCAAATTTCAGTCCAAAACAAATTGAAAATGCTCGAATAAAAAACGAGCCAGATCATGACTATTTTCATGCATTGGATGCCAATTCATATTAGCAAGGACAATCTTTGCAGTGGTATTTCATATAGTGGCAATCTTTATGGTGGTGACAAATAATTGATTTTCGTTTTCACTTGTAAACATATGTCCGTACTGAAATTTGTCCAACTTGATGACAAAAAATGATTTGTAAAAAAAAAGTATAACAAGGAATACTTTAGCAAAAAAGTGTGTTGCAGTCTTGCATATTGTAGGTTCCATTTGAACACAAGGGAGAGGAATATATGTGTGCATGGGTCGCATCTAACAAAATATGTACAATAAAAGAAAGGAAAACCCATAGAACCTATTTTAGAATCCTTACCCAACGAACCAAATAAGTTATGAAACCAACCCTAATTAAGTTGGTGCGACCAGCCCTGTGGCCCCTGCTGGTTTCTTGTATTCCAAGAAAACGTGGGCATATACCAAATACTCTAAAGGACTTTAATCTATAAATATAGAAGGGGGCTTATTATTATGTAGAGAGAAAATCAATGGAATAAAGATCATCGTATTTATCTCTTTCCCACATTTTATGTCTATTTATTTTTCTAATTTTGTATTGTATAATTGTGTGATTGATCTTGTTTCTAGTTGTGAGGATTGATTGTATGGATTGCTCGGCAATACTAGTTATTTAACACATTATCAGTACGATTGCTCTACAAAGCCACAGTGTATCGTCAAAATTGACTGTCCTTCCTCCTAGTAGTGAGAATAATCTTGTAGATGTTTGTCTCTAGTTGCTTTATTTTTTGCTTGCATGAATCGATGTCCTCTCACGATCAATCCTGTCCTAGGGTATATCATTGGTTGACGCAATCAGTAAGTTAGTGGCTCACTTCTCCCTACATGACAATCTATGGTCTAACTGCAAGATCGTCCTCCACTGTGCGAACCCTAGATTCGATGATTTTTTGCTAAATCAATCTATAAGAGCACCGAGCTTGAAAAGCCAGTTTTGCTGTTGACCTAAACATCGGTGCATGTCTCTCCGTGCCAACTTGATCGCCTCATGTGCTCCCAACCAACGATAGCCTGCATGCTACTGCACCCCAACCTTGCTGCACAAGCATAACAACACTGTGCACCCGCACGTGTGTTGTGCTAACTCGATGGTGATGTGCACAAAGCCAGCCTTGTCGTCAGTGCGATCCCATTGTGCGCATCATGTCGGTATGTGTGGTGCACCACTCTGTCCTTTAGATGTCGAAGGAACCGTAACCAACTATCGAAATTCTCACTTTTGATAAATGCGATGGCCAAGGGCAGAACCTGATTACTGCCATCAATGCCAATTACTGCCAGGATCTGCCCCTTGTATTTTCTAGTTAGAAACGTCCAGTCTACTGAGATCACAGGCAACATGGGCCTGAAAGCGTCGATGCAGGCACCGATGGCTAAGAAGGCCTTATAAAAACCATGAAACTTGGCGGTCTTCTGGATGGCTTGTCCTTCACAGCAATGTATGTGTCCGGGTTTCTTCCTGCAATATCTGGAGCATACGAGGAAGGTTATTGTAAGCCGCCTCAAAACAACCAAACCTCTTTTCTAAAGTCTTTAGCTTCACACGCCATCCCTCTGCATAGCTAATCTTGTACTTGAATTTTTGCTCGATAACCATCATGATGCGCTTGGCCTCCAGGTCCTTCTTCGTCACTATCTCACTGTACATGAGATTGGCTATGAAGGTGGACGTTAGATTGCGATGCTTCGACGAAACACTACTAAGCACGCAGGAGTACGCCTCCGCCTTGGAGACAATCCAGTGAGTCTCATACTTGTGACTGCGTGCGTGCATACGCCAAGGACAACCAACATGGTCGCAAACTATGGTGTATTGCTCCTGGCTGGATTTTAGATATGAAGCTCGCTGCATAGACAAGGCCTGTAGTTTAATGGCATCTTGTAATGATCTCTTATCAGCAAACATTGCATAAAGCCGAACCTCTGTACCATGGTACTCCTAAGGTGATTCATGCTCGTCGTGCATAGCAAAACCTTCAACATCCACACTTATTCCATCCCTGCGGCATGGGACCTTCGTCCTCATTGGAAGAGTCATCACCATCCTCTTCTAAAGGTTTCTTCTCGATCCAAGCCGTCTGATCATCGATCTCCATCTGATGTACTATGATATCAATATACTCCCTTGCATCCGCCTGTCTAGAGGTCTCAGCCTTCGTTGTGTGCTCTTCCTGTTTTGCCTTAGTAACATCTGCATCCACTTGTTCAGTGGGCTCAGCATGTAGTGTGCGATATTCCTGTTCTTCCTCCATAACATCGGCCACCGCATCCTCTTCATGAACCACACGCTGCGCGCCCGAGCTACTCCCACCAACTGGGCGATATGAGTAGCACACATTCGTATCCACGTCGCCGGTAGCCTTCCACAAAACCATTCTATGCAACTGTGTGCATCAGTCTCCTCAACTCCCTCCAAATGTACATGGCATATCGACTCCAAAGCCTATATAGGACGACACTGCACACCTTGGGGTCTAAGGAGAAGCTGCATGTGAGCTAATGCAGGACATCTCCGATTAGAGCATTCTCCGCATCTGGGTATACCAAACTGACTCACGGAAAACCGCTGAAGTTAACACTGTATGGACCTTCACGAATCGTACTAACCCCGTAATGCACCTTTAATCTTGTAGGTTCGGACATGACTGATTTCTCATTGTAACTATTACCATTTGTCAACATACATTTACAAAATACGGGCTAAACTAATAAGTAGCGACACGTTGCCTATATTCGGATGTGATTATTACCTTCACACGAAGACCTTTTCTCCTTATCAACGAGCTTCCTTCGTTTTTTCTCTTACCTCATGAGCTCCTCTCCTCTCCTCCTCTCCCTCGCCCGAGCTCCTTTGCTTCTTCCCTTCTCGCGACCTTCTCCCCCTCTTCACTTCCCCTGTCCTTCTCTCCCTCTTTTTTTCTCCTCTCCCAAGCTCCTCTCATTCTCTCTTGAGAGAAATGGTGAAAGAAACCATGAGGGGGTCGGGTCAAAGAGAAAAGCATGACCTGGCAGCAAGTAGTCATTGATCGGTTGAGCGACTAGCGGATTAGTTGATCAACCATTGGGCGACTAGTATTAGTTGCTCAACCGGTGGGCGGCTTAGACAGTTGGCACGCAACCGTTGGGTGACTAGCCTAAGTCGCTCAACGGCGGAGCGACTGATGATCAGTAGTGTAAAATAAAAAAGGAGGTATATTACTGTAATTCGGAATAAAAAATAGATTATTTAAAAAAATTCTTAAATATTAGCCCATATATACATTTTTAAACTTGAATATCAAATACTATACATAAATGATAATAATATAGAAGATGATATGATTAAGAAGCTCAATTGTAGTTTTCTTTTTTTTTCTTTAGTGAGTTTTTACTAGAAGGTTTCTCACATGAAGGTTTTTAATAAGGCAATTATTGCAATATAGCTTGCGTATGCGATGTACTATTTTCTCCTATCCCTTTTTCCCACTGGGTTTTTGGAAAGAGTTTTGAACAACGTATATGCATGTTGCGTTATTCACCTAAGGGGTAGTGTTACGAAATTGACTGCCAATTAAGGGGCGTGGCCAGCCTTATGGGCCCCACCAATTTCTTGTCTTCCAAGAATACGTGGGCGCATACTAAATATCCCCAAAGGGCTCTAGTCTGTAAATATAGGAGATATGCTTATTATTATGTACTAAGGAATTCATTGAAAGAAAGAAGATTGCTGAATTATTCTCTCTCAGATCTTGTGTTTACTTGTTTTTCTACTTTTGTATTGTCTAATTGTGTAATTGGTATTGTTTCTGGTCATGAGGATTGGTTATATGATCACTCGGTGATAATAGTTATTCAATGAAATCAACAAAAAGAAAGATCTCAGTTAAAAACTAGCTAAAAAAATTGACACAGATGAGAGGCCAAAATACATACACACACCTGGTAAAAAGTAGCAAAATCTCACCCAAGCGAACAACCGAAACAGAAAGAAGACACAACAACAACTATAAAACGAAGGGTTGAATGCAAAAGTAGCCCCCTCTTTACTCGTTTTTTTTGAAAATAGCACTCCCTCACTCAAATTTTCAAAAATAGCCCCTCTCCCACCACGGCAGGCCGGAGAGGCGATATGCGTCCAAATGCGGTATCCGACTGCATTAGGTGTGTGGTGGCACTTGCCACACTACTCAACCGTATCTCTTGCTGTGCTCCCTAGGCTACGCAACAGACTACCTACCGTGGTAGGGGAGCACGACAGGTCATTTGCTGCGCTCGTGCAGTGCGGTAGGCTGGTGGGGCCCACCGCCTGTCACGCTTGCTTATCTCCTACCATGCTGGACCGACGTGATGTGGTGGACACCTCCTGGTGTGATGGGATAGTGTGATAGATGATATATATTGTCTCTCGTTATTGCTGTGGTCATAGAGAGAGCAAGAAATGTAAATTTAAGCTCGAGAATGCAAATTTAAGCACGAGAAGGTTATATTAGGGTGAATATGCATTGGACTGAAACGAACACCACACCAAACAGGCAAACACCGAAAGCATATCCTCCTCTCTAGCTGGAAATAGCAATCTGCGCACTGCTGCCTCGCCTTCGATCCCCTATCCAGACTTTTTCGCCTCGCCTCGTGCCAGTGGCCGATGCTGCAGCCCCGCCGTCGCCCTGTCGCCGGCGACCTCTTCTGAGCAATGGCCGCCGCCTCAGCGGGCGCCCAGAATCGCTGCGTCTTCGGTGCGGCCCCGCCCTTCTTTCTTACCCCCCTCGGCTTCCTTGGTATCTTCTTTGCCCGACTTGATCCGGAGGTCCGGAGCTTTCGATTTGATTGGGTGGCTGGTCTGGTGCGGGCTTACACGAGCAAAGCCGATTCCTTTCCATCGATTCGGCGTCGACTGCTGCAACCTTGTTCTTCGATTCGTCGTGGATTTTCCTTTGTTTTGGCGTAGTCGATGCGATTTTCGACGGAAGGAAGCGCATTTGGCTGGTTCTGGTGTTGGATTTGGAGTCTAATTTCATTTCATTTCAGTTGTGGTATGGTTTAGGGTTTACCGCTCTTATGCTTCCGTTGACCACATATTTTCTTGCGCCTTTGGATTTTCTTTTCCCTCAAAGAAAGGTAGCTTCTTTGCTTGGATTCTTTTGAATTTCGATGCCATTGTGCTCTTGCTCGCTAAATTTGTGTTGGTCAAATTGCTGCGGCATCTGTAGGTGGTGCGTTGGGGATTTAATTGACGCGGGTGTTGGTTCTTGAATTTGATTGCAGTTGGGAACATACCGTATGATGCGACGGAGGAGCAGCTTGTGCAGATTTGCGAGGAAGTCGGCCCCGTGGTCTCCTTCAGGTTTAATTGAACCGAGCAAACCCTAGAAGTTGTCTGTGCGGCACTAATACACAGGATACTAGTTGGTTAAGCTAATACGATTATGCAAATAAAGGATTTAGGATTAGATAGACATGTTTCAAAATAAGGAATTTGTTAGCCAGTGGTATGGAAATAATGTTTTCTATGATTTTTTTTGGAAAACAGTATTATACCGTGCAGCACTGATAATACGAATTGCTTTTATGGAAGTTGTGTGTGTGGCACTAGTACGCAGGATAGTTGGTTTGGCACTAGTACGCAGGATAGTTGGTTATGCAAATGCAGGATTTAGGATTTAGACATGTTTTTTGGATTGTAGGATTCACCAGTTACTGTCAAAATACCCATGTGCCTGCCTTCTGTTTATTCTCTTTCAAAATAAGGAATTTGTTAGCCAGTGGTATGGAGTATGGACAACTGCTTTCTATGAATTTTTTTAAAACAGCATTATGCTGTGCAACACTGAGAATACGAATTGCTTTTATAAAAGTTTGATGGCCTCATTGCACAGTGCTACTAAGATCTCAGAACTTAAGAGGTGAATGGTGGGTGGCTTGGGAGGTCGTGCTGCTTATAACTGACACCGCACACTGCTGCCTTTGGGGTTTGAGAAACATAGGATGTTGCATGATGATTAGGTGTCCTGTTATCCCTAATGTTATGGGAATTGCATTCTGAACTACACTTGTAAACTAATTCTTGATGGCAATTGGCAAATCATGGAAAATCCTAAAGCCGCGCCTTCTTGATACCGATATGTTTGATGGTATATGTATGTGTGCTGCTTCTTGATCACAATTACTGTTAAGTTAAATTTTGACTAAAAGTGGTTTTAATTTGGTGATGCTGAGTTAAACATCTTCTACTCCTGATTAGTTTTTCAACATTTGGTGAAGTTGATATGATGCTGTTGAGCTATGAGTTTGTTGCATACTGACTGCTCAAATGCTTGCAGATTGGTTATTGATAAAGAAACTGGAAAGCCTAAGGGTTATGGATTTTGTGAGTACAAAGATGAGGAGACTGCTCTAAGTGCACGTCGGAACCTTCAGGGTTATGAAATTAATGGTCGTCAGTTACGCGTTGATTTTGCTGAAAATGGGAGGAACACTGACAGAAATAGAGAAAAGGTTGAAGACCCTCAGTTTATTACTGTAGAAGAACCATATTTCTCACTTTGCAAGTCCTATGTTAAGAAGAAAGCTTGTATCGCTTTGGTTCCCATGAATGATAATAGTACTGCTTTCTCCAACTACCCTGTGTCTCCTGTTTCACTTTCTTACACAGCATGTGTATGTATGTACAGCTGCCTTACTGTACATACACACACCAGCTGTGTCTGCCAAACTAACTTGTGAAATTATCATTCTGGTACGGTGCATCATCTTTGGTATTGTGGTTCCAAAAATATCTCTGTTGTCTCATTTTTCTTTCATCCACGGAAGTAACGTGCCAAAGCTAGGCTTAACAAAAGCATATATCGTGATTGGAAGAGCTTCACTAGAACTGTGCTGAATATGTGAGGTTCTCTGCAAATAGCAAAGAAGAATAGTCTATAGAAGATGTATACTTGGCCAATGCATCTATAGCTGCATCTTTTGCGATGTGCTCAGCGAAAGGATTGGAACTATTAGTAAATTGATTGCCGAAACGATATATCCAATTGACCTTTTATGTATGTGCATAAGCACTTATAGTTTTCTTTTGGCTTGCTATTACATTAATGCCCTTTTCTTTCAAAATATTTGCTATGTCCTTACCTGCTATCGGCAGCCTTTGTATCTATCCCCACACCAGTTACTGATGCTGGTACATATGTGCCGTTTTTTGTTGCCAAAATGTCAGTGTACACACACAATAAAACACTGTGTTATCACAAGATTGATTTATAGAGTTATTTACATAAGGACACAACTTTTATGTTAATCTGGAGGTCATCGTGAAATAATCTTGCATGGTGCAACTACTTGCAGAACACTGATTTTCACTATCCTGTTCTATCAGCTTTGCATATTGGAAATTAAGTAGCTTCAACACAGACATGGAGTTAGTGCATGCATATTTTGTGAATGAACAGTATAGAATCTCAACCAATCGAAATTGATTTGGTTTTAAACTTTCAGTAAAAGCAACTATTGACTTATTCTGGATACATTTATGAATTGCAGGGTCGTGGAGGACCAGGAATGGCATCTAGTGTTGGTTGGTCTCATTTTCTTGATCATCATCTAATCTATGTGCATAGTTTTAAATTTCCTAACCTGCCGATTTTATGTTGGTGGATGATAACATTAATGTCTTGATGGAATCCTGCAGACGCTCAGAAACAATTAACTGGGACTTCCGTTGTAGGAGACACCAGCCTTCATCAGCCTGTTGGTCTTCCACCGGCAATACATGCTGCATCTGTGATGGCTGGTGTTCTTGGAGGAGCTCAAACTGCAAATGTGCAAAACGGTTTACCTGTCCAATATGGCCTTGGAAACGACCCTCTTACTCATTATTTGGCCAGAATGTCAAGGCATCAGTTGTATGAAATCATGTCCGAATTGAAGGTTATCTTTAAATCTCAAGCACTTTAATTTCTTGAAGATCACAAATTGCCAGCACTAATTGTTTTAATGATTTTTCATGACAGTCCCTTGCTACTCAAAATAAGAGCCTTGCCAAAAATCTGCTGCAAGAAATTCCACAGCTTCCAAAGGCCCTATTTCAGGTTAGCTTTTGCTAATAGTAATTGGGCAATTAATCATTTGCTTATTCGTTGTTACTGTTATTTTGTACTTGGTCTAAGTTTTTGTGTTAAATGTATTTCTTAGGTCGTGGAGTCCGTATGAGTTCCTTTTTTATCAACCAAAATCTGTGCCTATTTTTTGGTTACACTTCATTTTTCTTTAGACATTTTGTCCACCTTTTTGTAATAGAACTTTAATCAGTCCACATGTTTTATTTTTACTAATCTACATTGAAGTTTTCTTGTTCCAAATGTTTACTCTGCATATCCTGATTCTGGTTCTTAGAACATTGGTATGATTGATGGTTGTCTTGTGCTCCCGGAAGGCACAAAAATCAGGTTCCTTGATTTTATTTAACAGTTTGGCTTATCTGTATGTCTGATATTAAAGTTTGGCATGTTCACCTGGAGCTCCATTTTTGAAAAAGATGGGAGTTGACTTCCCCTACTCTTTGTTTCTTGTGTTTTGTGTTGCAATGAAAGAAGCTTGTTTTGAAATTCTTTTGTCCATCATTCACTCGTTGCTCTAGAATGGAAGTTTATAACCTCATGAAGTTTCCCTTATGCAGGCACAAATAATGCTCGGTATGGTGACACCTCAGATGGTATGCTCTGATTTTATTTTGAGTTTGAGGCACCCAATGTTTTCTTATATTCTGTACAGATAATCTATGTTTTGTTCAAATCACAGATGCAAATGGCAAAGAGCCAACAGCCCTCTAGCTCCTTGGCAAAATCTTCATCTCACCTCAATGAACCATTTCCACAGCCAGATGCTATGATGCCAATTATTCCAAGAGTGTCTGTGAATTTGCCAGCCAATATACCATCAAACCCTACTATCCTGCAGGGACCAACTTCACCACCGCATAATTTTCCTCAGTATCAGCACTCGTCCCAGCCTCCAGTCAAAATGTTTCCACATGAACATCAGTCTGGGGTGGTCGCACATCCTCCAATGCTATCTCAGCCCCTCGGCACCTCTTCCAGTGTTCCTACTCAACCCCTTGCAACCTCAGGAGGCTTGATATCGCAAGTTCAGCCCCCATTTATGCCACAGCACCCGAGACCACCAGTTATTCCAGCCAGTGTACAGCAGCTACCTTTGACCCATCCTCATCTCCCCCAGGTATTTTTCTTCACTCTTGAAAGAGCTTATTGTAATTCACCAAGGATGTGTTAATTTTATGTAGCAAGCCAAAGTTTGTGATGAATCATCTTTATCAGGTCTCCTAATGTACAGAACTCTTGTAAACTATGAAATTGAATTGTCAAACTACCTAGTACAGTTAATTGACTATGTGTCTACGCTTGGTTATGCCCATAGATGAACTGAATTGTTCTTTTCAAGTTATTTCGTGCAGTCTGTATAGACAAGAATACAAGATGCACTTTTCATTTTCATATCCACAGGCCAACTCAATAATGTCCAATTACAGGTTGCTGCTGCACCTGAGATACAACCAAAGGAAATGAGATTGCCTGATCAAGCAAGTCATCTGGCAGAGTTAACTCATCCTTCAAAATTGCGAAAATTGGAGGATGGAACATCCACGCCTGGAATTGTAAACAACAGTCCTGCTGTTTATTCCACTCCATCCCAAGTAGTGGTCCCTAGTGGACCATCAGGGAGCTATAGTTCTGGTGCTGTTAGCTTTCAGCAACCAGAGAATGAAGTGCCTCAGGTAATCCCCTTTAATTTAATTGGCATGTTTTCTGTTATTTTATTCTACCTGTTTAGATTTTAATTTTCCAATCAGGGAGACTGGTAAGCATATAAAAAATCTGACCTATCGAAATACCTGGTATCATTTCTGTGGAATTAAATTGAATCGATGCACAAAGTTTCTGAACGACTATCATAATTTTCATGCGTTCACAAATCCAATTCTGCTCACTCTGCTGCAGCTCACACCCGACGTTGAGTCAGCTCTTCTGCAGCAAGTCTTGCAACTGACACCTGAGCAGGTGAGTTCATTGCCAGTAGAGCAGCAGCAGCAGGTGATTCAGCTTCAAAAGATGCTATCAGCTGGTAATTAGCTCCGAGTAGCGCAACAAAAATTAATGTTACTTAAGTTACAATGGACACCATGGCAAAAAGTGAAGAAACTGGACGTGACCATCGATTTGTTGAGCCATCACGCCTGTAACTTCTCAACATTGTTGGCACCTCAGGGCCATAAGTTTTGCACCTGATTATTCATCTGACATTCTTTGTACGGTTGGGGATAAAAATGTGATGGGAAAAGATGTTGTGAAGAAAGGCTTTTATTGTCCCATCACTTCTGTAACATTATAGAAAAGAATAATCTATATCCAGAGAAGCGAGGCGCATCTGTGTTGCCATATGGTTTGTAGCATCAGATTTTTTCGTCTTCAAAACAAACTGAAAGCTGGTGCAGAGAGGCACTGGATGTATGCATGATGAAACTCTAAATTTGTTATCTTGCTGTAGTGGATTCCTCTCTTTCTTGTTTTATGCCTGTTTCGAAGTTCTCTGCTCGTAACGACGTTGTATTGGTGCTGCTTGTTGTAATCTATTTTATTGCGATTTGCAATAGTTCATGATAGAAACATAACATGATGCACTGATATATCTGTGAGTTCCTTATCATCATACATAACACATCATCCACTAGTCTAGAGCTAGAACACCTAGGCTTAAGGGGTTAGGGTGACTTACGGTCACCGATGAACGCCATTTGAGCGAAGACCTCGTGTCTGCGTGATGCAGGCGTGGGGACAAGTCGGTGCAGATCGGGATGTCGCCGGGGTACGGAGAGTTGCCAGAGGAGTCCTGCAGAGGCGGCGGCGACGACCTTCCCGTTGCTAGCAGTGCGCAATAGATCGGGTATCACTTAGGGTTTGTTCGGGGTGTTGAACTCTCACGGGAATGACGTCATGCACGGGAGAGGCCGGAACCCTTCTTTATATTACGCTGTTGCAACAGGGGACCGTAACCATGAGTTGGTTAGGCACCCCTAATCAGGGCGCTGAAAATCAGTGAGACGTGGGTTTCCCACGTCTCCCTCTCTTCGGCAGTTTTGCCTGAGATAAAAAACTAACATTCCCCCCTTGATCGTAAGGCTAAACATCATAAGCCCTCTCTCAATAAAAGTTCACACCAAAGTAATGCGTCACAACAGTCAATTATGTACCGCTGGACAATCAATACTTATAGTGCTCCTTTCTATATCGATCGGATAACATAATACTTTATGGGAGTTGGTTACTTTATATGGTCCTCTTATTCCAGGATCACAGGCTCTCCAATAAACTCATGCCGGCAACATGATCACGAAAAATATTGGGTGGTAAGCCTTTTGTGAGCGGATCCGCAAGCATAAATTTAGTTCCAATATGCTCAAGCTTAATTGTTTGATCCTGGACTCTATCTTTCACAACATGATACTTTATGTCAACGTGCTTGGCAGCTGCACTCGACTTGTTGTTACTCGAATAGAAAACTGCGGGTTGATTGTCGCAGTACAAAATGAGTGGTCTAGAAATGCTGTCTACCACTCTCAATCTCGGGATAAAGTTCTTAAGCCATATAGCCTGCCCGGTAGCCTCATAACATGCCACAAATTCAGCTGCATTGTCGACGATGCGATGGCGTTTGCTTTACACTTTTCCATGAAATTGCTGCTCCTGCGAGGGTGAAAATATAACCTGATGTGAACTTCTTAGTGTCTTTACACCCCGCAAAATTAGCATCAGAATAACCGACAACCTCAAGGTTATCGCTTTTTCTATATGTGAGCATATGACCTTTAGTGCCTTGCATATAGCGCATGACTTTCTTAATGGCTTTCCAGTGATCCGGTCCTAGATTTGGTGATATCGCCAAGCATCCGGTAACAAAAGCTAAATCGGTAGCGTACATACTTGAGCATACATAATACTTCCGCCGATGAAGCGTAAGGTATAGCCTTCATCTGATCAGATTCATAGTCATTCTTTGGGCATTGAAATTTCCCAAATTTATCGCCCTTAACAATAGGAGCAGGCGAGGCAGAGCATTTATGCATATTGTATATCCTTAGTACTCTGTCAATGTATGCCTTTTGTGATAAACCTAATGTTCCTTTGGACCTATCTCGGTGAATTTCAATACCAAGAACATAAGATGCTTCACCGAGATCCTTCATGTCAAAATTGGACGAGAGAAATTTCTTAATTTCCCGCAGCATGTCCACACTGCTGCTGGCCAATAATATATCGTCCACATAAAGGATTAAGAAGGTATAATTACTTCCCCTGAACTTAACATATGTACAATTATCAACATCATTCTCCTTAAATCCAAATTTTCTTATGACTTCGTCAAACTTAAGGTACCATTGCCTAGAAGCTTGCTTCAGGTCATATATGGATTTTCTTAGCTTGCATCCCAAATGTTCCTCGCCTTCCACAACAAAACCTTCCGGTTGTGTCATGTAAACATCCTCATACAAGTCTTCATTCAGGAATGCAGTCTTAACGTCCATTTGGTGCAACTCTAAATCAAAATGTGCTGTGAGCGCCATTATGATTCTAAATGAATCTTTGGTTGAGAAAGGCGAAAAGGTTTCATTATAGTCAATGCCTTCTCTCTGTGTAAACCCTTTCGCTACAAGTCTCGCCTTAAACCTTTCGACATTCCCTTTGGAGTCACGTTTTGTTTTGTAGACCCATTTGCAGCCTACTGTTTTGGCTCCATTAGGAATTTTCACTAAGTCCCATACACCATTATCGCCCATAGACTTAATTTTATCTTTCATGGCATCTAGCCACTTGGATGAATCCTTACTCTTCATAGCTTCCTTATAAGAGCTAGGATCATTCACCTTCCCAAGATCATCCTCATTCAAGTAAACCTCATAATCACTTGGGATAGCAGATCTTCTCACTCGTCCTGATCTCTTGACAGGTTCATTAGCAGGCTCATTAGGCTGTTCATTAATTGTCACAGAGGGCTGTGAAGGCTCATCATTAGGTGCCGCACTTGTACTTTCAGAGCCCTCAACAGAAGGAGTAGCCACAGAATTAACTGGAGACGCAACAGGAGTTGCAACTACAGGATCAACTGCGGGCACAACCAGTTGGGGCATAGGAAAATCAGTCTGTCGGATTAGCGGTGAAGCAGCATAAATCCGCTTCTCCTCAAGATCAATTTTCCTAGGCTCCAAGTCGCCACTGATGCCATCATTTTCCAAGAACACAGCGTGCCTTGTCTCTACAAATTTTGTGGTACGATCTGGACAATAGAATCTGTACCCTTTAGACCTATCAGGGTAACCAATAAAATGGCAACTCACAGTCTTGGGATCTAATTTCTCAATTTGTGGGTTAAATACTTTAGCTTCAGTTGCACAACCCCACACATGGAGGTAGTTCAAACTTGGTTTTCTCCCAGTCCATAATTCATAAGGTGTTTTAGGCAGCGATTTCTGGGAACCCGATTTAGTATGTGTGCTGCGGTCTTTAATGCTTCCATCCATAACTTTACTGGTAAAGTGGAGTAACTCAACATACTTCGAACCATGTCCATAAGTGTGCGGTTTCTTCTTTCCGCTACTCCATTTTGCTGGGGATCATCAGGCATTGAGTACTGGGCGACTATACCATTTTCTTATAGGAACCTGGCAAACGGACCAGGAATCTGCCCATAAGTTGCGTGTTGCCCATAATACTCTCCCCCCACGATCCGAGCGCACTACTTTAATCTTTAGATTGTGCTGATTTTCGACTTCAGCCTTAAATATCTTAAATTTATCAAGTGCTTTCGATCTTTCTTTAATAGGATAGATATAGCCATAACGTGAGTAATCATCAGTGAACGTAATGAAAGAATCA
This sequence comes from Dendrocalamus sinicus, assembly GCA_036346575.1. NCBI lineage: Eukaryota > Viridiplantae > Streptophyta > Magnoliopsida > Poales > Poaceae > Dendrocalamus > Dendrocalamus sinicus. The sequence continues at coordinate 2,949,093 of CM070671.1, forward strand.
TAACCATCCACTGATGTCACAGGGAAAGGACCACATATGTCAGTATGAATTAATTCTAAAATCCCTGTGCTTCGAGTAGCACCTTTCTTTATTTGCTTTACATACTTGCCTTTGATACAATCAAGGCAATGATCATCCGAATAATTAAAGTCTAAAGGGTGGAGAATTTCATCTTTAATGAGACGTTCAATTCTCCCCCTCGAAATGTGGCCTAAACGACAGTGCCACAATTTCGATGAAGTCTCAACAATTCGCTTGCGCTTTTTATTCACATCACATACATTCATGGATATAGGAGAATCTTGCAGGGATAACATATAAAGCTTGTCGTGTCGGATGGCACGACCAACATTATCATTATTAAAATAAATCAAACACATTCCGTGTCCAAAATTACAAGAATATCCATCATTATCTAATAATGAAATGGAAATTAAGTTTCTTCTCATCGAGGGAACATAAAGAACATCATTAAGTTTCATTACAAAACCATTATTCAAAACTAAAGAAACCGATCCAATAGCTTGAATTTCGGCTTCCATCCCATTAGCCACTCTTAGGCTTCTTTCCCCTCTGAGACTTCTCAACATGTGGAATCCCTGCAAGGAATTCGTAACGTGCACAGTGACACCAAAATCAATCCACCAAGAATTTATAGGAAAATCAGCATAAAATGCTTCATCAACAAAAGTAATTTCATAAGTACCTTTCTTGGCGAGCCATTTCAGCCATCTAGGACAATCATCTTTGAAGTGGTCCTTCAACTGACAAAAATAGCACTCATCACTTTTCTTCTGTCCATTTGAGCTCCCAGGACCTGAAGCGTTTTTAGGCGCCTTAGGATCTTTGTGGGTCTTGTGACTTCTGTGGCCACGATAAGGGAATAGGCTTGCTCCTTCTTTCCCTTTCCTTTATAGCCACCTCTATTTCTAGAGGGACCAGCTTTATTTGAGGAGCCGACTTGATTCACAAAATCAGTAGCCCCCTCAGCTTTGAGCCTTTCTTCCTCCTGAGAAACATAGCGATCAACTCGCTCATGGTACACTTGTCCTTAATGGTGTTATAGTTCAACTTGAAAGTTTGAAATTGCTTAAGAAGAGACATCATAATGTAATGGACAACGAAACCATCGGAAATTGCCATGTCCATTGTCTTAAGTCTGGTATCAATATTGATTATGGTCATAATGTGCTCACGGACATTTCCAGTACCATTGTACTTAGTGTTCATGAGCCTGTGCATCAGTGTGGTAGCATAAACTTTAGAGGACCCCTTAAAGTGATTCTCGATGGAGGACAAATAGTCCTTCACCCTTTCTTTTTCAGGGATTGCTCCCCTTATGGCTTCACTGATGGAGTTCTTCATTACAGTAAGAGAAACGCAGTTAGACCGCTCCCACTTCTCAGCATAAATTTTATACTCCTTCATTTTATCATCAAAATTGTCCTCCTCTTCCGCAGGAGCGACAGGCTCATCGAACCTGAACGCGTAGTCCAGATCCAAGAGCTGAAAAGTCGTCATAAGTGTAAATTTTCATTTCTGGAAGTTACTGCCGTTAAGTGGCTCAATAGCATTAACTTGAGCAGAAACAGAAGCAGCTGAAAAATTATAAAATTTACATTAGGAAAGCGCATAATTAATTTGCATGAAAAGTTAACCTCACGTTGGTGTGATTAACAACATGCTCATAAGAATTTTTCGCATCACCGTTGGGCAGAAGCGAAAAATTTAACATAATTTATATCATTCAATTACAATTAACGTTGGTCAAAGAGTAATAGCATGAAAAAAATAGACATAATAAAAAAAATATAATTGATAACATGCAATTACAATTAACGTTGGTCCAAAAGTAATAGCATGTAAAATTAAAACATAACCCTCCAATTGAATTTCTCGTTGGTTCCATTCAATTTGAGGCATAACATTACGCAGCGGAAAAGAGCATAATATCTTCAGCAGCATAAATACATTATTCAGTAATAATTTCATGAGAGACATCAAACAATCATTAATTAAACATTAGGTATATCATAAATATATGAAATATACACTGAAAGTAAAACCCAACATCCTGAGGTATATACCATAAGTCAATTTCATGTATATATATATACCTAAATATATGCATGAAATATATATGCTGAATTACATAAAATTGTGAGCTCCTGGGTCGGAAAATCCAACAGCCATCCCCTTTCTCCCGGCCTGCATTACCCGCGCTCGGGACCCAAAAACGCGCACGGCCCAAAAATCCCGCACAGGGCCCACTCGCACGCTCGGCCTAAAAAAACGCAGCCAGTCCAAAACACACCCGCACGGCCCAAAATGCTGCCCCCTCAACCTCATGTGCGCCGTCGGATCAGATCCAATGGCCATGCGTGTGGGCGGCGGGAATAAGTCCCAAAACATCTTAACCTAGCTTCATTTCCACCGCCCAACCGGAAAAACGGATCGAAGCGGCGCGGCTTCGATGGTGGCGCACTCGCGACGCAGGCTGCGAGGCGAGAGCGCGGCGCGCGGCGCACGCCGCGCGAGCACCTGAGCAGCGCGCGCGCGCGCGCGCAACGAGACGGCGGCGCCATCGGTTCCCGAGCAGAGGCGGAGCGGCGGCTCCCCAAGGCGTCGGCGGCGGCGCAGCGGCCGAAGAAGCCGTGAGTCCAAAACCCCCCCTTTTTTGTTCTTTTTGCCGCAGATCCGAGGGGTTCAATTTTGGGGATTTAGGGTTCGGGTGGGGAATCTTTAGGGTATTTCTCATTAGGGTTTTGCATTAGGATTTTGCCAGTCAAACTTGAATCATCTCCTTCTATATGCTGGCCGAACCATTAATCAAAAACATCATCAAATAAAACCTTAATCTAAAACTTAACCGAGCACATCAGGGGCTAGGGTTCTAGGAAAGACTAGAGGGCTCTGATACCAAATGTGAGTTACTTATCATCATGCATAACACATCATCCATTAGTCTAGAGCTAGAACACCTAGGCTTAAGGGGTTAGGGTGACTTACGGTCACCGATGAACGCCATTTGAGCGAAGACCTCGTGCCTGCGTGATGCAGGCGTGGGGACGAGTCGGTGCAGATCGGGATGTCGCCGGGGTACGGAGAGTTGCCAGAGGAGTCCTGCAAAGGCGGCGGCGACGACCTTCCTGTTGCTAGCAGCGCGCAATAGATCGGGTATCACTTAGGGTTTGTTCGGGGTGTTGAACTCTCACGGGAACGACGTCATGCACGGGAGAGGCCGGAACCCTTCTTTATATTGCGCTGTTGCAACGGGGGACCGTAACCATGAGTTGGTTAGGCACCCCCGATCAGGGCGCTGAAAATCAGTACGTCTCCCTCTCTTCGGCAGTTTTGCCTGAGATCAAAAACTAACAATATCAAGATATTATTAAGAAGCCCGTTCTACAGCTCCGTTTGGCATCGCGGTAGTTTTTCAAAAGCATTTTTTAGATTTACGTATAGAACTAAATGGAAGCATCTTTCTAGGGCATAACAGCAAAATAAATCTAGTTGGTAAATCTGTCAATAGATAAGTAGATTGCATAACATTGTGCAGCACAGGCTCATGTGATGCAATGTAAATGTGTTACATGAGATGCTAAATTAACTGAATCTCAACCTTAAAAGGAGAAATTCGTCTGTTCGCTTGCTACTGCACTGCTTGGCATGCTAGCGTGGAATGGTTGTGAATTAAAAATGTCTAGGATGGAACGAAATGATCGCATGACAACAAGCATACAAAACCTCGTAAGCGCACCATCGTACGTGAACCTTGGGGCCTATTCTTTTTAATTGATGCTTATGGATTTTGCCTGTGGCTTGTGGTTTTTAGATTGTTTATGTGAAAGATTACAAAGTAACAGAAACTCACGTGTGGTTTTTACCGATATAAATGAAGTCAGTATAGTATATATTATAATTAACTAGTAGATTCTATTTTAAAAAGATACTATGTTTAAAAGCTAATTACTGTAGAAAAGCTGAAAAACAACTTTTAAAAACTAAAAAGAATTGGGCTTAACGACAACTTACATTTGCCTGAGCTCCTGCAGGTAGGGGTGGATATCGAGCTGGCTCGACTCGGCTCGGCTCGGCTCGGTAAGGCTCGTTAACGTAACGGCTCGGCTCGGCTCGTTAAGGTAACGAGCTAAAAAGCAGGCTTGGCTCGGCTCGGTGGAAAGCTCGGGCTCGGCTCGATAGGCTCGTTAGGCTCGTTAATACAAAATACATATTTTGATTGCAATTATACAAACATATGAAAGAAACAGATCATATTGCATTATGCTTTTACATACATACATTGCATATACGAACAGATCAGCAAGTAAAATGCAAGCAAATTCCATTATGCTTTTACACCCAAGATTAGCTCAAAATGCAAGCAAAATCACATCATCTCAACTTTTAAGTGCAGATTGCAGAAGCAGAACTGATCGGCAGAAGCAGCAGGACATATTGCATTGCAGAAGCAGCAGAATAGATCAGTATTTGCAGCAGAACAAATTACAGAAGCAGCAGAACAGATCGGCTACATATACAACATACATCAAGTTTGTACAACATACAGCAAGTTTCCAAAACTACATACAACATACAGAACAGAACAGAACATATAATCAACATACAAGATGGATGGTATCACAAAATTGGACAACATACAATCAACATCCAAGATACTTTACCGAGGCTGCAGGGGTCGGAGCTGCCGGTGGCCGTGGACAGGGGTTGGGGAGGAGGTTCACCACTGGGGTCGATGCGGACGCAGAGGCGGAGCCGGACCCAGAGGCGGAGGACCTCCTCCCTCCGCAGTTCTTTGACGACGGCGATTTCTAGGGTTGAGATGGCGGGGATATTCTCGGGTTGAGGGAGCGGGGGGTGGAGGCTGAGGCGAGGAGGAGGGGGGGGCGCGCGCGGTCGGTGTGTGAGCGGTCGGGGCCGGTGGTCGGTGACGGCAATTCCTAGGGTTGAGACGGCGGGGATTTTCTTGGGTTGAGGGAGCGGGGGGTGGAGGCTGAGGCGAGGAGGAGGGGAGGGGCCAGCGCCGGCGGTCGGTGACGGAGCGGTCGGTGCCGGCGGTCGGTGACGGCGATTTCTAGGGTTGGGACTTGGGATGCGGAGGAGGCGAGGAGGAGGGGAGGGGCCGGCGGACCGTCGTGGCGGCGCTGGATCTAGGGTTGAGTGCGCCGGATCTAGGGGATCGGGGATCGGAGATTTGGAAGGGGATCGGCCGATCGGGGCTCTGTGCTGCGGAGTGCGGACCTGCGGTGTCGGTGGCTCGGTGCGGTGTCTTCACTCGCGTCACGCAGATGGCTGAGATGGGCCGCCGACCGCCCGAGACACTGCCGTGTGACCGAGCTAAACGAGCCCTACGAGCGGCTCGTGAGCCGGCTCGGGCTCGGCTCGTTAAGCAGCCGAGCTAAACTTCTGGCTCGGCTCGGCTCGTTAATGCCACGAGCCGAGCCGAGTCGAGCCGAGCCTGTATCGAGCTGAGCCGAGCCACGAGCCTCGAGCCATATGTCCACCCCTACCTGCAGGGCTACCGATGGCGATAAGGGCTACAGTTTCCATCCCCCCCAAAAGGAAAAAAATAACTAGTACATTTGATTTGCTAACATATTACATATGGTACAACTGCTAGAACTCCTCTCATCACAGGTACAACGAATTGGCAACACATGATACCCCGGCGTAAGCTGTCACTCGCCGCTCCAAACTTGTTCGCAAGGTTAACCCTCCCAACGTCTTGAGCAACAGCTTTCAAGTGACGAGGGAAATCAATTTCGGTCGAAATTCGGTGAAAATCGGTTTTCTCGGCTCAATCTAAAAAAACCCAATTTGATCAAAATTTTCAACCCGTTTTGAATTTTTCGGCCCATTCACCCACCGTTCCATCATCCATCTTCAACTACCCTCGTTCCGGTCGGCCCATCATCCATCTCTCTCTCTCTCTCTTATCTCCATCTCTCTCGATCCCACTTACTATCCGTCCAGATATAAAACAAGTTTAGAGTTTTAGATTTTAAAATACCATTTCTAGTTTCTTAAATACCAATCACTTCCTTCCTGTGCCTGTCCAAACCAAGTTTTTCATATTTAAAATGATGACAGGGTAATTCAATACCCTTGTGTATTTAAGCAAGGCTAAATATGGCACTTAGATATGAACTTATCAACTAGTAGGTATACCATTTATTCTAGGGCCACAATGATTATGTCAAAAGTCAAAGGATGGAATTTACTAGCACAATTATTAACAAGACATTAATTACTAGCTAGTAGTAATATAATTTGCTTAATGAAGTAAGCATGCAATTTAATAATTTAACACAATATACTTTGCATTCAAAAGGTAGGCGTAATATGATCAAAGTGATCCCTTGCCAGTCCTGGTCTTTATCTTTATTTGGATCTTAATCACACTTGAACTATTGCTTCTTCGAGGCTCCAAATTCTAATTACATGAAAAACAACTGAATCCAAATAACTCCAAAAATCCAAAAAAATCTGAATGAACTCAATTAATTTTTATTATGATTAAGTTTGTGATATGAGACAAGGTTTAGTGAGTGCAAGACGTAGACAAGGTCAACGAAGTATGAGCGAAGGGGAAATGACATGGAGAATCTACCAGGGAAGAATATCATGGAATGATCAAGGAGGATAAATGGATATAGGAGAGTGTGGAACATGTTTTGGTTTACATCTTCTTCTCCGACGTGTGTGGTTTTGATGAAGCTCACTGGATTCAACCAGTGCGCACGAGGCCAAGGCAGCAGCTGGCGCGGGCGCGGTGGGCTGTTGAGCTTGGTTTGGCTCAAGGAGGAAGAAGATGGAGGGGAGTTGGGAAAGATGGTGAGGGATGCAAGAGGAATGGCTCAAGTGGTTTTTTATAGCCATGCGGAGGGGAGTTGGTGTTGCACGAGTGTAATTCATGGCGGGGGCCATGGTAACGTGCGTGACGTGTATCGAGCGTGCGGGCTCGAGCGGCGAGGTAGAGTGATAAGCGGAGCGTGTGCGCACGAGATGGGCCAAGGTGCGCGGCGAGTTTTTGGGGCTAAGCGTTGGCACGGCTGTCATGGCAGGGGCACTGGCGCGCGTGAAGTGACAACGAGGTAATAAGTGTAGTTGGCAGCAGTGGCGCGATGTGGGCGTGGTATGCGTGCACGGGGCATCATGGCGCCAAGGCAAGTTAGGTTGAGGCGACGCAATTGGGCCAAAGAGAGAGAAGGAAGGAGAGAAGGGGAGGGAGATGGGCTGGGCACGACTTGGTCAGAGAAAGAAAACGAAGGAGAAATGGGCCAGGATTGGGCCAGGGAAAGGAAAGAAGAAATGGGCCAAGCCCAACTTGATTTTCCAGATTTTTTATTTGAATTTGATTTTGGTTTGAATTTGAGTTCCGCATTTGAATTTCATTATTCTTGCTGCTTTCAACTTCTCAAGAATTTATCCTAGTTTTAATATTTTGCTAATCTTTTATTGTTATTGTTTATATTTACCGTGTGTCTCTCCTTGTATTAATTTGTATAACACAAATCCCAGAAGGACCCAAATAAATTCCAGAAAATCTAAATAACAACAAAATACGTAAAAATGTTTAAATTTTTTTATATATCCAAATTTTAGAATGTTATTGACGAGCCGGCGGCTGTGGCGGGCAAGGTCCCGGCGCTCATCATGTTCGGCGACTCCACGGTTGACACGGGCAACAACAACTACATCTCCACGGTCGTCAAGGGCGACTTAGCGCCCTACGGCCGCGATCGCCGGCTGCGCAGCGGCTCCGGCAGCAGCCAGCCCACGGGCCGGTTCTCCAACGGCCGCCTCGCCGTCGACTTCATCTCCGAGGCGTGGGACTTCATCTCCGAGCCTCCGAGGCGTTCAGGCTGCCGCCGCTCGTCCCACCGTACCTCGCCCCGACCGCCAACATGATCAGCCTCGCCGCCGGCGCCTGCTTCGCCTCCGCGGTTACATGATTCGACTCAGATACCTAATTTGTACACAATCTCTTCCTTCGCATATATGAGTCACACACAACAGTAACACTTTTAGCCCTATAAATTCTTAGTTCCTTGATATATCACAATATGCCAACTGCCAAGCTGTATACAGTGGAATGTCTGATTTCCTTGAGATATATCCGTCAATCACTGCAGCTGCTGCAAAAGTTCAAGCCAAGGAAGACGAACAAGAAGACTGCTGGGGCAGATACAGGGCGCTGTTATGAACTTCCAGAATCCAGAGGGATGATGACGTGGACCCTCCAGGAGAGGCAGCTGCATAGAGGGATCGATGGTTAAGATGGCGTGGACCTGGAATCTACTGGTAGCTGCTTGCTAATTATGTGAACATAGGCTTTCTGACCATGTGGTCCCTTTTCTATTGTACTAGATTTCATTCATGCATGGTTTGCCATAATGAACGAAGGATACAACGTCAGCTTGAAGCTAAGATGATTTCGGTCGAGTCATTACCAAAAGTTATTTATGGGGATTAAGAAGGAAGTAATGCATGGAATCTGTATTAATTAGCTATATTGGTTTGTTCAGTCAACTCATTGTTAATACAGGGCCATGAAGAAGTGAACGGCGATACATGAAGTATGAGAGATCAATTACTACATAAACATGGTAGCAAGAATGCCTCTTTGCACGAAATGCACAAAAGCAGCTCGTCAATCATGTTGAGCACTTGCGCTCTCTGGCCACTAGATGTGTGGTAATGAAGCTGACGTTCTGCTTCTCCATGCTGAAATCTTGAAGGATTAACGGTCCTAGCCATGAGCAATGACAACATTTTTGGTTAAGGAAAAAAAAATTCAAAATCATCCGAGAAATCCGATATTTGAAAATTTTAAAAAAGTTTTTGAAAAAAAATTCGGTCAAAAAATTTAAAAATGCAGTTTGAATTAAAAAACTTCAAAGAAATTTTAAACATCAGCGCTGCTTACCAGTCCCTTGTCAGTGTACGCCTATCCATCTCTTGCCGGTGGCTGCATCCGCTCTATAGCCATCTCTCTTGCCTCTTGCCGGCGCCACCTCCCCTTCAATAACGCTATCGGATTCACTTTCCATGCAGTCGCCGCTGGTCGATTTTGAAGGATGTGGATAGGGGAATTTGAGAGAGAGAGAGAGAGAGAGAGAGAGAGAGAGTGAGATTGAGTCATTTCTTTTTCGGTCGTGAAGATGGGGGACAATAGAGAGAACGCGAAGGATGGGGAAGGAGTCGACTTAGGGGGCCGACGCCATGGGTGGACCCAGTCCAATTAATGGGTATTCAATCGAATACCCAAAATTTTTAGTAAAAAACCATTATATATAAGGTATAATACATATGCATACTAGTAGTTGGGCTAAATTTACTCTGTTCACACCCAGTTAACCCAAATTGATGCCAGATCCTTTTGGCCCATTTCCCCCTCCCATTAACACTGGTTCAGACCCACTGTCATCCTGTTCATACCCAATTGTGAGACCGTGTCTCATTCAGTCTCTCATCTCTTCATCTAACGTCTGATCGTCTCTCCATCTCTCGGCACTCGGCTAGTGCCTAGTAGCGGTGGGTGTATGTGCCCCTGGTTCTAGTCTTCTAGAGGTGGTGTAGGTGGCAAGGGGGCTGGAGGCTGCGCAGGTGGCAGGAGCACTGGAGGCCGGAGTGGCCACCGACCAAGCAGGTACTGCCGCACTACAGGCCTGCAGCATTAGGGCAGGTTCATCCTCTTCGACCCGACGACCTCCATGATGTAGAATCTAGATGCATAGATGGTAGATCTGCTCTGCTTGTGTGCCCCTCGAGTTTGTAGTTTTGTATTTCCGAGTTAAGTGGATGATAGATCCGTGGATGACTGAATGGATGTGGATTTAGCATATGTTTCTTCTTTGTTTCACTTTTGGTGCTTACATCTTGTTTAGATGTGGTGGATTACTAGATTTGGCTTAGTTATCTCTAAATTAGTAGTTATGCCTTATGAATTGAAATCCATGTTCTCCACATCTTTAAGTCTGAGTAGCCTATATATATGTCAAGTATTTCAGAGGTGTGAGCTACTGAGTTTTATGTCATGCTTTTATTTAAGCTCTTTGCTGTGAATCTGTGAAATAAGATCCTTAACAGTAGACGAATTATTGCTTATGAATTATTGAAATATATATTCTCCACCTCTTACATGTGATTATGTGAACAAATACCAAGTATTTCACAAGTGTGAACAAATAGTTTCAAGTTGATTTTCACTATCCTAATGTGAATAGTAAATATAGATAGTTTCAGAAGAGACAATAAGAGCTAAGTGGAATTGCATATTAGTGGAACTAATTGTACTCTTTCAATCAGTTTGTGATTTTTAATTTCTTTATATTATTTGAGACATTGTCTCTAGTATGAAAATTTGTATTTTAATTTTTGTTATTGTGGACTTTTATATTTTTTATTGGATAATATTTTTGCAACTTTCAATATTCATCCTAAAATTCCTGGATCCGCCCCTGGCCGACGCTGTCTTGTGTTGTACCAGTAGTAACCCGTTTAGGCTGGGCGATAATTTCAAATCGGACCGAATTGGGTTTTTTTGGGCTAGGCTAAGAAAACTGAATTGGGTTGTTTTTTTGGGCTTGCTTCTTGCTGTTGCGCTTCGTCGTTTGCTTCCGGCCGTACCGAAACTTCTCGGGAGGTACAGTATTTCTGTTTGGCGATTTTGCTCGTGAGTCCGAGTCCGACTAGGAATCAGCTCCCTCCTCCTCGATGCGTCTATATTAACGCAACATTGCTCGACGAAAACCAGACGATTCCGGCAAGAAGCCTCGACTCGATCAAGAAACCAAGACGAGCTCGACGAAAACCAAACCGATTCGATCCTAGCGAGCAAGCGCGGAGCAGAGCAGGGGATGGAGGCGTCGAGGTTCGGCTTCGGCGACGCGTCGTCCGGCTACAAGTTCGACCCCACCGACGCCGACATCGTCGCCTCGTACCTCCTCCCGCGCGCGCTCGGCCTCCGCCACCCCTACGAGCACGCCATCATCGACGACGACCCGACCAGCCTCCCGCCGTGGGAGCTCCTGCGCAAGCACGGCCACGCCGACAGCCGCCACGCCTTCTTCTTCGGCCCCGCCGCGGACAGAACTAAGAACGCCGGCCGTAAGAACCGCGCCGTAGCCGGCGGCGGCACGTGGCGCGGCCAGAAGGGCGTCGACGAGAGCCTCACCCTGCTAAGCCCCGACGGCCGCGAGCAGGACATCAAGTACAAGCGTTACAACCTCACCTACTACCGCGACGGCAAGCGGGGCACCACCGGCTGGGTCATGCACGAGTACGAGATCACCTCGCCGCCGCTCCCGGGCATCGTGCTCTCCCGTATCAGGGTCACCGACAAGGGCAAGAAGGACAAGCAGCGGCAGCAGGCCCAGGGGGAGGTACTGACCGGCGGCGCCGACCAACAGGTTTTCCCAGACCCAGAGCAGCCAGGCCCGAGCCACCAATATCACGCCGGCCATGTCGCCGGTAATGCCACCGTGATGGGCGACGGCCAGGGATACGGTGGCGCGCAAACTGATGTTGCCCATGGCGATAATGGCGGTGGCATGGGAGAGACGGGCGGCTACTACACTTCTTTACACTACGCAGGGGAGGGCGGCGGTGACTGCGGCAACTACTACAATGCCGACGGCGGCGACTTCAGAAACAACTACTTCAACGCTGGTGGCGACGATAACATGTACTTCGACGCCGGTGGCGACGACACCATGTACCACGGCGACGTCAAGTATGAGCCCCACGACGACCAGGAGTACGGCCACTGATCGAGGCTGAATCCAATCGAGAGAAGCAATTCAGCCACCACCCGGATGGGCTGAAATAAACAGATCTATAGTTGAACTTGTATCGTAACTAATTAAAATTATACTATAATTGATTGTGATTTATTTGATATAACTAAATTTTAAAAAATTTAAAAATAGAAAAACAAATTAACCCATCACGGACAATATAAACGAATACGAGAAAAAAGAATTGGCAAAAAAGCTAAAAAAAAAAGAAAAAGACAAAATTTATGAATAATAAAAAATAAGTCAGAAGTCAGAAGTTCAAACTGAAAGGAGCAGATCAATTGTAAACAAGTTATCATGTGCTTGTACCACCTTTGTCTGATTTATGAATTACTGATTCTTTTTTAAGAGAATATTTCTGAGTTTTTAATGACAAACCGATTTATGCATGCTTTATCGATATCAAGGATGGATCATGTCTCTTAATTTTTGAGTCACAAGATCGATCATGTTGGGTCCGGTCAGGCTCAGGATGGGCTTGAGCTGGGACATTGTCTTGATGAATTGCTTTTGGGCTCAATTAGCACGTACACTAGGCTACACCTAATTAGCTGACCTGTGTAGGTAGTCTAGGTGGATGGGGCTACAACTAAGCCGAAGCACTTTACTTTCTTTTGTGTGTGTGTGTGAAAACCAAGCTCTAGGACCGCTTTATTCTTTTGATGTGGAAATTTTGTTACTGAAGAAACAGAAAACAAAATATATGCTGATTATTTGGTGGACGGCGTCTATAATAATAGAAATTCATCAACGCTTTTAAGACTATAATTCAGCAGAGTGCCATGAAAATCTTCTGACGTTTTTAAAGAAAAGACAAGAAAGTATTCTGAATTCCACGTTTGCACGAACTGTGTACACTACAGCATCAGTTGTAAAAAACATTATATATATATATATATATATATATATATATATATATAAATATATATATATATATATATATATATATATATATATATATATATATATATATATATATATATATATATATATATATATATATTCATTTTATATTTAAGCTTGATTTTTTTTGTCTATTAGTATTATAATACGTTATTGCTATGTAAAACATGATTAATCATAACTTAAATTATGTAATTTACTGGCAACAGATGGTGAATGGTGTCCTTAAATTTTCTTTCAAGTATTTGTCAGTTGTTCACTCCAATAGCTATTAGAAGTTATGAAGATCAAGAAAACAAAATACCAAAAATTTATTGTGCTACAGTAAAATCAGTTTGGTAAACAATAAAACAACATTATTTCAAATACAAAATCTATATAACTTTTGATCTGTAGATCTAAAAGACTTGAAATTTAAATCAATGCTAGATCATGACCTTAATAACCTATCACAAACAAATATATTGTAATAAGGGAAGTGCTAAACAACACTCGAGTATTTTTTTGGACTCAGAGTACTCATATTTTTCTTCCATGTATGCACCCCCTCCAAAAAAATGTGAGTGCTCTGAACCACAAAAATACCTGAATCCCTCTTCTTCCATGTATGCACTCCCTCTAAAAAACTGTGAGTGCTTCGAACCATAAAAACATTTAAATCCCTCTTCTCCTATGTATACAACACCTCCAAAACATTTGAGTACTCCAAACCACAAAAAATACTCTAGTGCCCCTAGACACCACCTTGTAATAAACTAAGAGAATTGAGATATTTTGTTTCATAAAACTCTACTGCACCAAAACATGGCTAAAACCATCAATTGACCCAACTTTCAAACCAATAATCCAAATCAATTGAAATTTGATATGCACTTCCTTTAGGATGTGAGGAGCCTATTCCAATCATCGATCGAGCAAAATATTGCCAAATTTCTAATATTTTTCGTTTGAAGGAAAGTTGTACAAAATCAAGCAAAAACTAAAAATGGTGTATATAACTTACATGTGGGTGAATGATGGCCAAGATGGCTCTAAATGTATTATGATATATCACAATAAACTAAAACTCCCAAGGAATCAAGGAAAAAAAATAATTGTATCAAGAAATCACTCGAAGAGGCAAAACAAGCAAAAACCGGGCAACATCAAAACTTGCCAACCAAATATTAGTAGTTAGGCCAAATTTGTCTCGTTCATACCTAGTCAGCCTAAATTATCGCATAGATCCTTTTGGCCTATTTCCCTCTCCAAAACCCAAATTGGCGCCAGACACTGGCCTAGGCCCACTAGGCCACTATCGTGATTCACATGACACACAGTAGAAACTCTACGTATCACTCAGTCTTTTATCTCACTCAAGTCTCTCCTCTCTATCTCTCTCCATTTGGTAGTGCAGGAGCTTTTGGTCTTATAGGAGCACTCGAGCGGTTGTTTCGCAAGTCGCAAGTTATCTTGCTATCGTTGCTCGCCAATGCAGTGCAGCCACACAGGTTCACCCTCCTCGACCTAGTGACCCCCATGACGTCATGGCTCCATATCCCTAATCCGGTAATCCCTCTGTCTCCTCCTCCCTTAGCGATCTCTGATTTGAAGAAAAATTATGTGTCTAAATAAAGAAGTTAGTTGTATTTTGCTTAAAAAAGTGAGGTATCTATAATGATTCTAAAGTTTTTGCATAGTAGTTGATTATATTTTGATGACTTATGTATCAATTATTTAGAAAATATGTAAGTGTTATCAAGTTTGTCATGTAGTTTGATGTGTTGGACACTTGGATGATTTGATCTCTTTGATGTCTGGCTGTTCGATCAATGTTTTGTTTAGCGTACTACTTAAGTTGCTTAGTTAGAAACCATTCAACAAAGTATGTTCACGATAAAATCACTATTGAACTTCCGCTTGGGAATACAAAAATCTAACAAAGAGAATTGCCTTTTAACTTGATTAAATTGTAGAATTATTCCGATTTGAACATTGACTCAGGTTAGTAGTTCCAGGGAAACAGTTCATCTCTAATTCCAATCATCATGGTTAAAACTATTAGTCTTTGTGTTCTGTTTTTCAATCATTGCTGAAGTTGCTTCTTTTTTGTGTGCTTGTCTACATGGCATTATATCTCGTTTCCAAGGCATGAAGCATCGTCATGTTAATTTTTGATTATTTTAGAATTTCTTTATATTATTTGAGATGTTGTTTCTAATATAAATAATTGTACTACGGTGGATCTTTATATTTTCAATTGAACAATATTTTGCGACTTCGAATACCCATCTTGAAATTCCTGGGTCCGCCACTATGGATGAGGATTTATTTCCAAGGTATATCTGTATCACTTACACGTCTTTGACATCCAACAAGATCAAGAAAAGGGAGGTAATCAAAACCAACTAATATAAGAGCAAATCAATCAAAAGAAGGGGGATTCGTGAGAGATGAACAAAATTGATATATTGCTACTTGATGATGAAGGTTTTACAGCCACTCCACTTGAAGGATAAAAGAGCATACCACAACACTCATACTTCTCAAACCCTAACTCTAGAATACTTGATTTCAATGAGCAAAGCTAGGATGGCTGCATGGTTAACTAGCAAATCTCTATGCCACCTCGTTAAATAGACATGACAATTAGCCTCATTTAACCTTAATGGATATTATCCACTTAGCACAGATAAGAAAAGCCTATTAACCCCACACAATAAGGGTTTTACTTACATACTACACTTATACACACTTTTTAAAGCACATAAGTCTGAATCCGCTAAATTCTTAACCTTTGATCCACTTGATCATCTCAGCTTCTCGACCTAAATCATGTTCCCAAGTACCGCGGTTTTAATATAAGATAATTTTTGATCCTTTCTTGACCCGGTCTTCATCTTCCCTTACAAGTAATCGTCATGCTTACAATATATAGATGCACCACTGATTTGCCGCATATCAGCAAGTCTCTTCTGTTCCTGTTCCACCAGACCATGCCTAACTTGAACCAATCAAGCCACATGGAGCAACCCGTTACTCAAACTTCTCTTCAACATTTCCCACATCCTTCGTGTCATGCTTGAGCTCAGCCATCTCACCCAGCATCTTTGATTGTTCTTGGTATCGGCACCTCCATGAGCATAACCCTGATTTTTGTCATTGACCATGGTTGATTTCAAGCGCTCCTGTATATTCAAAGACCAAGAAATTGTTACTGGACATAAGTTATTCTCAATTTGACCCATGTTAGCTGAAACATACATCATGTCACATATATGTACAGACTTAGGTCAAATCAAATCATCCTATAACTTAAATTTTCTAAAATCATTCATTTTGGCTAAAGTAACATAAACTGGACAGTTAGACCACTGTCTCAGCAAGTTGTCTAGAAAACCTACAAATATGCAAACTTACAAATTCTAAATTTCTACTCACCTAAAATAATAATAGTTCATTTCAATAAAATCCTAAACCTTCTCGTATGGTCCTTCACAAGCACAACTCAAACTAGCTAAAGGCTAGCAAAAATTTTCTATTGCAGTTGAACAGATGAAGAAGCAACAACGAAATACAGCAAAGGTGGGCAATGGCAAAAACCTGTGGAGCAGAGTAAGAGACTGTTCGCATGCTCTATTGAGTCTGTTGAGATGACTTGTTTCTTGCTGAAACTGTGATGGAATTGTAATACGGAGGCTGGCAATCCAAAGGAAATTAAATGACATGCATGGTTATATCTATGCAAGTTGTCGTTCACAATTTAATCGATCTCAAGAAGCACTAGCTAGTAGTAGGTCATCAATTCACTGTCTGTTGGGTGCTGTGGAGAGATCGAAATGGTATCGTATCACTCATGGATCAGAGGACAATGCCTGATGTCAGAAATGCATGCTACAATACCAGCTTTTAGCTGAAGGGCATGCGGAGATGGATCGAAAGAAATATCAGCGCAAGCTTCAGAATAATAGCATGGCTCCACATATCTGAGCTACTGCTTAATTAATGCATGCATTCCCATGAGTCCTCGCGTTGACTAACCTTCTAGAACGTCCCCAGGACCCCAACTCCCAAATTGGAGTAGCCACTTGGAAGCAAACTGAATCACCTAAGTTGAATAAGTGTTTCTTCTCTGCACAAGCCAGATACGCACGGACTTTCATGGCTAAGGATGTTCGTATTGGCTACAGTTAATATCTTTTGGTTACAGTCAATAGTTTTTAACTGAAAATAAATAGTAATGATTAAAAGAAGTGTATTTTAAAAGGAAGACACAAGTGGTGGAAAAAAATAAGAAAGAAATACGTGCGTGAGGTGAGAGTAAGAAAAATAGGGTGCATGGTGCGTCTGTGACCTATCTTACTCTCGAGTGAGATAGAAGTATGAAAGGTAAAGAAACTAATTTGAAAAAACATGTGTTTATATTAATTCCTATCTTTTCCAAATAAAAATCATGAACAGGAACCAATATAAACAAATAAACAATAACATAACAAAGTCATTCCTTCACCTACTACATTCCACGCTGTTCACACTTCAAAGTCTAAGCACCGACCGAGTCTATTCCAACCTAGTAATAATTACATAAGATCAATACCCAACTTGCAATATACACACCACTATGCAATGGTTAATGTGAAGACTTGGAATGAACACACGACCAGAAATCTTCCATGGCTTGCTGCAGGCGGCCATTTTAAGTCCGAATGGAAATTACTAAACTAATGACATACCAACTACCCAAGAATCTAACCACCATAAGCTGCCCTTAAATAGACCCATCCTTGCATTGCATCCCATCACATCCACATCCATCGATCCCTAATGGCCGCCACGGCGAGCAGCAGCATCGTCTCTTGCTTGGCCGTGCTCCTGCTCCTCGCGGCCACGGCGGCGGCGGCGACGGAGAAGGAAACGCGCCTGCGGGTGTACTGGCACGACGTGGTGAGCGGGCCGAACGCGACGGTGGCACAGGTGGCCGAGGCGGCCTCGTCCAACGCCTCCTCTACTGGCTTCGGCACAGTCTCCGTCATCGACGACCCGCTCACCGAGGGCCCCAACCTGACGGCCTCCAGGCTCGTCGGCCGAGCGCAGGGCATCTACGTCAGCGCCGGCAAGGACAGCCTGTCGCTGCTCATGGCCATGAACTTCGTCTTCGTCGACGGCCCCTACAACGGCAGCAGCGTCGCCATCGTCGGGCCCAACCAGGCGGACAGGACCGTCAGGGAGATGCCGGTGGTCGGCGGCACCGGCGCCTTCCGCTTCGCCCGCGGCTACTGCCAGGCCCGGACATACTGGTTCGACGCCAACACCGGCGACGCCACCGTCGAGTACAACGTCTATATCCGGCACGACTGATTTGTGCTCGATATCGATTTTATTATTGTTAACTTGTTGTTGACTGGATTTATAATTAAGCTAGTGGCTTGATCATTTGCTCTCTTTATTTTATTACCACTGGCAAGTTCTAAATTTAATTTTGAGAGTGCGTATGTATGCATCCAAGTGTATTATCCTTGAAGATGATATAATATATAAGGAACCATAAGGGGTTTGCATTGGTAGCATTTGACTTATGCAATAAATATTCAACAGTTTTGCTATTATACAGGTGATTGAAATTTTTTTATGTTTCAGTCACCAGAAATTGCACTCTCAATGAACTAAAATTGCAGCCCCCTCAAAAAAAAAACAGCTGCAACTTTAGGTGATTCAGAGTGCAACTTCAGGTGACCTGAAATTGCACTCTCAATCAACTAAAATTGCAGCCCCTCTCCAAAAAAAATATGTGCAACTTTAGGTAATTCAAAGTGCAACTTTAGGTGACTAAAAGATAAAAAAAATTTCAGTCGCCTATGCAATAGTCTATCCCAATACTCAATACGGTCGACATCTTTAATTTCTGTCTGAAGTGAAGAAACATGCATGAGGAATTTTGACGTAGTTGTTGTGTTTCCTTTCTACGCGGAGAAGTTCCTGTCAATTAGGCGTCTCAAGCAAATAATAGTTCCTGTCAATCTTAGTTGATTATGTTCACGTCGGATGGCTTCTCGATTCATAGGAGAATTGAAGTCTTGAACCATGGTCATGAGTACATGAGGACAGAGGAGTCGGCCATGGCCACAGCAGCCGGTCAACGACCGTAACACGTCGTGATGCTTCCATCTGCTATGTTACGGGCTTTGTTTGGACTTCAGATGGCTCCAGCGTGTCGCTTACGTCATATGAAACTACGC
Organism: Dendrocalamus sinicus; assembly: GCA_036346575.1. Classification (NCBI taxonomy): domain Eukaryota; kingdom Viridiplantae; phylum Streptophyta; class Magnoliopsida; order Poales; family Poaceae; genus Dendrocalamus; species Dendrocalamus sinicus. Next base: position 2,968,033 of record CM070671.1, read on the forward strand.
GTTGTGCTTCGCAAGTAGAGTAACATATCTAAGTTGAATGGCAAAGTACAAAAGCAACGGTAGGGAGTTGGATCCGGCTCGGATGGAGTGGGATAGATATCTAACCCACTTATGAAATTTTGCAAAAACCCCCTACTGGCTGAACTACTTTCAGAAAAGCCCATCCCCCTCTTGTACGGTCGTGCCCTTTTGCTCTCCCGACTCGATCGCCTTCCCCCTTTCTCTTGATTTGGGACTGAAGCAGCACTGCCACCTCCTGACCTTCTCCATTGCCTCCTCTCCCTTTTCCTGCCGTCACCAAGCTATGCCTATTCTTTCCACAGTGCCGCAACTCGCCCTCCTAGCCCATTTTCGTTGTCGATACCTCAACCACCTGTTGCAAGCAAGCGAGCAATGAGGCGGCACAGCGTCGGATGCAGAGGGGCGGCACATGGAGGAAGGGAGGGGTGACGATATGGTGGTAGTCGGACACAGACGGACAGCGCAATGTCGGTTGAGGAAGAGAACAATGGAGAGAGGATGATGAATGAATTGGGGCCTTTTCGCGGAAAAAATCAAACCACATGGGGTTTTCTAAAAAAATCTTAAGTGGGATAGGTTTCCCACTGCCTCGATCTCAGCTAGATCTGATACCCTTGGTTGCCTTCTGCTTTCTACCACTCAGTTATGCTTTTATACTAGATATGTTGCTAGTAAGTAGAGCTTTTGTAAGAACAAATTCGTACGGATCCTGTTGCTCATCTCTGAATTAGTATGTAGCCTGATTGAAGCCTCTCATCAACAGTAGTGCAGCATTAAGCCCCATACTTTAGTGTTGTTGTCTTAATTCTACTTCTTAAGATGAGAGTTGCACTTTAGTATTGTTGTGTTAATTCTACTTCTTAAGAGTGAGAGTTGCACTTTCTTGTTGTGTCCTAATTTTCCTAAGAGTGAGAGTTGTAGTCTTTGCTTGATTGTACCTCTACTGTTGTAATTGCACTTCTACAAGTAGGAAGGTAGGGAGTGTTTCATGGGTGTAACCAAGGTTCAAAACCTGGAATCGGGAGAAATCCCGGCCGACGGCCGACAACGGTAACTGGCTAGTTACCGGAAAACCCGGTAAAAAATCGGTCACAATTTGAAAAATCAAAACTCTAATTTTTAGATGTTTTGAAACCCGTAACCGGAAAAACCGGCCGGTAATGAAAAAACAGGAAAAATCGGCCAAAATTTGAAAATAAAAAATTGATACTGGCCGATTTTTCGGTTACCGGTCTCCACCGATAGAAATGGTAACCGACGGTTACCGGCCGATAACCGCTGAGATTTTGAATCCTAGGTGTAACTAATGCAGTAAGACGAACCATGCATGTGTTTGAGAATTTTGAAGTCCATTGGCATATTTCAATCCACCGAATAGGGTTCTACTATAGAAAAGACGAATTCGTGGAGTCCTTTTGTATCCTTACGTTCATGAATAAGCGTAACCAGTCTTGTGAACCACGGTTAATAAACATGTCTTTTAAATGAATTGATAAATATAAGCAGAAAAAAAATGTGGAAGAAAAAAATATTCTGATGAACATATTCGATGTCTCAATAAGCTTCATAGAGAAACAGAGTAGGGTTCTCTTTTTTGAGAACACACAAAAGATTTCATTTCATTAAAGAAGAAGAACAACATCAACAGAGTACAGCAATATCGAGATCAGTTTCTGACATGTATTTGCTCCCGAATGGAACGATGCAACCATTGATGTTCTGCGTGACAAATGCAAAGGATGCAACACCACCATTAGTGGTACCGCCCGGGAACTCAGCGCGTAGCTGTGCGCCATGGGAGGTCTTGGCTGGACGGAATGACACCCACGAGCCGTAGCAGCGCTGTTGCCGACAAGGAGAAGACGGGAAACAGGAAGAACAGGGAATGAGGAAGAGGACCTTTATTTCCTTGCTGCCGATATAATAGCCAGGCATTCTACTAATAGATGCAATCTAAATAAGGTAATCTAACATCTATTCAAAGCTAATACTTATCTCGAGCTGATATTGCAGGAATACAAGATGGATTCGGACTCTTTGCTGACTGGGACTCGGTGCCAACTTGATCTTCACGTGGATTACACCGTGTGAATCGCCTGCCTCTTCCTCCGCCTCTGATAAGGGATTCCCCACATTACATCTCTCTCGGCCTCGGCAAACAACTCTCCTTGAGCTGGAAAGATGGGTATGCAGCCTTAAACTCCTCTACTGGTACCCATGTAGCATCTGCCACCTGAAGACCCACCCATTGAACTAACACAATGCAAAACATCACGTCGCAAACTAGCCTTTAAGACTTTGGCCAGAATTGGGATTGCACGGCCATTCTCGATTTCGGGAAGCGGTGGTATTGATGCCAGTGGTGTCCCGTGGAATCTCTTGAGAAGGCCAACATGGAATACATTATGGAGATGGGAGCCCTCAGGAAGGCGTAGCAATAGGTCACTGTCCCCACCCGCCCCAGGACCTAGTAAGGCCCATAGTATTTAGGACTTAGTTTGCCCTTGCGCCAGCTTGGTAACGATGTTGCAGGGCGATGGCGAAGACAGAGCCATACCCAATCATCCACTTCAAAGGTGACCTCCCGACGACGAAGATCATAGTAATGCTTGGCGTGTTGCTGTGCTCGAAGTAGATGCTCACGGACCTCGGAGAGAAAGGCATCTTGGTCCTAGAGTTGGGCTTCCATCATTGCCACCTTTGCTATTCCGGTGTCATAGGTCGTCAAAGAAGGAGGAGCATGTCCGTACACCACCTTGAAGGACATGTCCCGAAGAGCGGTGCGATAAGAAGTATTGTAACAATACTCCACCCATGGTAGCCAATCCACTCAATTACATAGGCGATCGCCTGTCAAACAATGAAGATACATAGCGATGACTTTATTCATCGCCTCCGTCTGACCATCAGACTGTGGATGAAATACGGAGCTCATGTGAAGATTAGTGCCCGTTAAATGGAACAAATATTGCCAAAAGAAGCTAGTGAAGATGGGATCACAATCATTGACAATGGACAATGAAATCTCATGTAGGCACACAATATCCTGAAAGAAGGCACAGGTGACCATCGTGGCCATATAGGGGTGGCCCAAGGGAATTAAATGTGTATATTTGGAGAAATGGTTGATCACTGACAGAATGACTAACTTCCCCTTGACACAACGTAACCCTTTGATGAAGTCCATTGCAATATCTACCCATACGATGTGTGGTACCACCAAGGGCTATAATAGACTAGCCGGGTGGAAGTGCTTCGTATTATTTTGTTGGCATATCACACAAGACTTGCACATAGTCCTGGACCACCTTTTGTGCTCTTGGGATATAGAAATATGAACAAAGTCAATGTAATGTTTTTTGAAACCCTTCATGACCGACATAGGCTGCTGGCAAAATAGACGGCAAAGTCGGTGACGATAGAGAAACAAACACTCGACCACCATGAAGTATCAAACCGTTGGACCATGTCCACAGAGCACCCAATTCTCCAGATTGTTTGGGAGCAGACGGCCTGAAGTTCGGAGGAGGTAGCTACTTCTTGCCGCAACTCATCAAAGAGAGCAAACGAGGGGCCTGACACTATATAGATAGTCACATTGTCTCCCCTGCGACGAGAGAGAGCATTGGCAACAACATTGAGACGCCCAGGCCGATATTCCACTGTGAAGCTGTAGCCAATCAATTTGCTTACCCACTGATGTTGTGGGATAGTGCGAGCATTGATCCAGCAAGAATTTCAGGCTAAAATGATTGGTGTGCACGACAAAGGAGCGACCCTAAAGGTATGGCCTCCAATATCGGATGGCGTGCACCAACCCAATGAGCTTCCGTTCATAGGCCGCCAGCTTCATATGATGAGCGGCAACCAATTTGCTGAAGAAGGCTAAGGGACCGGCACCCTGATGAAGGATGGCGCCAAAGCCCGTGCCTGAGGCATCACACTCGACAATAAAATCAGTGGATAATTCTGGTAAATGAAGGATCAGAGCTGTGGAGAGAACTTGTTTGAGGGTGTTGAAGGCGTGATCTGCGACATCGGCCCACTAAAAGGTATCCTTGCACAGAAGATTGATAAGTGGGGCTGTGATCATGCCGAAGACTTTGATGAATTTGTGGTAGTACTCGGCGAGGCTGAGGAACCCACGAAGCTATCTCGTATTCCGTGACCAAGGCCAAGACTGGATTGCATTGACCTTGTCTTCATCTATGGCCACTCCTATAGCTGAGGTAACATGGCCGAGGTAAGTAATGAATGATGTGCCGAAAGTGCATGTTTATATTTGTACGGCATTGTAGTGTATATTTATACGGCCGTGTCTTGATTGGATTAGGATGCTGCTCGATTGGGCTGAAATAAGCTGGCCTATGGCCGAAATTGCACTGTAGTTGGATGAAATTACACTGTAGCTGATGGTGGCTTATTTGGCGTAACTAAATTTTTTAAAAATTTAAAAATAGAAAAAACATGTTAGTCCATCATGGACAATGCAAACGAATGCGGGAAAAAAGAAATGTCAAAAAAGCTTAAAAAGCTAGGAAAAGACGAAATTTAAGAATAGTAAAAAATAAGTCAGAAATCAGAAGTTCAAGCCGAAATGAGCGGGACCTTTGAGCTTCCAGTTTAGGATTGATCAAGAATTACTAATAAATTATTAATCAATTAATTACTTGATAATGGATCCCACCAAACGTCCACCTAGATGATGGTACTTTAACCACGTTAACAGAGTACATGCACGACGACCGACCTTAGCAAACAAATTATTTAATCGTCCAAAAGTGACGAGACAGCTAGCTTAATTTGATCTATCCTTGGTCAACCAAATCAACAAACTGACTGTCATTTCTGCGCGTACTATAGTGGTATATTCTCTGTCGTGTCACACTTATGTCTCAATCTTAGTTTGTCAGTCTGTCAGTTACCATCTCTTTTTTTAACACGGGCCCTTTTTTCATCTAAATCCAGATAGCTACCAAAGCATGCAATCCCAGTTGCCATTAGTGGTGCTACACCATTAATGCCTGTTGGACTATATTGTTAGATCTAAAATATTTTGATAATGAATAATTGATAGCATTACTTAGTATTGTTATTTGAGGTGTGTGGTGTGTGCGTGGATTAATATCAGTCAAGTTGGGAAGAACTTTTGCCGAGAAAAATATTCTTTAGTTTTTGTATGTGCAGGTTGGGCGTATAGACGGTTATGGTCAGTGACGAGGAAGACCGAGATTAGGAGGGGGAAATCTGAGGTCCAGGCGGTTGAGGATATCACAAGGTGGTCGGGCTTACGCTGGAGCATATGGAGATCAAAGATGGATGATGTGTGGAGAAGTTATGGGAGGTGCGGTCCTGAAAGCTTGGACACGTGACGAGTTGAAAAATTGGAATTTTGAAAAAAATCCGTGTTAGGAAGGGTTTCGGGTCCTTTGAATAGTAGTGAGCTAAAAATCTGGTTGAGATAAAAAGAGCTAGGCCCAGTTAGATGAGTTGTATTACGGTTTTAGGTAGAGATTAAAAAAAGTAGGGACATACGTGAGATATAAGAACCAGAGAGGGCTGTTGTTTTCAGGCGGCTTTTTGGATCGAACATGATGTCTTGTTTGTTTGGAGAGAAAAAGATTGTGGCGGCGTGTTTGATCTTTTCATCTGAAGCCAACGTCGGTGATGTTTCGTTCTTGGTTTCTTGTGCGCGTGCATCGCTGGTTTCTGTTAGATATTATAATCATTTACTCCTTTTAATTATCATCAATGATCCTACAAAGCCATTGCATTGAGCACCGAAGAAGAATCATCGTTTTCTCTTTCCGGAAAGAAAGCAAGGAAGAGGAATAAAGAAAAAGAAAGTTGGTCACTGCACCTACCGGCCCTATCGGAACAGACAAGCTGCCCCATCTGCGCACCGATCCCTACGAACACCAAGACAGCACTGCACCAACCACCCACATGGCCACCCGACCTTAAATACACCACACTAACCCACTTCCATCTCCTGCCATTAGCTCAAAGATCGAACAACCATGGCTAAGGCAACTATGGTGGTGCCTACATTTCTCCCCTCGATCCTCCTGTGCGCGGCGGCGGCGGCGATGGCGACAATGATGCTAGTCAACCCTGCCTCCGCGGCCGACCTGACGAAGTTCAAGTTGTACTTCCACGACGTGGTGGCGGGGCCGAGCCCGACGGCAGTGCGGATCGCGCAGGCGCCCTCCTCCAACTCCTCCTCCACCTTCTTCGGCGCGGTGGTCGCCATCGACGACCCGCTGACGAGCGGACCGGCGAGCAGCTCCGAGAAGCTGGGCCGCGCGCAGGGCACGTACACGTTCGCGGACCAGAAGACGTTCGGCCTGCTCATGAACATGAACTTCGTGTTCACGGGCGGAGACTACAACGGCAGCAGCCTGGCCATCTTCGGCCGGAACGAGGTGCTGTCGCAGGTGAGGGAGATGGGCATCGTCGGTGGCACGGGCAAGTTCAGGATGGCGCGCGGGTACGTGGAGGCACGCACCGTCGACTCCGGCGCAACCTCCGGCGAGACGGTCGTCGAGTACACCGTCTACGTCATGGCGTAACTAGATCGAGGCAGTCCAGCTCCAGCCAAAGTCGATCTTGCGCGTAGTTAATTGCTGTGCACGCATTCTCTTTTGTTCCGTCCAATGAATATTGCTGTTGATTTCTACCTTGCTTCTTTGGCTTCTTTCATGTACTCAGTAATTGTTAACTAGTTGAGCTGATTGAACAAGAGTCGTCGCTGGAATCCATAGTTGCGCGCATGCCTAGCCAATACCCACTACTAACAGATGCATGCATGCAGATTGCCTCAACTCGGAAAAAAATTCTATGCGGCGGTGCCGCTCGTGTGACACCGTCTGTGCTGCCGCCTCGTGTCCGATTCCAACGAGCTGCAGCAGCCATCCCAACGAGGCACGATCCCAACGAGCCGCAGCACGCCTCACAGGCGGTGTTGCACGAGCTACATAGTGCGGCACCGCCGCATAGAATTTTTCCCCTCAACTCGATCAACACGCATGCATTCAGTAACGCGCCGTATATGGGCATGTTAATTATTTTGGCCTGCTGTTTTATGTTACGAAGTAATTCAAAACTTACGTATAGTTTTAGTTAATACAAATAATAGTATATACTATAAATAATTTATAAATCTTGTTTTAAAATATTTTATTTAAAAATTAGTTATTATATAAAAGTCAAAAAATAGTACGCATGAGGGCAATCATGCATCGAGGGAACAAGTGAATTAATCAATGGGTATTGATAAACATCATCCAGATATTTTCTTTTTAACTATCATCTAGATTTGTGACCATTATATTAGAGATCCAACGGCCATAAATTCTCCCCCACCCCCTCCAAAAAAAATCTCCCCCTCCTCAAAAAATAATCTCCCCCTAAAAAAAAGGGCCGTTGGATCTCTAATCTAACGATTTCAAAACTGGATGATAGTTAGAAAGAAAACATCCGGGTGCTTAATCAATCAGTCAGGCTGGCAAATCATCTCCCGAGAGAATAACTAAGGGTAGCAGGTGACAACAGCCCCAAGGCGTGGGTGTGGGCGTGGTGCCGTAGATGGGCATGTCGCTGTCCAGGTCGGTAGCCCAACGCACAGCTACTGCAGACGAGAAAAGGAACGAACCTGGCCGTCCAATGTGGTGTATTTTACTGTCGTGCTTAGTTGGCGTTGTGTCAGGAAGAAAGTATCGACCGGCCGGCTACCACCCTCCATTATTTGGTACTGCCGGCTAAGGGCCCTTTTTCTTTCTCACTTCGTCTTGCTTTTGTAGACGTGCGATGCCATGCACCATAATCTGGGCGATCTGAAGTGATCTAGGGTGGAATTTTTGGACCATGACTTTTAGCTTTTGATTTATGGTGATCATGGAAGAGAGTAGAAAAAAAGAGAAAGTCGCATATAATTCTAGCCGGTACAGATGAAGTCGGTATAATGTTTACTATAATCGACTTGTAGACTCTGCTTTAAAAAGATGCACCATTTGAAAACTAGTTATTATAATAAAAGTGAAAAGTAAAAGCCATAAGCTAGATCGAACCAATCCTAGATCTCGAGTTTCTTCTTATTATTGGTTGCAGTACTACATATTTTTGCCCCTGCCCCTGAGGTTTTAATCAGGGTTTTTAAAACCAATTTCAATTTTCTACCAATAACACCGATAATCAAAAATTTTCAAAAGCCAAAAATTCTAAATCAGGATTTAAAGTTAAAAAGGCCAAAAATCACCGATTAGATAATCAGTTGAATATTGGTTGATATTCTGAAACACATGTATATACTTTCATACAACATCTACAACAAAATCAGTTGCAACATGAATAAGCAAAGCCTTTGAGATGAATACACACTACTGTTAGTGCTAGTAATGGAATATTCTTTGTTTTTCAAAGCAGCACGAACAGCAGCAATGAAGCTTTTGTAGTTCCGAGCAAAGCTTCATTACTTAATGCAAAAACAAAGCCACATTACTGACATGTGCAGCATGATGATCAGCAGTGGCGTACCTCCTTTCATAGCGACATCGTGTTGAAATATGGGATAAGCTACATTAGTGTAAATTAAAAATTCTACCACAGAAACCAGGAAGCTATGTAAGTAGAAGATCATGAATGTTACCACTAGATGTGCAATACAGCAGAAGAAGAGTTGAAGCAGCCTGGTTCAACGTAGCGCATATCAATGTAGTCAAAGTAGTTGATCATTCAATGTCTTTGAATAGTGATCCTTGGAAACCGATCGTTATCCAACGGTAGTTGATTTCCATGAGCCGAGTGCCTTCTCTAAGGATCATCCCGATCATCGGCACAATTGCAACAGCGCCTCTACTGGATTCCACACGTTTAGGATGGAACAGCTGTGCACCAGTGTGCTAACACCAGCGTACATAGTAGGGGCTTTGGAAGAAGGTGGCTAGGGTTCCATGGGTGGTGCAATCTCTCTTTCTGTCTCGCATAAACCCATAGCCCAATGCTCCGGTTGAATCTTAATCCAGCATGAGTAGAGATCGTATCCTACTCGGAGAGCTTCCGACCAGATCTTTGTTCAATACGAGTAGAGATCGTATCCCACTCGGCCGGATCCTTTATTGTTCTAACCTGTTAAGTGTGTGACCCTGTAGGTTTATGTATACTTGGTTGTAACCCGAAAACATCTTTCCTATCACTAGTCAGCAGCGGCCCCTAGCAGGACAAATGACATATCTAGACCCCTAAACATAATTTTGGTAATTAATGACAATAATGCTTAAGGGACTAACATATTTGTTAAGATGATTGAAATGCTTTGTCTCGAGTTTGGATGATGTCACGGAAAAGGCATGCAAGGGTGACTACGGGTTGACAAGGCTTGAGACATGGCTCAAGGTAAAGGTATAATTTAGCCTAGAGATCTCTTTATACTTTTACCGGTCATGGTGTTTGGTGGAATAAGACTAGATTATTGGGCTAGATGTCGTACTATTAAGAGATGCATCATTTCTATATATTGATAACAAATTCATGCAATCAGGTTATGGCATTTGTGCATGCACTACATCAATTGTGACATGATATATTTGTACATCAAAATCATGAATTGCTAGTGCTACCTAAAAAAAATATTGCCTTTTACTGTCTGTGTGCTACTTTTGGCTCCATAGCTTTCTACTTTTTACCATGCATTCCCTCTTGGTGCAGAACTACTACTTCAATGCTTTTCATTTATTGTATGTTTTTAGCTATTTCTTGCTATCTCCATGTTTGTAATTCATATCTTTCACAACATCTTGTACAGATTAACTCCTACATTCTACTGAACTTTGCAGATGCGTCAAGTAATAGGGAATGACAATTGGCCTCTGCCCGATTTGCAAGAAAGCAACATCAACCAATTTTATACTACTAATTACATCAAAATCAAATGATTCATATCCATACATGCAGTTGTTGTCACTGCCGACCCTCCCGTAGGAGTAGCATTGCCAGCACCATCACCAAGGTCTCCACCGCCATCCATGCCTCTGCCCCAATTGCCCCAGCCACCATCACTGTCCTAGCTTCTGCCCGGCCACCCCAATCACCATCTTGCCACGAAACTCCACCGTCTTCAGCACCCTCCATATGCCGATTGTTGCCCAAGAATCTTTTCAGATTTGAGAGGTAGATATTGGGGAGGAAGAGAAGAGGAGGTAGAGAGCAGAGGAGTAGCCAAATGCAATGATAGGTGCCACAGTCGCTAGGGTGAAGAATTTAGACTCGTCATTATGAGTTAATGGTATATTTTGGTAATTAATGACAATCAAATTATGGGACTAATATTTTCATTGAGATGGATGAACAGGATATGTCCCACGACGATGGATGACTTGAGATTGCGCCACGTGGTTGATCATCTTCAAGTCAAGCAAAGGTCATTATGTGTTGATGAGTAAAGTCAAGGACCCAAACTTGAAGTTGAAATGTGCGTCATCAAGATTTAAGAAGATGAGTAAGGCAAAGGTATGCATAGCTAGGGTTAAAGATGTGTTCCTAGTCTTTTACAGGTCTTGGTGTTTGGTTGGAATACCGGGTTGCTAGTATAAATTAACGTAATATTAAGAGAGATCGTGACTAGTAGCTTGAACATATCATATGTTGATAGCTCAATTACTTACTCTAGCTCTTCGTGGCATGATGCTAATATTTTTGAATGTGTTTTGAAAATAGTTGTAACTCATGCTAAGTTCTTTGTAACATGTGACTTAAAATTTGCGAATGAATTTTGCAAATTGTTGAAGTCCATGTTTTTCTCCTCTTTGAGGCATGATGCTAGCATTTGTGAATATGTCTCTCAAATGATTGAAGTTAATGCAAAAAACCGTTGTAGCATGCGACTTGAGTTTGAAAAAGTCCATGCCATTATTTCTTGTGGCGTGACTCTAAAAGTTTGCAGATGTGTTCTGTGA